>BMAU01021010.1:0-365966 GCA_019973935.1 Trichonephila clavipes | reverse complement strand
TCATAATCTTGAAATAGACACTGACTTGAAATGGAGTTGTACGCATCAGAAAATAACGTGTTTTCGCGAAGTTGCAAGATCTTGAGTTGTAAGTTGTGACTTCGGGAGTCGTTTTATTCACCTAAATGTTAGTATGTCATGAAAGGCAATCCGTGCATTTTCGATTCAGTCCGTTTGTAATTTAGGCGTGCAGCCAAAAATGGTTTTTTTTTTTAAGAAGAAGGTTAGAAGTTTATCAACTTATTATTTAGAGAAGATTTTCGAAATCAAATCCCGGCCGAGCCCCCAATTATTTCTGTGGGAGTCCGAATAAATCTTCGAATAAAAATCAGACTCTTTAGAAGGCGGGATTTTATATTGGCGAGGTGGGTTGTCTAGGGGTAAGTATTTAAGGGTAAGTGATGAATTAATTGAATCAAAGTCATTTAAACACAGGTACTTCATTTAAGTAAAAAAGAATTTATTTAAAGTTAAAGGGAAATATTTACAAAAAAAAAAGGGGATATTTACAAAGAGAAAGACATGCAGGAATTAGGTTAATCGAAAGTTGAGTTATACCTTTAGAAAAAAAAAAAAAAAGACGGGGAAATAAACTACCTTTATCATTCTTGGACGTTAGGACGATTGTGGTATCGCGCAGAGCGCGAAAAATGAGCTAAAAGACGTGACGTGTTGAACAAGCGGGGTTATTAGGCCTCTGCCGAAAAATTATTCAAGCCGGAGCTACGAAAGCTCACTAGACGGCGCTGCTTCGGAATGCTGTAATAAATAAAATTGAGATTAATGGTCCCCTGAAAAGAATATGACTCAACCTTTTAACAAAATGTTTCAAAGGGAAAATCTTACATACATTAATATTACTTTCTGTTGTATTTATTTTATGTTAAAATTGTAATATTCGCACGCAATTATAATGGCGATTCAAAGAAAAAGTAGCGAAATGTTAACGATAGAGTCAAGTTGGCAAATGTCTAGCTACTTTCATAGCTCGAGCTTTATTAGAGCTTTGTAAGACCCGCCGCGTAGGGACGCGATGCACGTTAATATTTTATCCACCGCATTATGATTTGCTGCAGTTTTTTTCGTACAATATTTTTTTGGGATCACTACATTGAAAATTAAGGGATATACATAAACAAAATACTCCACTTTGGGAAATTTAATCCGTTAGAGCTAATAAATTCATTAAAGATATTCCACTGTAAAATTAATTATGTACACCGTTCACTTAAAATAAGTAGTCAAATCGTTTTCTAAGGTCTTCATTAACATACAAAAACATGAGACACTTAAATTTTGACATAAACTATCTTTTTTGCAATTCGCTGAAAATGCCGTCAGCTGAAAACGCAATATCTGCTACAAAACTATTCGCCTACCCCGCTAAATTACTCTTCATAGAATCCATGCTGCCATATATCTTGGAAGAGTGGGTTTCAAAGAATATTCCTGCTAAGCATTGGTAGAATATTCCTTCTAAGTTGGTGTGGTGTGGTAGTTAGGAGAAGAGGGTGCCAGCTCAGGTGTCGTCCACGTCACTTTACCATGGTTCAAAATTACGTGGTCCGTTGCGAAAAGCCCTTGTGTAGCTGAACAGTACGACGTTAATATTCACTCACGCCAAAAAATACAGTACAGTAGTTATAATTATTTTTTTACTTAAAATGCAATATCTGCCTATTCAATTAAAATCATAGCGTTATAATTAACTACTAAGCACAAACAAATTTTGAAAATTTGTCCAAAGGATGTAGTGTGAAAGAGAAAGTTTATTTACTTTAAGTACCAGAACCGATAAAAGCATTTATTTTGAAAAAAGATCTTCTTACTAACAAATGTGCATAATAAAATCATAAAAAACCCCATTCAAATAAAGAGATTTACAACAACCTCTCCCTTCAAAACTTAGTTTTATTCCGAAATAAAAAATTAGGGATTATGCTGATCACAGGAATTAATTAGATGCGAGCGCCTTGCGTAGCCAAAACAAAAAAGGGTTTCTTCACAAACAAAATATAGATATATGCTGTCGTGGGCTTTTCTGCGGCGCACTCCAGAATTGCTTGCAGATGGCATAATTTCTTTCTACTTACTTGACAAATATCGTTATATTTTGGACACTTCACACAATATCTTTATAAATTATAGCCCAGGGTGGCGAACCTTTTGGGTCAACGTGCCATTTTTTCTAAAAAAAAAAACGTTTAATAAGTTATAGGCGTGCCATCAAATAATTTTGACTTGTGATAATTGAAGAACTAATAAAACTAAATACGAACAAATCAAAATTCTTTATTTAATACGAAAAATACATTTTGCACTCTATATTAGTAAATATTTTAGTTATACTTGTAATTTAAATTAAAATAACAGTGTGATTTCTGCTGTTGTAGATTAGATGACAAATAACTTATATCAGGATTATAAGATGTAACTTTTAGTAGAATGCATGCTGAATTAGAGTCGTCTGTTAAACGGTTTCTAAGCGAGTCTTTGATGTTATTTATCTCTGAAAATAATGACTCGCAGGCATAGGTAGATGAAAATATGGTTAAAATAGCATACGTCAACTTCTTCAAACAGTTAAATGCGTCTGGAATCGAATTCCATGTTTCCAAAATTTCGTTACTGGTATTTTTACTTATATTGCTTGTCAATCTTTTTGCTTCAATCAATTCCAACTTTTTCCTTGTTTCAATAAAATTTTGAATCCATATTGAACTAGACTGGAAATCAATCAATTGCATTTCAAGTTCTTCAATTTCCAACTAATCGAATTGAGACAAGTACAGTTTATCAAACGAAATCTCATCAGGGTACATAATAAATTTGAACGTTTCCGATAATTCCTTGAACTGAGAGAATCTAGCTGAAAATTCTTTGATTAAAGAATCCATTATGGAAATAAAGTCATCAATAACTTTTTCTTCATTTCGTTTCTCTTGGGCATCTAAATCTTTGATATTTTTTTTTCAAGTTTGGGAAGTACTTGTAGTTTTTTGTAATAATATCGTTTCTGAAAACATAGTTTAGCTTCAAAAGCGCGAATGAGATTCATCATGACGATAACTGTTTTATTCGGGCCTTGAAGCTTTATGCTCAATTCATTGAAATGTTGGCATATGTCTGTAAAAAACATCAATTTTAAAAGTCACATAATATCCATCAACTGTGGGTATTGTTCATTTTTGCTCTCATTTTGTAGAAACAGTCTGATTTCTTCCAAGAAATCAACAAATCTTTGAAGTACGTTCCCGCGGCTCAACCAGCGAACATTGTTACACATTATTAAGCCATTATACACCGAATTGACTTCATCCAACAAAGCATCAAACTTTCCTTTATTTAAAGCCTGCGACGATATGAGGTTGTGACTATTTTTGTGACTAAAGTTATTACATTATCAAGAGATGTTAAACCACTTTTTGCACATAAGGCTTGTTGGTGAATAATGCAGTGGTATTCAAGAATCGAATGTCCTACGTCTGTTTTAAATAAAGAAATGAAACCATTTTTTTTTTGCCTGTCATATTTGGAGTACCATCAGTGGTTACTGAAACAGTTTTTTTTCAAATCAATTTCTTTCTCAGCAAGCGAATTTCTTACTGCCGTACAAATATCTGTGCCCTTTGTAGTTGTTAACAACGATGTTATCGCAATTAATTCTTCCTTAATGATGTTTCCTACACAATATCGAGCAAAGACAGCTAAACGTGCCGATTTAGTAATGTCAATACTTTCGTCAAGACATAGCGATATAAAAGGAGCGGGTTAATGTCATTTTTTTGTTGATCTGTAACATTTTCTGCCAATTTCAAGATTCTATTTTTCATTGTGTTTCTAGATAGAGGAACATCTTTGATGCGCTGAATTATTTTATCTTTATTATCAAAATCATCAAAAAGTGAGGGCGCACATGCCAACCAAGCTTCCTTCAAAAACTCTGCCTCTTGAAAAGGTTTACCATGCCGAGCAATGGCATTTGCAGCCGAGTAACTTGCCGCACTTGTGTGACAATTTTTGCTTACATATTTAAACATAGACGTCGACTGTTTATTTCTGTTTTTTATTGCACTTGCAATTAATTCTTTTTGCTCTGGTTCGCTTTTTTCACAAAAGGATTTGTGATTTGTTTCAAAATGCCGTTTTACAGAAAAATGTTCCAGAACACAAAACACACACTGCTTTGTCGCCTTTATTGATCATGCCACACTTCTCAGCCCACCAAGTTTGAAATTCTCTGCTACACTTACTATTTTGCACTTTTTGTTTTTTGTTGAACTAGCCATGTTAAATATATAGCCATGCTATAGCAGTTAAAAATCGTAAATTTAACACAAAACTTTAAATGTACAGTTGTGTCGATGAAATTGACTATTCTATGAGTTCTCGCTTGATTCCTCCCCCTCCCCCGCCAAAAAAATCCCTTTTTACTGACTGTGGGCTCATGGGCAGATTTATTTGTTTTTAGGAAATTTGAGTGCTTGCACGAGATTTCTGTAGTCTCTGCTCTTTCGCTTTTGTCTCAGGTCATTAAAATTTTTTAAAAATAAAGCAGTGAGAGTTATTTTACCAATTAGACTTACAAGACATGAATTAGATCACATTAATAAATTAAATGTATACAAGCTGAACTATTAATGTAAACGTTAGAATACGTTTTTTAAACAACTTGAATATATTTAGAAATAGTTACATACACACACTATGCGTAGATAAACTTTGCATCATTAGCAATTTATAATATACGAAGTATTTACGCAAGACAACAAACGAGTCTGCTCCCCGACTTGTCGGCGTCGCGACGGATCACTCGCGTTTATTCATAATACTTCATAGTACGCTTAATTATTTTAAGCTAAAATGCAATTCGTTTTTGATCGATGGCGTGCCCAAAATATTCTGTCGCGTGCCATCATTGGCACGTGTGCCATTGGTTCGCCATCCATGTTATAGCCTATGTGTTATTCTGATGTATAAGCTATATTACTGTTGTGAAAATAGCCCTGCTTTGAATGGCTCTGGGGTAGAGTGACGTCCCACCCCTACCCCTATGATGTAATGCCCTTTTTCGGGCACTCCGAACTTAGCGGGCAGAGAGTGAGATCATTGCTCTACTGCCTTGCAGTGTAAATAAAGCATTTTAACGGAGGAACTCTTTTAAGAAACCAACCGCACCCAGCATCGGGTAGATGCAGTCCACACACTTTTGATTTCGAACTTGAATATTTATTATACTCAACCGTAACATTTTTGGCGTCCGTGACAGGACGGGTGCTTTGGAGAATTGAACTTTTAAATTTATCAGAATTTACTTGAATTAGAAATGGCTCTGAGCTATCTGAAAGCTAAGAGGAAAGGCCTTAGGCAAGCCTTCACCCTTAATTTAAAGAAAATTGAAAGTGAATTGAACAAAGAAATTGCGGATAGAAAGGAACTCTCCGTATTGAGAACTCTAATTGATAAGTTCCAGAGATATTGGACAATTGCCAATTACTACTGTCGGAGGAATTACTGAAGGAGGAAAACGGCGAACAGTTATTGTCTGAAGATTTCGAAGAAGCTGAAGCGTATCGAGACAGATATCTGGAAAACTGTTCTAAAATTGAGAACAGATTACGAGAAAACTCTGCACCGAGTGAAGCTGAAAAAAGGAAATTCAAATTACCAAAAATAGAATTGAAAAAACTTAATGGTGATCCCAAAGAATTCCTTGCCTTTTGGAGTCAGTTCAAGAAAATACATGATGACAGTTCAATTGCGGAGGAAGACAAGATGCAGTATTTATTACAATCTGCTGAACCTCACTCTAATGCTGAAAGACCGGTCCTTAGTTTTCCAGCGACTGCGGCTAACTATTCGAAAGCCATAGAGCAGTTGAAAGAGCGGTTTGGACGAGACGATTTGCTGGTTCAAATTTATGTGAGAGACCTTCTAGGACTTGTAATGAAAAATGCAGTAAAAGGACGGTCCAAGAAAGACCTGACATATCTGTATGATGAATTAGAAGGAAAACTACGTGCTTTTTTTAGAGTGCTTCGGAAGAACTCAAGAGAAGTATGGAGATTTCCTGATCCCGTTAGTTGAAAGCTGCCTTCCCGAAGAAACACTACTAGCCTGGGAAAGAAGCCGAAACCATGAATCGACACAGAACACTCGCTCATTAGAACATTTGATGAATTTTCTTCGCAAAGAGGTACAAGGAGAGGAGATGGTGCAACTCGCCCGAACTGGATTTGGACCTCAACATAATTTCCGAAAGAACAATGCTTCCGTTGAATGTGTAATACAGAGTGAGCTAGCAACTGCCTCGGCCTTGGTAAGCCTGGATTCAGGTAAGCGACCTCTTTGTATTTTTTGTGATAAGAAACATCCGAGTGAAAAATGCTTTGCTGCGAAGAAAATGTCCTTAAATGATAAACAAGGAATATTGTTAAAAAAAAAAAGGTGCATGTTTTACCTGTTTGAAAAAGGCTGGGCATTTAAGTAAATTATGTGATTTAAAAAATAATATAAATTGTACTCAATGCAATAATTCTTATTTTGAAATAATGTGTTCTAAATTAGAAAAGGAAAATGTTAGATCCGAGAATTCCCTCTCTAATTGTGGCAGAAGCGGCGACGCGGTGTTTTTACAAACTCTGTGTGTTGTGGTCTACAGGGGGTGAATAAAAGGGTCCGAGCTCTTATTGACTCTTCTAGTCAGAGCATTTACATAAGCGAAAGACTCGTAAATCATTCGGCGGTTTAACCCCTTAGAACGGAAACCGTATGCCACGCGCTTTTCGGGGGAAACCAAACTGACCCTTAATCACACTGGGTGTTTTCTGTTGAGGTTAGCGAACTGCGGGAAATGTACACGTGTAACTTTGAGGTGCTTTCCGAAAGAAAGATTTGTGGTTTATATATAGTCCCTAAGATAAACGATCAAAATATTCTGAAGGAGCTAAGAGGGAAGAATATACATTTAACTGATTTTTCTTCTGAAATAGATCTTTTAATAGGGGCCGATGTTACGGAAAGACTGTAGACAGGAAATGTAGTCACCTTGCATTCTGACTTAACAGCTGTTGAAAGTAAATTGGGCTGGACGGTATTTGGAAAACAGAAATTTTGTTGAAAGGATAAATTTACAACAACGTTGTCAATGCTCGTGGGAAATATCCCCTTGCAAAATCTGTTGGAGCTAGAAGTTTTAGGAATAACTGACCCCACAGAAACCGTTAAAGAAAGAGAAGACTTACCTGATTTTAGGGAAAAAATGAGAATTTTCCCCGAAGGGAGATATGAAGTAGAGCTTCCAAGGAAAAGTAATTTAATGAATTTATGTGATAATAAGGAATTAGCTTGGAAAAGGCATGAAAAAATGATTGACAAATTGAAATGTGGTAATTTTTTGATGATTATCAAAACGTCTTCAGGGAATGGGAATCTATGAATATAATAGAACGCGTGCCTGAAATAGAATTAAATAATAAGTGTCATTATCTACCCCATAGACCAGTAATAAAATTAAATAACCAGACAACAAAAGTTCAATCCGTTTTTGATGCTTCTGCTTCTCAGAGAGGGAAACTCTCTTTGAATGAATGTCTGCATAAGGGGATCAATTTGCTAGATATGATTCCTGATATTCTTGATCGTTTCAGAATATTTCCAATCGGAATTAGTGCCGATATAGAAAAGGCATTTTTAATGCTATCCGTTGCTCCTAAAGACAGGGATTTCCTTAAATTTTTTTCCCGGGTTCGGAGGGACAAGAAATTTATAAGCCCTGCCGAGTTGTGCTTGGGGTTTGTTCTAGTCCATATCTATTGAACATATCCTTAATACATCTTTTAAAAAATTGTCCCACTGAATTTAAAGAAATTGCTCAGAAAATGAAACGATCCTTTTATGTAGACAATCTTGTATGTGGAGTTTATAACACTAGTGAATTGGAACACTTCATTGAACAAACAAAATGTACACTGCTCAAAAAATTAGGGGAGCACATGATTTTAACAAAAGTAAGCGAAGATGTATACCAATAAGTAACATAAAATGAATTATCCATAATTTAAAGCCTACCAAGAAACGGTAGAAGAAAACTTTATATGCAAATCAAAGTTCATGACGTCAAAAACCATAAAAAAGGAGATAAGGGCAGAAATCGGGATGTTGCAGAAACGTCTGTTTTATTGCCGTAACTGTGAAATTCGATTGCGCAGTATTTTTTTTTGAGACAAGGTTACTTGAGAATGTCTCAACAACGTGATTTACCTGAATCCATGGCATGGCGTGTTATAGGCAGACTGGAATCCGGGCAAACACAACGTGGTGTCGTGGACGCTGTTGGAGTCGCCAGAAGTGTTGTTGCAAGGCTGTGGAATCGATTACAAGAAACAGGAAATGTTAGACGTCGACCAGGGGCAGGTCGGCCACGCGCCACTACATCAACTGATGACCGGTATATACAGTTAACAGCCCGTCGAAACAGAACAGAGAATGCTACGCAGCTGCAAAGACAGTTGCTCTTGGCAACAGGACGATCGGTGTCCAGCCAAACAGTACGTAATTGGCTTCATGAGGGAGGGCTCTATACACGTAGGCCAATGGTCTCCATTCCGTTGACCCCCACGCCCCGTGCGGCCCGAAGAAGATGGGCTGCTGAACATCGAGATTGGGAGCAACATGATTGAAGCCAAGTGCTGCTTATAGACGAGTCCCTATTCAGTCTAGAATGTGACACCCGACGTGTTCTTGTATGGAGGGACAGGGGCACTCGAAATAACCCCGCATTCGTCCGTGAAAGGTCACAATACAGAAGAACTGGTTGGATGGTATGGGGTGGAATCAGCATAGGCGGACGTACGGACCTGCATATCATTCGGAATGGCACTTTGACTGACCGAAGGTATGCAGACGAGATACTTCGACCTCATGTCATCCCTTACGCTGGAGCCATTGGAGATTCCTTTGTTTTCCAGGATGATAATGCCCGACCGCATAGAGCTCATCTGGTGGAGAACATGCTTGAAGCTGAAACAATACAGCGTATGGAATTGCCAGCGTGCTCTCCTGACCTGAATCCAATCGAGCATGTTTGGGACATGCTCCGACGACGCATTGCTGCGCGACGAAGGCCGCCTGCTACTGTCCGAGATTTGGAGATTGCACTTCTTGAGGAGTGGAACAGTATTCCCCAAAGTCTGATCGATAACTTCATCGCATCCATGGCAAACAGGTGTGCATCAGTCTTAACTGTTCGAGGAGACCACACGCTCTATTAAAACTCATGCATCATGTCTAAACAGTACCTTTTTTATCGTTTACATGTAACCAAATTGTTGCCCTAAATCATCTTTTCATGTTTTTTCCATATTTTCAAAGAATTAAAGCTTAATTCCAAATTTTTTACGCCTTTTTTTTCTGTATTGCGCATTGATACGCGTGTACTATGCATTGCATGCCAATACGTGGCACTCTCACACGGTTTTCTTCACTTTTTGCTTGCTCCCCTAATTGTTTTGAGCAGTGTATTATGAATAAAGGATTTTTTTAATTTGCGTGGTTTTGAAAGCAATGTTGACAAGCATTCAGGAGATAATTCAGTTTTGAGAATAATATGGAATTTAGATAATGATGTTCTGAAATGTTGTGCGGATTTAGAACCGTTAACCTGTGAAGTGAGAATAACTAAAAGATTAATTTTATCAGTTGTGCAAAAGCTTTTTGATCCCATTGGCTTGTTAACACCGACAACATTGCTTCCTAAACTACTGTTGCAGAATTTATTGAAATTGAAAATTTCTTGGGACCTTGAATTATCTCCCAATTGTAAAAAAGAATTTTTAACATGGTTTAAAGATACTACTGTTTTGAAAAATGTTAATATTCCTCGTCATCTTAAAGTGAATATTTCTTCTGAATTACATGTTTTTGTGGATGCTGCATGCGTCTTTGTTCGATCAATAATTGATTCTAAGGTAAATATAGTACTCCCTAGAGCAAAGTCTAGGGTAGCACCTCTTAAACCTCTTAGTATACCGCGTCTAGAGTTGATGGCCTGTGATGTTGGAATTAGGCTAGTAAATTCTGTGATGAAAGCACTTAATTTTCCAAATTTAAAAATAACATTTTGGTCGGATTCCACTACTGCTCTTTGGTGGATAAAAGAACAAGGAAACTGGTCTGTTTTTGTGTCTAACAGAGTTAAGGAAATTCGACTTTTAACGAAAACCCACTCGTGGAAACATGTCCCAGGGAATATGAACCCAGCAGATTTATTATCACGCGGATGTTCCCCTTACAAATTGCTTAAATCTAAATGGTGGGAAGGACCTGCTTGGTTGAAAGAAAATTCCGAAAACTGGCCAACAGGTGAAATTATTGATCAACCTAGTGAAATAGATGTCAAAAGAAGAAAGATTAAAATTGTTAATATTGATCTAGCAAATGACGCACCCCTTCTCTGGCATCTGCATAATATATCAAACTATAGTAAAATGATTAAAGTGTTCGGTTGGATTTTGAGATTTATCAATAACTGTAGAAAACCTTGTGATAAGTGTACTGAACCTGTGCTTTCATTTTATGAGATTGAAAGTTCTGAAAGGTGCTTGATTCGTTTAAATCAAAAATGTTATTTATCTGAAATAAAATTATTAAATTTTGGTGCATTTATAGATAATAATAATATTTTAATAGTAAAAACTAAAATAATTCAAAGAGATGACGAGGAATGATTTTTGTATCCTATCTTATTACTAGGAAAATCTCATTTTACTAGATTGTTAATAGATTTTGTTCACAAAAAAAATTGTCATGCTGGAATACAACTGATGCAAATATTAATGAGAAAACGGTTTTGTATTATTGGTGCGAGAAAAATTATTAAAAATGTTTTGTATAACTGTATCAGATGTCAACGTTTTAAAGTTAAAGCTATGTCAAGCGAACCAGTCCCCTTGCCTCTCGACAGAGTGGCGGATTGCGTTGCATTCGAGATAGTGGGAATTGATTTGGCTGTGCCCCTGTTTCTAAAATCCGGGGAAAAGGTATGGATGGCATTGTTTACTTGTGCAAATTTTCGTGCTATCCTAGAATTGGTTAATTCATTAACTGCTGACAGTTTTCTGTTATCCCTTCGACGTTTTATAGCTAGACGTGGAAGGCCTCGCACTATTTATAGTGATAACGGAACGAATTTCAGATGCGCTTCTAATGATCTTTCAAAATTAGATTGGGATAAAATTACGAGAGAAACCATGACAAATAAAATACTTTGGAAATTTATCCCACCCTTTGCGGCTTGGTGGGGAGGCTGATGGGAAAGGCTGGTCCGCATTGTGAAAGATTTATTACGACGTACATTAGGTAAATGTACGTTAACTTATGAAGAATTGAATACAATATTATGTGACTGTGAATCGATCCTTAATTGTAGACCTTTAACGTATGCATCAGAAGATCCTGGAGAATTGATTCCTCTCACACCCCTGCAACGTTTCTTGGAGATAGTCATTCTTATAGTGTTTCAGATATTGAAGAAGTAGATAGTCAAAAATTATCAAAAAGAATAAAATATCGAGGAAAACTTTTTAATGATTTGAGACAACGGATTAGAAAAGAGTATTTAAGTGAACTAATTCAAAAATCTAATGAGAAATCATCGCGTGAGCCCAAAGTGGGAGAAATAGTTTTGATCGGAGATGACAATAAAAAACGTTTGTTTTGGCCAATGGCAAGAATTATTGAGCTGATTCCCGGGCGAGACGGTAAAATTCGCACTGTCAAACTCAAAACACAGCATGGGACAGTTCTGCGACCAGTGCAACGTGTATATCCTTTAGAGATACGCGCAAATGAAAATGTGTAACGGAGGAAGTTGCAGGTGAGGGAATCAAATTAAAAAAAAAAGGTGTAAATGTCACAATAGCACCTAATGATGTAATAAAGAAGTATACTTCATCTAGTAGGTGTGTAAAAACACCTAACACACTAGATTTATTTAATTATCATTGTTATAAGTTTGATACTCTCCCCGAATATCAAACGGGAGGAGGATGTAGTGAAAATAGCCCTGCTTTGAATGGATCTGGGGTGGAGTGACGTCACGCCCCCACCTCTATGATGTAATGCCCTTTTTCGGGCACTCCGAACTTAGCGGACAGAGAATGAGATCATTGCTCTACTGCCTTGCAGTGTAAATAAAGCATTTTAACGGACCTCTCTGGAACTCTTTTAAGAAACCAACAGCATCCAGCATCGGGTAGATGCAGTCCACATACTTTTGATTTCGAACTTGAATATATATTATATTCAACCGTGTAATAATTACTGTAAAGTTTCATTAAAATCCATTCAGGTGTTTTTGCGTGAAAGACGGCCAAGTATCCTCACAAACTTTCGCATTTATAATATATATCTAGATATCCTAGAACTGTATAGCTGTTTATATACAGTAAATAAACTATATTTAGCCCTGAGGTGAATTAATTGCATCTCATGATCTATCCATTCATCCCAGCGAGTTAAAACTGGCGGCCAAACTCGTGGCTTAAATCTTATGATCCCGTAGAAGCAGAAACCGCCGCAGGAAAATGAAAATTTAACCGGCTATGTAAACCATACCGTCCCGGAAGAAAGTCTTGCGCCGCAAGCCTTCTAAAGCAAGAGATGAACCCCGAATACTTTTTCATTTTTTAATCATCCATTTACGTATCGATTTCCATCCCTGGAAATCGAAAGAGACGAAGTGGATCATTCTGACTTCAATTGTCTGAAAAGGAAAAAGAAGAAAATCTATTTCCTGTTGAAAGTTTTCAAAATTCGCGATAGCAATCCTGCAATAGTGTTTTGTGCATTTTTCATATACTAGTGGTAGCAACCCTGCTACAGTGTAATTGACTGTGTCAGAACGCCTGATATATACTAAATATTTCATTACGCATGGATATTAATTTCAATATAATCATTTTGTTTGATATTTTATAGAAGAATTTCATACTGAATTTCTGTAGCATTACACAATTTGGTTTGCATGATCTTATTTTATTTCATTGATTTGTTGGTATTCTTAAAGCAATGGAAATTCTTTATTTTGCTTTATATTAATTTATTTCTTGAGATAACGTTTCCTGTTTAATATTTTGATTCTCACATTGATAATTACTATTTTGTTTGATATTTTTCTGATTTCACACACATATGGAATTTAAGCAGCATTACATGCCTGATTATTTTAGTTTTGTTTAATATTTTCATTGCATTGAATTTTTGTAACATTAAAACTGATGATTCCTAAATTTTCTTTATATTATTTTATTATTTGAATTAATGTTCCTTGTTGGTATTTTGAATATATTAATTTATTTACCCATTTAAATTGTTTTCTGAAGTGCATAATAATTTATTAGATTTTAAGGCTAGCCATATTTTAAAGTTATTCCCATATCTGTAAGAGCTTTGGTAGACATTCAGGCCCTGACCTTATTTATTTTCAACTTTTAAACTTTTTCAATCATGTCATTTCTGGGAAAGGGGGGAAAAAGCTGATATCATTAAGCTTGCTATTGAGTTTGGTGAATTTGAGTCTGATGGGAAAGAGCTAAAAATAATTGAATTAAGGGCTAAAATTTTAACAAATGATGCTTATAAGGAAGACCCTGAATTTGTGAAATGTATCTTTGAGGGAATCGCATCAAATAGGATAGACGAGGAAAACGAACAAAAAGAGCAAACACTGCGTGAATTTGCGCTGCAGAAAATACGAATGCACAATGAGGCTCAAAGAGTTGTAGGTCCACAAACCCTACCCCAACCAAAAATCGAATTAAAAGAGCTGTTACCAACATTCAGTCCTGAAGTTGATAACATGGACTTGTTCCTCACCTTATTCGAACGTCAAATGATGCTTTTGGATCTTGGTGAAGATCTGTGGGTCCCCTATCTCATTGGTGCACTACCTAGTGATGCAACCTTCTCATTGCCCATGAACCCAAGGAGAAATGCAGGGATTACTCCCACATTTGAGGAATGCTTCTGCAACAGTTCAAGTTAACCGCAGAAAAATCCCGGGAGCTGTTTTCGCGTCACAGAAAAAGCCCAAAATGAGACGTGGAAAGATTATTATTTTGAAATCCGAGCATATTTTGAAGGTTGGCTCAATGAGCTAAAACTTGATTCATTTGACGGCTTGAAGAATTTAATGATTGCCGATCAAATGAAAAAGAGATTATCTCCAGAGTGTAAGGAACATTTTCTTGTTTTTATGGGAGGAGCTTATCTCCCCAGAAATGTTAGCAAATAAACTGGAAGCTTTCGATAATGTCCGGCGTTTCTTACCCAGTGGACCTAGGAGACATGTGAAGGCAAGTGAAACTGTAAATGTTGGAAGACAGGTATCATCCAGGAAACCTGACCGCCTTCCCAAAAGAGAATATTCCCATCCAGTACCAAATGAGAGATCCCCTCTCATGGCTATGGCTGTCGGAGACAAGGGGTGATAAAGTCTAAGTGCCCTACCTGCAAACCCAACTCCTCACAAAGAACAGACGTAGAAACCAATCACATCAATGCTTACACAACTCAGACCAGAAGCCCTCGATCGACCCTAGTCGACATAATTTTCTGTGGAATAAAGGGATGTGTTTGTGCAGACACAGGATCTTCCCATTCAATTGCTGGGGAAAGGTTGTACCAGTTATTTAAGGATAAGGGACTCCTCTTCGAGAAAACCACATTAGCTATGAGCTTGGCAGATGGTCAACAGACCACAGATGAGACCCTCGCAACCCAGGTGATGGTAGAGATTGAGAGGAGATCAGTCTTGACCAAATTCATAATTCTCCCGACGGCAAAGGGAAATAGAACTCTTCTAGGAACAGATTTCCTTAGTTTTGCTGGTTTGGTTCTAGATGTGAAGAATACTTGTTGGTACTTCTGGGACAATCCTACCCACAAGTACCCATTTGGTGAAGAATTGGACACCCCGTCCATAGCTGAGATGTCCAGCAACACCTGCCAATTAAGAGAGCGGGAAGGTAAAAGTTCCACCTCTATCCAGAAGAAGAAACTTAACCTCCTGTTGGAATCCTTCCAAAATGTCTTCGAACCAGGGGGAGAAGCAACAACTATCTTTGAGCACCACATCAACACGGGGAATAGTCCTCCTATCTCTGTACCAATTATTCCTCTTCGTAAACGTGGCCGTCCACCAAAGGTCCCACAGACTCCTGGTTCCACGTCCGGACGCCGTCGGAACCAGAGGTGGAGGATGTAACAAATGGTTATATTTACTATTTATTCTTGTTACAAATGCTAGATGGCACCACCAGACATAGTACATGTACGGTTTCCCTCTGGTGGAAAAACCGGGAGTTTAATCAGTAAAACGGTGGATCTGGTGTACGCATCGCGCGGGAAATCCTTCCCATGTTGTTCCTGTATTTTATATATATATCCTAGAACTGTATCGATGTACCTATGTACAGTAAATAAACTGTATTTAGCCCTGACTTGAATTAATCTCCTCTATTGAGCTATCCATTCATCCCAGCGGGCTAAAAAATCCATTTTCTATAAGAAATAAATAAAAGAAAAATTTACAGATAGCTGTTGAAACAATTGCTTTTTTCTGAATGTTTGATTAAACACATCGATACATGTAAGTTATAAAAAAAACAGTACGGGGGAAAGCCCTAATATGTATTTACTTTTACTGAAAAAGATATTCAAAAAGGGGAAAAAAACTGATAAAAACAGTTTGATGTATTTTATTTTAATTTTGTAGTTTTTCATTCCACTGTATTTAGTAAATTATTATTATTAAACGCGTATCTGATGGGAAGAAAGTATATTTTACAAAACTAACATAATCATTATTTTAACAACAATTTCCTCCTTAGGTTTTGAAATAATAAAATTGATTTATAAAATGTTCATTTAGCAATTAATTGTGACATGCCGTTTGCTTAAGAAATAGCAGTAAAACAGAAAATCTCGTTTATTGATAGACTTATTAAATATTTTAAAATATTTAAATTAGTATGTAATATAAGATATATATTATTTTTATTACATTAATTAAAAAATATTTTTTCTATAAATAATTATAATCTATTTTATATATTATCACATTATATATAATATTTTATTTATAATGTATTGTATATCATATAAAAATTTTCCTAACTAATTTTTATATAAAATATCATTTAATATTTATTATAACATATTTTTACAAAAATATTATTTATTATTAATTACACTGCTGGCCATCGTAAATGCAACACCCTGAAGGAAGTATGCAAATAACATGAAATTTACAACATGCATTAGCGAAGGTGAGATATGCAAATGATTAGAATTTCAGCACAGACACACATAATGCGCGCCTGTGACACCACCTCAAAGCGCTATTTAAGGCTTGGAGATTTCGACGATTTCAAGTTCGACAACTGTGCTTTTCTTGTGGTTTTTTCAAAAAACGATCGGTTATGTCTCGTAGAAAACAGCGATCAGCTTTTGATCAAGTATCCGAGTTCGACAAGGGAAGGATAGTGGCCTACCGAGATTGTGGATTATCTTTCAGGTAAATCGGTAGTCGTGTTGGATGAAACCAAACAACTGTAATATGGATATGTGACCGTTGGATGCAGGAGGGTACGACGGACTGACACATGGTGCTATCTCTTGTCTTTCTTGGTGTTGTATTTACGGTGGACAGCAGTGTATATTTATAAAATATAGTTACAGTTATTATTTTATTTTTAAAAATGTAAAATAATTTTCTGAAATATATGATTTAGTATTCAATAAACCATTTTTAAATAAAATTATCTATATTAATAAAACACAATTTAAGCGTGTGTGTTTCACCTCTACAGCCCAAACTAAGCAACCCAGAAGTATAAAACTTGGCACATAATTATTCTAGGTCCTGATGATGTGCACTACGAAGAGTTTTTTTCGAAATTCCCTTTAGATTTTTTAAAATTAAACTTTTAAGTGATTTTTTCCATTTATTTTGAACAACTGAGTTTTTAGTTAGCTGTTTTGGTAGCAGTCTCATTTGTTTTGCTTATTCATTTGATTATTCCGAACCATTTTTACATTCAACGTATTTTATCCTTTTACGTAATTTAAAAAAAAAGATGTAATTTAATGTTATAATTTCTACTATGTTCTAGGTTACTTCATATTTATTTGTTTACTTTATTCATGTTTAAATTTTTATATTTAAAAATTCCCTTCAAAATTAGGGCTTAATTTTTCTTTTTTAGATTACCCTTTGATTTAAATTTGACCCAACCAATCCAAACTTCTTTTTCCTTTGTTGTCATGGTAGTCTCAAATGTGTTTTATCCTTCATAAACTTACGGATATCTTGACCAAAAAAGATTTCTTCTTTCTCAAATTGACTTTGGATAAACCTGGAAACTTTTTGTACAGGTATTTGAAACAATTCCCATCTTTTGGAATAGTCCTGTCCAACTGCTTTATTACACCTAATTTTATATGCAGAAGGGACCATTATTTGGCTTAGCTAAGCTGTATTGATGGCGATATGAGATGTATTAATCAAAGAATTGATTTCTCGGGCCAAAAAAAATCGATATGTAGCACTGAATCGATTCAGTGAATCGATATTTCATCCTAGAAAATCGACATTTGATTTTTTTCTGTTTTGGTGAAAATCATAAAATTATTTACAATTAGTTGAATGTACTATCTTTAAAACCCGTATTGTTACGGTTTTGGTGGGTAAAGGGTTTATTACTCAAGAACTCGCTAGATGCCTGTGTGCTTAGTTTCCTTCGCCTCCCTTTAATAAATTTTTAAAAAAAGTTACGTTTGTAATCTTTGACTTTTTGTATGTGTTGATATTGCATCTTATGGGAGGCCGGGAGTTTTTTTATATGGTGTTAGAAATCGTTCCTGGTTTTCTAGAAATTTTTATACGAGTCCCCCTTGATCAGATGTAATGACATTCCTTCGGTGGGGAGTGTCAAAATATTCCCGCGCTTTTCTGAGTTCAGTGAACGCATAAATTTAAAGGTGGTGTACCATTGCGCTGGCTGTTTTGACCAATCAGAGGCAAAATACAGGAAAGAGCAAATAGTTCAGCTCCAGGATTTTGGGGGGATGAGGGGCGGAATAAAAAGAGGAACGCACCGAATTTTGGAGAAGAGGCGCTCCCCCAGATTTGCAGACATCTAAGCAAGAACGTCACCGGACCACCAGCACCAGGCGCTAGCCATGTCCCCGCCATCTTCACTCCCTTTCTCTCAAGCTAAGTTCTTTTTTTTTATTTATTGATCTTCTCGTTTTGTAAGACCTAATTCCTTTAATTGTGCTTGTAAGCCTAAATCCTTAATAAATTTATCATTAAGCGTAAAAGTTAGTTTTGTTAATTGACGATTCTTGTTTTATTTAACATTGGTCACGATGCTATGCGTAATTATTGAACCTGGGTTACTTAAACGAAATAAATTAAAATAGTATCGCATCACATCATTTGTTTATGCCTTGATTGACTGACTGTCGTAATATGTTATGATTAGAGAAATAAATATTTATTTTTTTATGTAGTGTTTTTTACGGAATAATAAGTAATTAAGGGTAAATAAATCGTGTGCTATCCTATACTTAGATGCTATTATTTTGAGTTTATTCTGTTAGTTGCTTTGTTAGTAAGTCATTTAAATTAGTTTACATGCGAATAATTAGTAATGAGCATTGAAATAACTATGTGGAATTTTTAATTGATGAAGTGTTCATATTTTACTATTACTTTATGTCTAGCTTTATATATATATATAAATCTTCTGTGCGTGTGTATGTGACTAAATTCCTCCTAAACGGCTGGGCCGATTTTGATGAAATTTTTTGTGTGGGTTCAAGTGGATTCGAGAATGATTTAGATTCACAATTTGGTCTAATATCGCAATTAATTAAAAAGATACTAATTAAAAACCTTAAGACGCATAATTGTTTTACCCCTGTGTGTGCTGTTTATTCTGCTAATGCGTGGCAAGAAAAAAAAAGATATAAGATGTGATGACCCCCCTGTGTCACACCTTGAACACCAAGATTAATTTGAGGCAAAGAACCACCAAAGCCATTTTGAATAATAATATTATTTATTTTTGTTATAATTCCTCAAAAATCTCTGATAACAAATAATATATGAATGTTACGTCGTCTAAAGGGATTTGCCTTTACATTAAATTAAATTACTAAGAATACGATTGATTACTATGTGAAGGTCTCCTAGGACCTCACTTTGAGAACGAGAATAAATAGGAGTCATGTAAGAACCAGTAGCCATTTTTATAAACAACTTTCTTTATTTGGTTATCTTATCCAAATAGAATCAAAGACTTATTGACAAGTTTATCTAACTAGTATTATGAGGTTTTAAATGTAATATCCTTTAAATTAACTTAATTAATTAATGATCCAATTAATTAATTCATTAAATAACGATCACGCAGAGATTACCACAATAAGAGATCCCAGAATTATATTTAATAATGTTCTCATTGAACATTTAACTTTAATCTCACTCCTAAAACTTTAATGAGACTTTAATTATAAATCTATAATTACCAACAGAATCTCAACTCTTTTTGAGATTAATTTATCTCCAACAAGAAATCTTCAATTCAAGTTCACTATAACTTTATGTTACAATATCTATCTCCTATTGCTCTAACTTTACTATTTCGTTTGACTTAAATAGTTTATCTAATCTGCATAACAAGGAATCCTGTCCGCTTTTTTGGAGTTGATTGGAAATAGGTAGGGAATTAAATTTCCCTAAAAGGTCGACTCAGAAGGTTAGTGATAAAGTTCCGTATAGATTTGTCACAACTAATCTAGCTCAACTCAAGTAAGGTTTACCGAAATAGGAGATCCGAAAAACACACGTATTCAAATTCTTAATTGTCATTAACTTTAACTAAATATCTCAAACTGACGCTTACTTTAAGCTTACGTGAATTATATTTACCGCTGGCTTATATCAGCTTTCTGGTACGTCTAACAGCACGACGTCTTCACGAATCTAATCTCTTTGAATCTTCTAGTTTAGCTTGCAACGTTGTTGGCTCAATAGCCTACCATCATCTCTCTTGCTCTCTCGCAACCCTCGACTTAAATACCTTATCTCATTTACATATCCCAAACTTCTTTTTGGAGTTGATTGGAAATAAACGCGAATTTATATTCCCCAGAAAGACGCCTCAGAAGATTAGTGGAAAGGTTCCGTACAGATTCGTCACAAAGAAGGGAGAATTTTTCGATATTTTCACCGTTTTTAAAATTGCAATCTAATTTTCTATCAAAATCAGACAAAATATAATTACAGAATTCGAAAGATACGGTATATACCTTTATATATATAATTCTTCTGTGCGTGTGTATGTGACTGAATTCCTCCTAAACGGCTGGACCAATTTGGATGATATTTTTTGTGGGGGTTCAAGTGGATTCGAGAATGATTTAGAATCACAATTCGGTCCGATATCGCAATAAGTTAAAAATGCGTCAAAATTATGTAAGGGCGCGCGATTGTTCATAAAAAAAATCATGGGCAATATTCTTGAGACCACTATTTTGAGCGACAAACTTCAAGTTGAAGTATTTCCTACCACAGATCCCAATGATTCTTTCAGACTCACCTACCCATTCAAATGTCTGCAATTTCCAATTCGCTTGGTATTTGCTATGACCATTAATAAGTCACAAAGTCAAACAAGGACAATTTGTGGCTTAGATTTAGAAAACCCTTGCTTTTCGCATGGCCAATTATATGTTGAATGTCCGAGGTTTGGCAAACCATCGCATTTGTTTGCTTACACCCCTCAAGGATTAACCAAAACATTGTACATTCAATGGCATTACGGTAAATTTATTTTTTGTGCATTAAAAAAATATACCTGTTATGAAAATAGCTCGAGTGTTATCTTTTTTACCCTTTAATAAAAAAAAGTTCATGTTTCTATTCGGAATAGCTTCTATATTCAACTTAGTTCGGAGTAAATACATACTCACACGCAATCGATAGATCGAATTGTGGTAACTGTACATGTGATGATGTCAGGTATTGTAATAACTTTCTTTAAAAAAAAATCCATCCAAACAGTCCACATTGTTACAACTTATTCAAAAAAAGTTTGTAATTTTCGGATTTAAGACGTGTATACATGACAACGTCTGTCGGGACCGCTAGTTTATCTATATAATCTCAAATTGTTTATTTTGCTTACATACAAAATAGTAAAGCTCCCGTTATCTTTCTAAAAATAAACTGTCGATTTTTTTCCAATTATATTTTGATCAAGTTAAATCAGTTTACGTGTTCGTATTATAGTTTTTGTACATTAATTTGTATACCTGATTGATATGGTAATACAAATAATTGTAATTGTCGAATTCCCTGATTTTTCTAATAAGATATCGTTTGTTATGGTATCTTTCTTGTTTTTCATAAAATGGATTTATATTTATATTGTAAATGCAGACTTGAAAAAAAAATCGATTTTTTAAATCGATCTGTTAGACCTCGATTTTTTTGAGAATCGATTTAAAAATCGATCTTTTTCGGAAAGAATCGCCATCCTTATTAAGCTGTTCCAAATCACATTCTTGTTGTCTGGCTTAAGATTTTATCTTTTCGGCCGTTTTGTTTTAACGCAATGTTGAATCTTAACACGGCTGCACCGTTCACAAATGAAATATGGGAACTGTGTAGTATATCCGTCTTGTTCGCCAAGAAGCAGAGCTAATTTTCAAATCACAGCAAATGCTTCGAACATAGTCGGCATATTTTATAGCGGTTGCGCAAATAGAAAGTGGACAAGTTGAATAGAAAGAATACCTTTATTGGAAATCAAAATAAATGACCATGGGCGTTGCAATACAGACCCCATCGTTCCGACGGTAGGTCTATGCCATCGCTAAAAAAAGAGAGATCGTGGTTGATTCTTCAGGAAGTTCTGCACAGCTTCCTTTACCTCATCGTCCGAATGGTAACGTAATGCTCTCTTAAGTGAAAAAAAAAAGAGTGTGTGTGCTTATGACCACACGATAGAAGTGATAACTTCAAATTGTGTAATATTACTTCAGGGATAAGTTCGACGAATAAAATACAAGGGGGCATTAGTATTGTCCTATAAAATTATTTATTCATATGTCTGTACTCATAAAGTAATATTTTTTGCTAAATATACAATCATATTTGTGAACTAATTGTATTCTAAGAAGGGAACAATAGATTTATGGTAGCTGAAATAGATGTTATAAATACATTAGATTCAAAATTATTTAAATATCTAAACAAATGTCTGTCAAGCGTTGTTCCACACTTTATCGGGCTTTCATTTGGATCACTTGACATAGTTAAATTGAACTTTAATTTTAAAAAATTTACTAAAGGCTTTGATTTATCTTTTGGAAAATCTGCATTATAAAATTCCCACCTAAAATAGAAGGCAATTTGTTCAGAAGAATTGATCCGGCTTCAGTGTAGGCAACAGGGGCGTAGCTACGTGTAACTACAGTCTCACTAACATGGCACCCATGTCTAAAAAAGGACCCTGAAGTAATTTTGATACTGGGCCCCCTCAGAGCTAGCTACGCCAGTGGTAGGCAACGAGATTTTTTTCAATGAATTGGATAATATTCTCTACATTTTGATTTGGTGAAATACAGTGGCGCACACAAGGGGGTCTGGGGGTCCGACCCCTACCCCCAAAGCCCCTGATTTTTTTCCGATTGATTATAATTCTAAGTATATAGTACGTAACATTTAATTAATTACTTGTTATTAATGATTAATTTTATTAATTAATGCTAATTATTTATTCAAAAATTAGTTTTTACTGTGTTTTGTCCCCGAAAATCGACAAAATCAAAAGGAGCATGATATAAGAATGGTGAACTTTCGACCCCGGATCCCCCCTCTTGAAAATTCCTGTGTGCGCTACTGGTGAAATATAAATAGTCACCATTAGAATTATTTGTCCATTTTCTGCTCTACATTTCGCTGCATAAATTTCTCTGATACATGACTCATTAAACCCAAATGATTCAGTAGTATTGTCACCATTGTTACGAGCGTTACAAACCCGAGCGTAACAATGCTTGGCTTTTTAAGTTCACTGTCCAGCAAAACGTGCCTAAAGAAGTTATCACTTCAAAAAGTGAAGAAGGTTTCAGATTGTACGGTGGGTGTTCCAACACTTTTCAATAGAATTTTCTAGTCTGGGTTTCAGGGGAGACGTTGGGGCCGGCATTGTTATGGAGATCTGACATCGTTTGCCACCCTTCACGAAAACGTTTGCACCAATTGTTCGAGCTAAGCAGTGCTCGCCATAGACTGGCCTATTCGTTTATGCCTGCACATCCAGCTCTCCGCAATCAGAAACCATGCAAACTACGCATTGTTCGGATCTGGACAGATCCATAAATAGCATGACTTTACTTTTGATGTATTTTCTCAACCACGAATAGGTTTCACTAATTATATATATATATATATGTGTGTGTGTGTGTTTGTAAAAATGAAATCACTTCCCTCCAACACCGTTCAACCGATCACCATGAAAATTGATATGTATATGTATATATATATTTTTTGTGGAGAAGGTTTTTGTGCTATCTTCTTTGTTGCAGCTCACCACCAGGAGACGCTACAGGATATCACCTCCTACACCGTTCAATCAATTGCCAAGTTGCAGACATGGACGCCAAAAAACATTTCACTATGTTTCCATTGAATCGCCTTATAATGTAGGGAACGGTGCTACTTGCGAATATTACAATTTTAACATAAAATAAATACAACAGAAAGTAATATTAACGCATTACACATCCAGATATAAATTATTTATACTATTATAAGCGTTAATTGCGCAAAATTTGTAACAATGTGTTACCTTTTGCTGAGCAGAGATCAGCTTAGGAAGGCGTTTCCAAAAATCGACCCACAAGAGAGTTACGGGGCGTTATAAATAAAAAAGAAATATCCTTTTTATCAGCTGTTAAATCTACAGACTTAAAATTCAACAAATATGATTTTTTTGTTCAACTGAGATATGCAAACAGCCTTTTTTTGTTTGTTAAATTTATAATTCACGTAAAATTAACTCATTAAAAACTTCTTTATCCTTCAATCTGTGTTGTTTAATTTTTCAATTCCCCCGTGCGAAGAACGGGTATACCAGCTAGTTATTTTATAAATATGACGGGTTCATGTGTATTATTTTTGTAATCAGCTGCAGAATGGAATGTAGTTGTCTTTACTGACTAGTCACGCATCTGTCTGCAACATCACGATGGTCGGAGTCGAGTCTGGAGACACCGTGGAGAGAGGATGCTGAACAGCTGGGTTATGCACCACCACACTAGTCCTGCACCGAGTATTATGGTATGTGGAGGTATTGGAAATCACTCTCACACTCCTCTAATATGCATTGCCGGTACTTTAAACAGCCAGCGCTACATCTCCGAGGTGTTGGAGTGCCCAAAGGAACGAAGCTCACCCGAAGAGGGTTCAGAGCTACAAACCGATCCCTCGGGAAACAGTCACTCCCACGTCCAGTTTTTATTGAAAGAAAAAAATGAAAGTTTACGTTTTATAAACATTAGAAAATAGTAAAATGACAAAATACAAATTAAAAGGTAACCTCACTATATACATACATGTGCGTGAACGTAATACAAATATACAAAGCAAAATATAATAAAAGTAATAATAACAAAAGGAGTATAAGAGATGGAAGAAAGAATATACATTTTCCATCTTTCTTACTAATTCAAAAATATAATAATAAAATGCACCAAACAGACCAAAAGAATAAAAAAAAATAAAGACAGCAAACAATAATAATACTAATAAAAATAATAAAAAATAGCTCTCGACAGATTAATCGTGCATCGCTCCCCTACATGGCATGTCTTCAGCGATACTCGGTTCAAACTCGACACGCCGGCTTCGAGTCCGTTATCTTGCCCACCACCGCGGCCACTCCGGCATCCTGAAGTGATACACAAAGACGATAGTAATTATTAAATTTTATGCATATTATTTCCGGATTCGAATGCTCAGAACCAATCTTATCGGCCCTGTTAGCGATATTGTTTAAGGTATCTTGACTAACTATCATGATAGTTTGGACTAGATGACGTGTATTAAGAAGCCAAAGATTTTTCAACACATCCTAAAACGAGCTCTCAGCTAAGCTTTGAATTAGACGCGAAAGTTCTGAAAGTCATCTATCGCCAAGTTGCATCTCCGATTAGAGCATCTTTTAAAAAAAATTCTGAACTTTAGCAAAGTGGGGTTTTTTTTATTATCATATTTGTGAGGTTTTATGGGATTGATTAAAACATCATCGGCATATTCCATGGCATTTTCATCTAATGCCGAAATTATTGTGTTATACGCAGTGGCGAATTATGATAGATGGAGGCACCTGGCAATAAAAGGTTGAAGGCCCATGGGCTCAAGAATAGAAAAACTAAAACATTGAAAAAATTCGCTGAGCTTAAATTACCAAGATAAAATGTTTCGCTAATAATAAAACTCAACAGCTCAAGAGAAACCTTAACTGTATTCAAAATAATTAAAAACCTTACAAAAGAGCTTACAATTTTGCAAAATATCTTTACCTCTGGATTTCTTTTTGGCAAATTAATCAATTATTTTTGACGTTTATACTTTGTATAAAATATCTGTTCTATATATACACTGCTGGACAATTGCTAAGGACGGATCACAAATTTCTATGTAGCATAACATTAAGCGAGACATGAGGCCTAGTAGGATAAAATATAGTTGCCACACTGTTCAGACATTAGAATAAAGAATATTTATTGTTCTGGAAAGTACAAAAGCTGTGAAACAACTGAAAGAAAAAAAATGTTCATTTGATCTGCGTACGGAGAAATGGAACAATGTATCTAAAAGTCAGCAGGCACCTTAAAGAAAGGTATCAGTACGGGATATGTCCACCGTGGAGTGTGATTCAACATTCCACACGTCGTACCATACGTTGCACAATATTATCCAGCAGCTGTTGAGGCAATTTATCCCATTCCTCTGTGAGTGCACGGATGAGGGTGTTCTTGTTTGTCGGAGGATAGTTTCGACCAGCAACTTGCCTCCCAAAGCATCCACACATTTTCAATTGGATTTAGATCTGGAGAATGCGCTGGCCATACGAGACGTTGAATACCCTCGCTGTCTAGACAATCCTGAACAGCGAGTGTTCGATGACATGTTGCGTTGTCGTCCATAAAAACAAGTTTATCACCGACAGCACCACGGAAAAGACGAACATGAGGAAGTAGAACTTCATCAATGTATCGTTGGCCCGTCATAGTCCCATTCGCAACCACATGTAGGCGCGTGCGACCAATGATCCTGATGCCGGCCCACACCATGATACTGCATGTCGGATATCGGTCCTTTTCCTGGATATTTTCTGGACGATAAGCAGCACCACTCTCGCGCCAGATCAGTTGGCGTCTACAATCCGATGACAGACTGAACCTACTCTCATCTGAGAATAGTACGCATGCCCAGTCCTGTTCAGTCCAATTGTGATGCTCACGACACCATTGCAAACGGGCAGTACGGTGCTGTCTAGTCAATGGGACACACACAACAGGTCTGCGGGCGTATAGTCCTCCTCCCCTCAAACATCTGGCAACAGTTTTTCGGGAGATCTGCTTTCCTGAGGCAGCAAGAAACTGTTTTGCCACCTGCTGAGCTGTGGTGCGCCTGTTCCTTTTGCTGATAGGACGATATATCTGTCTTCTGCAGGCGTCGTACTTCTAACGCGACCTCCCCGTGCCGTCTACTACACATTCCAGTAGTTTTAAATGACTTCCACAGCCGTGAAACAACGCTGTGAGCGATGTCGAACTCCCTGGCAACATCTGTTATTTTTCGCCCTTCTTCGATATTTCCAATAATTCGGCCACGCATAAAATCTTCTATGTGATGTCGGGAAGACATGCCAAAAATTTTAAGTTCGTCTATTAAATCTTTCCTGTAAAACTTTGACTTGAAACAACAACTGTCCACACGCGTCAAAACCTTTAAAGCTCTTATGAACGCTATCACGTGATGAACAGACGTGGAAAAAATTTGCATATATACTCATACTTCTTCTTACTAATATCCCGCACTTATTCTAATTTTCCACATTTTGCTTCCTTTCATTTTGTGGTTGCTATGGATGATAGTGTTATCCGTCCTTAGCAATTGTCCAGCAGTGTATAATATGGCCATGTTCAATTTGTCGTTTTCCATAGTGCTTCTTAAATAACTTTAAAAGAGCCTTAAAACTGAAAAGGATTTCTCATTTGATGCATTTGATATTGGTAATAATAATTAATAATGTTAAAAAAATTTTCAAAAGAGTATCTATACATTAGAGAAAATCTAGGTCATTTCTCTTGCAACTCGATAAATTTTTAGTGGGTTTTTCATTGCATCTTTGTTTTCTTTAGAAAACAAAAAACACTTATCCAATTCATTGTCAGAATTAAGATTCATTATCATCTTTATAAATGACTTTCAGTTTTTATGTAGCTTTCTTCTTATTTTCAGGTAGTAATCTCTCGTCAAAAAACACAGTGAAGTGTTCGATAATAGGTTCATTCTCAATTCTTTGGGATAGTTCTTCTCTTGTCCTGTAGCATATGACATACAATTAATTTTGGGAAATCTTCCCTTCATTTAAAAATTCCCAGCCGACTTCTTTATTTTCACCGAAAATAATTTTTCTCTTTTGCTGCCTGTGAGCTTGTGTCTAGCTTCCTCTTCAAATGAGAGCTCTGATAAATCAGTTACTTCTTGATTTACTATTCCAAATTCATTCCCGAAATTCTGGATATAATTTTCTAGAGATTTTAATTATCTATAAGTCCTTTTTAATAATTCACACTCAAGGAATTGCGAGGATTTTATAATAGCGTTTATTCTCTGGAGTATGGTATTCCAAATCACGGTCATTAGGGAAGTCTCCTATTCGGCGAACTGTTTCAAAAAGGAAGTTGACACATTGTGGTATTTTTTTCTTCATTCGTATCACTGACTTCGGCCAGATCCTTTACTTTGCTACTAAGGCTTAAATTCAACAAGCTTGAAAAAGTTTGCTTTGGACATCTTTCATCATGTAACCAGTTTGTTTCATTTATCTTCATTAGTAAAATACGCTGATGGAAATAAAAATCCCAACCCCAAGAAGGAGTTGTACTAGATAAACATAACTTGGTAGGCGTGTTTATACATTTGAAAGATATGTTTTTGATTCAAGCTTCACGTTAAGTGCATGAGTGAACACTAGTTGCACCTCTTTGAACAAGCGAATCTGATACACTTTAAATGCACACTCTATGAAGTTCGTTAGTATGATTTATCAATGAGATTTTACGTAGTGAGGACGAATAAGCTACTATAAACAGATCACTGGGTTTGAACGAGGTCGTATAATACGTGAAAAAAGGTAGATTTTCTTTCCACGATATTTTAGAAATACTTGGTAGGAATGTTCCACTGTGCATGATTATTGGCAGGAGTGGTCGCGGGAAAGCACTAACTACCTCTAGAAAACTGGGTTCAACCACGCACGGGTCATCACTGACAGAGAATATCGCTATGTACTTCGCATGGCAGTGCAGCATCGTAGTGCATCTGCAGTAGAAATGATAGCCTTTGTTGGCACCAAAGTGACACAGTAAAATAACGAATCGATTTCTTGAAGAATAATTCCGAGTCAGAGACCTTGTAGCGTTTGTACCAATAGCTTCAAATCACTGACATCTTCGACTTCAGTGAAGTCACGCTAGAGCTCATTGGAGAGCGATATGGCGATGTGTTGTGTTCTCCGATCAAAGCTGTTTCTATCTTGGTGCCGATGATGACCGTATATTGATTAGAAGAAGGCCAGGTCAGAGCCCCCAAACAACCTTTCTGTGGCCTAGGCACACTGGGCCTGACAACTGGGCCTATGGTCTTTCCAGCAATTTTTTATAGCAGGTTAACTTTCACCGTTAATCTACTCACCCTTCATGCTGTAACATCTGGTACAATCAATGTAAAGGATTCAAGAAAGACACCTACTTTACAAACTAGAAATCTATTTTAACAAATCTCGATTATTGCTCTAATTCAAATCTCTATCTCCCTACTCCTCTAGGATCTCGTTCAGTTTTAAAAACTCGTTTTCACTTCCTCTCATTGCCATCCTCTCTACAGAAATCTTACATTGCAAACATGTACGCCAGTCTAGGGATTCAAACTATTACACTGCCATTTAAGAACATTTTTCAAGGGGTGTTTTTCAAGAAGAGATAACGTGTCCCCTTATGCTTTGTTGTAACCCAACATGCTGCATAGAGTGTCGACGTATTTCTTTAACCTGCTAGATCACCAGATCTTTCTCCAATCACTCCAGAGTGGGACATCATTGAAAGTCAACGTCAGCGGCATAAACAAGAAAAAATGCCCTTAAATTAACCTACCAAGTGTAATAAACATGAAATGCCCCCCACACAAACTGATATACGGTACCTGTACGACACATTGTATGCACATTTACATGCTTGCAGGGACGTCTTAAGGCTTGGGCAACTGAGCCCGGACCCAGGGCCTCGGCCACAATGGGGACCTTGCCTCGTTTTCGACTCGAATGATTTCAACGGTCAAATCTTATTTCCGGTTTTATTCTCCGAAAAACTGGGAATTTCGTATGATATGACAAATATCTACATGTGATGACTTTCGTCCATGTATAAGCCTAGGCCAATCACCATACACAATCATACTCATTCAGTTAAAAGGCAATAGTTGGTCCTGCTGGTTTGTGCGATTGTAAAACATACACAATTGTTTCGGGTTATTGTTTATACGTTTTTGACTACGTATTCTATGTACTGTCTACTTTTAAGGGTCATAGATAGGACCTACATTCGTGTAGGGCCCCAGGGCCTACTTTAGCGTAGGGGTTCAGGGTCTCCAAGTGCCTTAAGACGTCCCTACATGCTTACACTCAGAATTCTGACGGCTACACAGGTTATTAATGTAATATCATTTCACATTTGAAATGACTCTTCTCACGGTTAGATATTAGCCTGTAATCTTGAAACTTGGATCAATTAAATAGACAAATATATTACGGAGTTTCGTTAGTCTATAATATATGTATATATATATATATATATGTTACGAATTTCCTCACCCCCTCCCCGTCAGTGTAAGATGTATCCGAGAGTAACTAAGCACAGCTGTGAACTGAAAACAAACTTGTTTGACTTGAATAGTATTAGTTTGTTCGAAAAAAAATTTGTTCAGAAAAAAAAAACACATGCGAGAAAATTTTATACAGATGTCAACACTAAAGATACACGGAAGGAGTGTTATATTAACATCGCACTAAAAAACTGAAAGAGGGCTAATGGTGACGAAACTCGTAATTTTAAACTATAATTCAATTGACGAAGACGACAACTGAGATGGCACCCTCCTCTCCGAATTTTTTCACTATACCAAAGAAAGAATGTCTGAGCCTCGACAGATTTAACGTACAGCGGCTTTCTCTACACGGCAGTTCTTCAGTGGCACAAGGCTCGAACTCATGCACGCTAGCAATGAGTCCGCGACCTTGATCACGGCCACACAGATATACCAAAGAAAGATGACTAGTGTTGCTAACAGGCTCAAATCTGTGGTAATCATCGGTATATCTTTTTTTCGCTTGTTTGACTTATAACTGGTGTCCATCAAGCTCAGGGACCTGTTGTGAAAATAGCCCTGCTTTGAATGGCTCTGGGGTGGAGTGACGTCCCGCCCACACCCCTATGATGTAATGCCCTTTTTCTGGCACTCGGAACTTAGCAGACAGACGGTGAGGTCGTCACGATAGCACCTAATGATGTAATAAAGAAGTATACTTCATCTGGTAGGTGTGTAAAACACCTAACAGAATGGATTTATTTAATTATCTTTGTTGTAGATTTGATACTCTCCCCGAATATCAAACGGGGGCGGGGGGGGAGAATGTTGTGAAAATAGCCTTGCTTTGAATGGCTCTGGAGTGGAGTGACGTCACATCCCTATGATGTAATGCCCTTTTTGGGAGACTCCGAACTTAGCAGGCAGAGAGTGAGGTCATTGCTCTTCTGTCTCGCAGTGCAAATAAAAGCATTTTAACGGACCTCTCTGGAACTCTTAAGAAAACCAACAGCACCCAGCATCGGGTAGATGCAGTCCACACACTTTTTAGTTTAAATCTGATTATATGTTACACTCAACCGTAACAGGGCCCCTGACGTCCGCCACCCGCTTAATCCGCCTCTGGATCCTACATAATTTTTTATTAATTTTAGCTTAGAGAAGCTTCTCTCGAAACTGGTATTACTGATGGACAGTGGCGTACACAAGGGGGTGTCCTGGGGGTCAGGACACCCCCATAGCCCTTGATTTTTTTTCGATTGGTTATAATCCTATGTATGTATTACGTAAAATTTACACTGGTGTGCAAAACTTAAGCAACAGGTGGGTTTATTGCCATAACTTCACGAAAAATCATCTGAGAGACATGAAATTCAGAAATGAGGGAGAGTATTATGTACGTAAAGGATGACGAAAGCATCGGCGCTGAAAAAGGAATACAATGCATACGGTATGGAATCAGACAAAAACAAGCTTTATTGAACGCATAGTATCATGACTCATGATGGTCTATCCAACAGGAAGAACAACAAGCAGATGTTCCTTAATATGGTATATGCCCTCCCCTCACTGCAATGGTTGCTTCGCACTGTCTCCACATACTCAGAACCAGCTGATGCAACATTTCTTGCGGTAGGAGTGCCCATTCTTCAATCAGCATCTGTTTGAGTTGTTGGGTGTTCTCCGGATGATGTAAGCGTGCTGCAATACGTCTCCCCAAAGCCTCCCACACATGTTCGATGGAATTTAAATCTAGGGAGTACGCTGGCCAATCCATTCGAGTGATATCTTCACTTTCCAGCAGCTCCTCAATAGCAAGAGTCCGATGTGGCCGTGCATTGTCATCCATAAAAATGAAGTCTGGGCCAATGGCACCTCGGAACTGTTAGACATTTAAAAAAAAGTCGGATCCAAATTTTTATGATCTCATTGTGTTGTTTTTCCAATCCCGTTCCATGATCTCAATGAAAGTAAGCACACCGATTCGAACCCGATCTTTTTGAATTTCGTGATTTGTGGTTGGCAGCAACTGCCATGCAAATCGAGCGAGTATTTAAACTCGGCTCATGTTAGTTTTTCAGAAAAGGAAGGAGAAACGGAAATATAAGAAGTATGTGAGTGGTTTAACTCTTAGAGGGAGAGAACAACTGGTTGGCAATGCAACTGCAGGTTGCATCACCATTTTAGATTAGAAATTAATTTTACAATATTAGAAGACGGTTCGAATCGGATGTCTCTGGTAATGTTGATTTTGAACTTATTGTTTTTTATCGCTCCAGTAACGAGCGCAGTGACTTTATGATTGATTATTAAAGGCCAATTTTAAGAAACTGTTTTTCGTCTTCACTGCTAGCTTTGCAAAATTTAAATTAGTTTACCAATAAGTGTAACCAATAGATGCACATGGGGAAGAAGTACCTCCTCACAATAGCGATCTCCGGTTACAGACCCTCTATCGAAAATGTGGAGCTCAGTTCGCACGTTCAGCATAATGCCTCCCCAGACAAGAACTCCAGGACCATCGTAATGGTGTCTTTCCTTGATGTTACTGGTATAAAACCGTGTCCCTATCTCTCTCCAAATCAAAACGCGTTGAGAATCGCTTCTGGTACTGAACCGACTCTCATCCGTAAAGAGGACACGACTCCATTGACAGTTGTCCAGTTTTTGTGCTCTCTGCACCACTGTAAACGGTGGTGTCGGTGGTCAACTTTCAACGGGAGGTAGCGTTCAGGACGGCGGGCGAATAGGCCCCCTTTGTGAAGGCGTCTGGCCACAGTAAACCGCGACACTTGTCGCCCCGTTGCCGTAGAGAGTTGCTGAGCAATGACGCTTGCTGACTGCCGTCGGCCTCTTTTCGCCTGCAGGATGATATATCAGTCATCCCCTGCAGTTGTCATCCTTAGGCGGCCACCACCAACCTTTCTAATAGCTGTACCTGTGGTTTGGAACGCTTTCCAAGCGCGCGAAACGACACTTTTGTTGATTCCGAACTCTGTAGATACACTGGTGACGGTACGCCCCTCCTCCAGCTCTCCGATCATTCTTCCACGTGTGAAATCGTCCAGGTGGTTTCTTCTAGCCATATTTCACGAACTGACTCACTGGCACTTGCAGCGAATATGTTGAATTGCGTCTGCGTCCTTCATTTTATTTTACTGTTGAACAGCACGCGCCGACATCACGCGTTTTGCGTACGCTCACGTCGCTTCTGACGTTTCGTTCCTGATATTTGCATACGCATGACGTTTCTACTGACTTACGTGTTCACTGTACTGATCTCCAGACCTCCTTTTCTGCAATTTCATGGTTATCTGCTTAATTTTTACATTGTTGCTTAAGTTTTGCACACCAGTGTAATTATGTATTTGTTTTTAATAATTAATTTTGTTAATTAGTGCTAATTATTTATTCAATAATTAATTTTGTATTGTTTTCGTTCCCGAAAATCGACAAAATCAAATCAAATTTTTGGGTGGCGTATTGGAGCACGATACCAAAATGGTGGACTTTCGATCCTGGTCCCCCTCCCTTGAAAAAGTTTTGCATGCACTACTGCTGATGGCAGACGTTAAAAAAATGCTCAACATTATGACAATGTTTGGTAAGCTATCTTCAAGTTTGGACTCTCAATAATATATTTTATCCCAGTGTCCTATTTAGAGGACAGATGAAAAATATCATGTGGAAATCATTATCTGTATGTTGCGAATATTTTGACTGTTAGAACATGTAAGGATATATATTAGCTTCTTCTAGCGTGAGTTATGTGTCTCACCCCCTTCTCCTTCCTCTGGAAATTTTGCTTTTTCATCGCATTTTAAAGCGCAGTTTGTATCATCTCTTTGGGGTTGCAGAATTCTTTTTTAATGTACTTTGGACACTTGGCTTGGAATTTTTTATGTGATAGTACTCTTTCGTTATGATCTCGGTGGTTAATTAGAGCGATATTGTTCTTAGGTAAGTTTTAGCAAATTACTTTTTAACTGTCCTCTAAATAGGACATTGGGACGATACGCATGCAATTGACGCGCTCTTTCTCTCTTTATAACGAAGAGTAGCAACATAACAACTTTTCCCTTATAGTGTTTCACCGCTGCTTAGTTATATCAGTGCTAAGGTTTCTAAAGTTAGAGGAAACATGGGAATTATTATGGGAAGATTCAGATAAGAGAGAGTGATGTTGAAATTACTGTGTTATCACCAGATTCCAGTGAATTAACTAACGAAGAGGAAAATGATATGAATGAAGTAAATACTGGTGAGAGAGGGAGAGAGATTATTGTAAACGATGTTCCTGGGTGTTTGGAGGTTAGAACTGGAGATAGAGAGAGAGAGAGAGAGAGAGAGAGAGAGTTTCCAACCTGAATCATCCGAAAGCTCTAGTTGTTCGACAACGAAAAGTAGAAAAAAAGCTAAAAGACACCAGTCATTTTGGATAAAAAATAAATCATCGCATTTTACAAAATGGGAAATACAGGCTCGAATCGACAGCAAATGCCTTGCTCAAGCAGATGGAAACTGCAGTGAAATATTTTCTAAACAAGAAAATATTATTCAAATAAAGTAAAATTTTGTACTCGGAAATAGCTTTTCATCATTGAAGAGAAAACTAAAACATGTAAGTGCAAATTTTATCCCCTTTATTCCAGTGTCCTATTTAGAGGACGGGTCAGATTTCTTATGTAAAATATATGAATTTCTCATATTTTGTTATATTAAGTTTGTTTAGGTTTAAGTAACTTTAGAAAATATAATTCTTCTCCTATTTGAACAAAATAAATAAATTGGGATATAACGGGTTAATAAATCCAGAGAACCGGACCTAATGAGTTTTTTTTACAGCCTGGGTATGTTGCAGCTACGAAAGCTTGCAGACGTACGCTCTCAAGTTGGAATTCTTCTTTATTAATGTCCTGAGGAGCTTGATCTAAGTTAAGTTCGTCCATGCTCAATATCTCTTCAGGCCTTAAAAAAGTGTGTGTGCTTATGACCACACGATAAAAGTGACAATTTCAAATTTTGTAATGTTATTTCAGGGATTAGTTAGGTGAATTATATATATATATATATATATATAAAACAAGGGGATATTAGTATTGTCGTATAAAATTATTTATTCATATGTCTGTACTCATAAGGTAACATATTTGTGCGAAATATACAATCACATTTGTGAATTAACTGTATTCTAAGAAGAAAACAATAGGGGGGTTTATGGTAGCTGAAATAGGTTATAAATATTTTAGATTCAAAATTTTACTTATATCTATAAAAAAAACTCCGTCAAGCGTTGTTTCGTACTTCCTCGTGCTTTCATTTGGATCATTTGACATAATTAAATTGAATTTGATTTAAAAAATCAAATAAAGGTCTTGATTTTTCTTTTGAAAAATCCACTTTAAGATTCCCACTTAAAATCATAGGTGATTTGTTTAGAAGACCCGATCCGGCTTTGTGAATTTTGGTTGTAATTTAACAATACAGTAAAACGTCGTTTATCCGAATCAATTGTGAGTGTACACCAATTGTTCGAATAACCCAGTGCTTCTCAAAGTTGCAATACAAGCGGGCCTACGTGGAAAACGGTTGGCACTGGGAAGCGAATCACGAGACTTATGATCGGCAGTCAAGGTTTCATTATAAACCGCACAAAAAGTATCAAGATAAGTGTTAATTTTGGTTACAAATTATATATATGACAAACCCATGGGGTCACTCGTAATTAATAAACTTGTTTTTAACTTAGAATTGTTTAATTAATTATAAAATGTATTGTGTAGCTCTGATATATTTATAAGTGTAATATATCAGTGTAAATGTGTATTTTATTTTTTATTATGTCAGAATGTATTTTGTTTGTTTACTTTCAGTAAATTAATAATTTTTTTTAAATAATCTTTTGTTCTCGACTTTTCAAAAGGCTCGCGCCCTGTTGTATCGCCTTCTTATTTTTCACCGTAAGAGGGCGCGCGAGAGCCGCTGGATGTATTTTTGTAACTGAGTAAAAACACAGAAAATAAAGCTTCTTCAAACGGACCTGACCGATTTCTTTCCATCGCATTCATTTTGGTCCCTCGGGCTACCAAAGCATTCAAGTCAAAACATTTAATTGATGAAGTGAAAAGCGGTCTGCGACATTTGTTGAAGTAATCAAGCACAAAAACAGAATCTACTCAATAATCATTGCAAGTATTGAACTTGGAGTTTGGGAAGGTCACAAACAATCCAACATGGACGCCATTCTTAAACAAAAGAAATTCTTAAAAGGTAAGCTAACTCGTTTAGTTTCAAAAGTAGATGATTTACAAAATCAAGAAACTTCTGTATCCATTATTGAAGTTTATGAAATAGATGTTAATTCAATAGATATTGAAACAAATAATTTAAACGATAATCTTTTAAGCACTTGGGCAGATGAAGATTTTAACGATTATGAAATAGAAATGCAGGATTTATTTTCTAAATTAGATACACTAAAAATTATTTTAAAAGAGGAAATGAAAAAACTTGTTAATGATAATAATACTAATGTATGCCAGAACATTGTTAACACTAATGTAAACAATATAAAATTTCTCGCATAGAATTGCCAGTATTCACTTCAAATTATATAGACTGGATCTCGTTTCGCGATTTATTTCTAGCGAATGTAGGGAATAATAGTACTTTAAGTGATAGTCAAAAACTGCAGTATCTTAAACTCTCTGTAAAGGGCGAAGCAGCCACTTTATTACAATCCATTCAAATCAAAAACGATAATTATAAAAAGACGTGGAATGCATTAACTGAGCGCTATGAAAATGAAGTAGAAATTATACATGCGGCATTAAATAAATTAGTTTCGCAGCCTGTTTTAAAACAAGAGTCAGCTTCAGGATTGCGAAAGCTAATTGACACCACCCAACAGTGCATTGACACCCTGCAAACATTGAGGCAGCCCGTGGAATATTGGGACACTCTCATAATTTTCTTGCTAAGAGGGAAACTCGACTCCGAAATATAACGCGTTTGGACTCTCGAACAAACAAAAAAAAATCCCTCTTTCTCCGAGTTAAAATCGTTTGTTTTAAGCAGGGCGACCGCTATTACGTCTTTAGCCAAGTGCCAGAAAGAAAAAAACATCTGTTCTCTTCGAAGCGCGGGGAAGTAAAATGACTCACACAAATAAAAAATTTTCTTACTCTTCACAAATAGTCTCGAATGTTTGCGTACATTGCAATAGCGATGCACATTTTGGATTATTCATGCGCGATAGTTTTTTAGAACTTCCGATTAAAGAAAAATGGGATGTTGTTAAAAAACACAAATTGTGTTTTAACTGTCTTAGGGAAAATAAAACGCATCGCATTTCCAAATGTCGCGCAGGTGTTTGCAAATTCTGTTCCAAATCACATAATTCGTTATTATGTACAAAAAATCCAAATAATAGCAAAATTTCAAATAACAACAAAAATTTAATTCACAACACGGTATCCGATATACACACGGAGGATTCCACGATTAGTAGCAATAACGTAACAGTACCTGCCTCTCAGGCTGTTTTATTGCCTACTGCAATTGTTAATGTTAAAGACATTAATGGCGCTTTACAAAAAAATGCAGGATACTCATCGATTCAGCCAGTCAAGGCTCATTTGTTAGAGAGAGTTATTGTAATATTATTCTTATGTAATCTGGCATCACTTAATTTTGTTTTCTAGATTGGCAACACCCTGTACAGTCATTGTGTAAACAACAATCATGTAACCTCACTTCTAAGTCATTAAAAGCTAAGTTCCGTCCATTCAACTTCGTTTACTTTATTTATAGTACAATTTTAATGACTTAGAAATCTTCTTGAATCGTTTCTGTTTTAAATTTGATAATGGAACAATTGCTGAAACCTGAAAGATTTGATATAAATCCTACGTGTTCTAATTCGGAAACAAAATGGCGCCATTGGAAAAAAAACTTTTGAAAACTTTTTAGGAGGCATAAAAATCATTACAGAAGAAAATAAACTTCCTTTGCTATGTAATTACGTAACCTCAAATGTTTATCAGTTCATTAATGATTGCACAACTTATGCTCAAGCTATTGCGATCCTTGATTCTCTTTTTATAAAGAAACGTAACGTTATATTCGCTAGACATTGCTTGTCAACGCGAAATCAACAAACTGAAGAAACTATCAGTGAATATTTACAAATTTTAAATCAATTGAGCAAAGACTGTGACTTAACTGATGTGAAGACTGAAGAGTACCGAAAAGAGTATATTAGAGATGCTTGATACGAGGATTAAAATGTCCTCGTATTCGTCAACGACTCCTCGAAAATACATCGATGACTCTCGATCAAGCTTTTGAGCAAGCTAGAACACTTGAATCAGCTGAAGTCCATGCAGCTTCTTATATGGGAAGTTCATTCCCTGTACAATCCGCAGCTATGAAAACAGAAGATTTTTCAGAAGAAACCGTAGCAACATCAGCGGCTTCCTCCTCCTCCTCCTCAAGGTCTCAAAAATGCTTCTTTTGTGGAAATGACTTACACTCACGAACCCTTTGTCCAGCTAGAGATGTTACTTGCAGAAACTGTGGGAAAAAGGGACATTACCAGCGAGTGTGCAAATCTAGACCTAGGAGAAACTCTTCAAATGTGGTGGCTTCTTCAAACACACTGGCAGCTATTTCGGGATCTACTCACTGTCTCCAGAAATCAGTAATTAAGGCATTGGTTAATAATATTCAGCTCAGTGCATTAATCGATACAGGAAGCTCTCTTAGTTTTCTTAACGAAAAACATGTGGTGAAATGTAAATTGAAAGTTGAACCATATTTGGGAAAAATATCCATGGCAAACTCCTCTATGGTGACTGAAACAGAGGGTGTTTGTAAAGTTAATTTGAAAATTGAAAACTTCACTTATCAAAATGTGGAACTTTTAGTTATGAAAGATCTTTGTAGTGATGGTTTGATTGGCCATGATATTCTAAACAGACATTCATCAGTAGAAATTGGATTTGATGGTAATAGACCTCCGCTAACAATTTGTTCTTTGGCTGTAGCACAAGTACCTCCTGTTTCGTTATTTTCTAACTTGAATCCAGACTGTAGACCTTTGGTTACAAAATCGAGACGTCAGACTGTTGAAGAAAATATTTTTATGGCATTGGAAGTTCAGAAACTTCTCCAGGAAGGAGTCATCGAACCAAGTAACTCACCATGGAGGGCTCAAGCCTTTGTCATTAGAGGAGAAAATCATAAGCCCAGAATGGTGGTTGACTACTCTCAAACAATTAATAAATACACTTTGCTGGATGCCTACCCTTTGCCTAAAATAGAAGAGGTAATTTTGAAAATTTCCAAAAATAAAGTTTTTAGCAAAATTGATCTCCAAAGCGCCTACCATCAAATTCCTATCCAGGATAGCGAGAGACATTATACAGCTTTTGAAGCTTGTGGAAAGCTCTACCAGTTTTTGCGTGTTCCTTTTGGGGTTACTAATGGAGTAACTTGTTTTCAAAGAGTCATTGACAAAATTATTGAGGATGAAGGACTCACCCTTACATATCCATTCATTGATGATGTTACTGTGTGCGGAAAAGACCAGAAAGAACATGATGACAACTTAGAGAAGTTCATGACTGTGGTAAAGAAGTATAATTTGACTCTAAATGAAGATAAGTGTACCTACTCGAGTAGTTCTGTCCATTTGCTAGGCTACATTATCCAGGATGGTATAATTAAACCGGATCCTGAACGACTAAAACCTTTGCGAGATATGCCTGTTCCGAAAGACTCATCTGCATTGCAACGTGCTTTAGGAATGTTTGCCCATTATTGTGCCGATGGATCCCGGAGTTTTCTAAGAAAATACGTCCTCTTCTAGGAAAGAAACAGTTTCTTCTTTCTAGAGATGCTGTATTGACTTTTAATTCACTGAAAGATGATGTGGCGAATGCTGCCTTGGCAACAATTGAAGATGACATAGCATTTAGAGTGGAATCTGATTCATCTGATTTTGCGATTGGAGCTACCTTGAGCCAAGCTGGACGTCCTGTTCCCTTTTTGTCAAGAACCCTACATGCATCTGAATTGAGACATTCATCCCCAGAAAAAGAAGCATTTGCCATTGTGGAATCACTTCGTCATTGGAGACACTTCTTGATGGGAAAGCATTTTGAAGTATTCACTGATCAACAAGCAGTCGCATTTGTATTCAATCAGCGACATGGTAGTAAAATTAAAAATGAAAAGTTAATCCGTTGGAGACTTGAACTTTCTAGTTTTAAATTTGACATTATTTATCGTCCAGGAAAGCAAAACGTGATTGCTGATACATTATCACGTATAACTGGTGCTATAACTCCCAGAGTCGACTTATACAATCTTCACAACTCGCTTTGTCATCCTGGAGTGACACGAATGCACCATTGGGTTCGTTGCTAAAATATCCCTTTTTCTTTAGAGGATATAAAGAAAGTCACAAACTCCTGTTTAATATGTAATGAATTAAAGCCAAGGTTTGTTAAAAATTTTGGAACACTTGTGAAAGCTACTGCTCCATTTGAAAGGTTGAATCTTGACTTTAAAGGACCTTTACCTAGTGTCTCAAGAAATCACTATATTTTAACAATAGTCGATGAATTCTATAGATTTCCATTCGCGATCCCTTGTAGTGACATTTCTGCAAAAATCGTAATATTACATTTGAAGAACATTTTCTCTATTTTTGGAATACCATCATTTATTCCTTCTGACAGAGGATCATCTTTCATGTCTCCTGAATTAAAATCATTTTTAACTTCTCAAGGAATTGCAACAAGTCGTACTACTCCCTATAATCCAGCAGGAAATGGACAGGTTGAACGTTATAATGGAATAATCTGGAAAACTATACAACTTGCTTTAAGATCTAATAATATGAAAACTGAACAATGGGAAGGAGTTATCCAAACAGCTCTGCATTCCATTCGCTCCTTGTTGTGTACAGCAACAAATGCCACTCCTCATGAACGAATGTTTTCTCATCCTCGAAGATCCCATAACGGCTGTTCCATTCCTACTTGGCTTACAAAGCCTGGTCCAGTTCTTATGAAAAATCAAATGCGTGGTAACAAATATGAGCCAATTGTTCAAGAAATGGAATTAATTGAAGCTAATCCTGACTATGCTGGTAACTTGGTGATGGAAGGGAAACAACTGTCTCTATAAGACACTTGACTCCAAGAGGGGAAACTACCAGATCTGAAGACAACAAGGGTGCAAAGGAAAATGTTCAAACTTATCCAGATCTGCGGCCAATAAACTCAGACTCAGCCATTACTTTAGAAGACTCGACTGAACAGAACATGAACACAGTAGCATTGCGTACTACAGCTCGTCACACACACACACACACAGGCAACCTCCTGCATACTTGAAGGACTACATCAGGGACTGAAATAACCAGATTAAAATTAAAGGGGGGTAAATGTAATATTATTCTTATGTAATCTGGCATCACTTAATTTTGTTTTCTAGATTGGCAACACCTTGTACAGTCATTGTGTAAACAACAATTATGTAACCTCACTTCTAAGTCATTAAAAGCTAAGTTCCGTCCATTCAACTCCGTTTACTTTATTTATAGTACAGCCATATTTGGCAAGCTTTGTAACAAAGTCTGCAGATGGCACCACATGTATGCAATCTACGTACAAAAGTTTTAAAATGTTACTTTAGAATAAAATTACCAGATAAACTGCTTAAATACACATTAATAATACTATATTTTATGAAAAAGAATATTTTGCTACACGAATAACGACTTTAATCACTTCAGAAACATTAATTCTGCTTTTTTTACATGAAAAAATGAGGGGGTTAAAAAATTAGGTAACCGTAAACTATGTTAAGAAACCACTCCCCATGACATCCTTTCGAAAAGGCAACGGTTAAGGGACCTTGAGATCAGCTGACTGTTAGTTTTTGCTTGAATTTTAGAATGGCCGGAAAAAGCATTACTTCCACATGTCAGCTGTGGAATGGGGGGGGACTCTATTTTTAGCACTGTAATAGTGGGGTTATTCCGCAAAAGAGAGTGGTCTTCAAACTTTTTCTACTCACAGAACCCCAAGAACACGGGTGGCCAGCCTTTTTGGAAGAGTACCACAATTTGATAAAAAATAATTGTGTGAGTGCCGCTTCCAACATTTCCATCAAACAAATATGAAAAGTAAAAAAAAAAAAAAAAAAAAAATTTTACTTATAGGCTTATTGTGGAATTTTTATGCAAATAGCACATTTTTTTTAATGCAAGAAATTTAAAAATAAGATGAAGTGCAAATTTAGGTTTTATTGTTAATAAACTTTTTCAGGTTCAATTGAGTTAAGTACAAAATAAAAATTAGTAACTTGAAACGTTTAATTTTAAATAATTATTAAAAAGTTAGTATTTACTTAATGTGGCTTTTGTGAATTATTCTCTTTTTTTTTCTTTTTTTACCAAATCATCTATATTAGGATTAAATATTTTGCAGTTACTAACAAAATTAGGTTATTATAGGTGCACAACAGCTAGTTATATGAGTAATATTTATTTTATTATGTTCATAGCAGAAAACATTTATTCACACAAACATATTTTGATTCAAATTTTGAGACTTTTGTCTGAGACAACCCCACTTCAATAAAATTGTACAAATTATTTATTATTATATATTCAAATTTCTTTTAATTTTTCAGTATGCCTTCGTGTGCCCCCGTTACAACTCCACCGTGCCACGGATTGGCTACCACTGCCCTAAAACTAGAAGGTCTTTTTGTGGAACCACTAGAACTAGAAAGTATTTTTGTCGAACCCTATTCCACACAAACTTTTTTGAAAAGGCAATTCAAAAAAAGTATTGCATCGATTATTAAAAATTTTAAACTACTTTTAATATAATTTACTGATTAATAATATTAATCTGTGATCCAGGTTTCACCCACCCATGCATTACGTTTAGTAACTAGAATGTGTGCTTGATTTTTTCACACGAAGCATTGGAAGTCTAAGCCCATTGAAATTAACTGCAATCGCATTACATATTCTGAGCTTAATTTATTTCTATACTTTGTTTCTGTAACCACTTATGCCAAGAAATATTTTTCACTTATACACATTGTTCTGAATGGTATTATAATATTTAGAGGAATACTGAATATTTTGTATAAATTTGCAACAAAAAATTTAGGAGCTTTTCTTGCTTAAATTTAGAGTTTGGACATCAAATCTGTTGATAGGTCGATAAGTCGTTACCTCTCCCTTATGGTAGGTGTTTTCCCAACAAATGTCAAAAGGCGCACTTTCCATTGGAAAACTATTTAGTTTTGCAAGACATTGTACTAAAGAGTATACAATTATTTCGTGGCACCCGGGATAGTAAACAATAAAATTTTTACACTCTATTAGGTAATATATATTAATAAAACACATTTTAATATCTTTTATTATATTATAATAAAAGTTTAAAAAGTATTGCAAAATAAAGTTATATTATGTTGAAATAAAATTTTCAGTTTCTTAAGGTTACACAGTACCCTAAAAATTTCATTTGTACTGGAAATTTTTTTTTTGCATGTTTTGGTGGCCCATATGATTGAGATGCTTGCTACGAAATTTCAGATCTGTTAGCAAATTAGTTTTTAAGATATTTGAAGTTTCATGAGCTATGGTTTTGGTTTCGGTTTCCTTTTAAAGCATTTTTTCACACTTAAGTTGAATTAATTAAAAATGTTTTTGAGCTTTTAGTTTGAAATGGTTATTAATTCCAATTTTCATTACTAAAATCATTTCTGCTTGATTATGTTTTGAGTTTTTTGAGTTCTCATAATTAATTAATAAAGATTAATTTCATGGCCAATTTTTGCTTTAAAAATAGTTTATATAACTTAAAAGCTTTATCATTAATTTTTTCCTGTAGAGAAAATGCCATGGCAAATGAGTTCTGGGTTTCTGTGAGAAACAATATTTCGAAGAGATGGAATACTACTGAAAATGATGTATCTAAAAATCAGTCCTCAGCTGATTCTGCAATTAGACTTCCGAATACAAGTATTCTGAATTCAAATGCTGCAGATATAATTGATATTTCCTTGATGTACCAAACTACATTATACTAAACGAATTGTAGTACTATATTTTAGTATTTTAAAGTCGTACGACAAGAGCTAAAACTTCCTAAACTGCCCCAATTTAAAACTGAAAAAAATTAAATTTTATGAGCAAACCTGATTATTTTTAGCTTAAGTTAGTATCATTATTATTTTGTACATAAATGCTTCGTGTTTCAAAACTTTTGTGAAATATTAGGTTAAGATAAAGCTGAATAAACTGACGTCTTAACAAATGCTATCAATATTATGCAAAAATATATTTTGAATTAAAAATATAATTTTAAGTCACATTTAATAAAAATAGTGCTTTAATGTAGAACATACATTGGAAAATAACATATTAAAAAATTAGAGTTTTACGGGCATTATAAGTTTTTGTTTTATGATTTTACAAACTTTAAATGCGTTTTTCTCGGACTTTTAATTTTGAAGGTATAAGTGTTTTTTCTAATCCCTAAGGCTTTTTTCCTGTTCAATATAGAGCCTTGAATTTTTTTGTATATACTCCCAAATGTATGTTCTATAAAAGTTAGTATGGATTTAGGGCTGAGAACTCTAGTTATTTTTCTAAAAAATGCTAAAGTTGATATTTTAAAAATTTTCGTGTTTTTTCCAGGTTTTTCTAGAAAAATAATTATTAAAAATCAACAAGGGAATAGATTTTCAAATCCATACTAAATATTATTTGTAATAATCTAAGAATCATAAATAACTTAAAATTACTAAAAAATTTTAAAAATTGAGTATTTTATAAGAGTTTGAAAAAACTCTTTCCTAATTTTTTAAAATTGTAAAATAATGGCTGGTCAATCTGACTTTTTGCTTACAGAATCAGCTTAATAATATAATCTAAATATAAAACATCAATTATTTTTACTGTAACTGTCTCCAAAAATTTTTTTTTGAAAAAGGGTACTGTGTAGCCGTGACAGGAATGAGTTTTTAATTCTTGAGAGGATACAAACTTCATAGAGAACGTTAATCCATTTTGCATGCACATTTATAATTTTTTTTCGATTTATTTATTTTGACTCGTGGAACCCCTGAGCATGTATTGTGGAACACAGTTTGAAGACCACTGTTGTGGAGTGTCTACTTTCTTTGTGGGTGAAAAATTCGAAATGGTCATTTGATGTCTAACGTTGCTCTACAATCAACAAGAGGGCTATTGATCACAAACCACGTAATTTTGAACCTCGGTTGAGTGATGAGGAGGACACCTGAGCTGGCACTCCTCTTTCCTAACTACCACATCAGCAGGAGGAATGGCCTCATCTACACGGCGTGTGTTTAGTGGCAACAAGACTCGAGCCCATGACACTCCAGCCACGAGCTTGTGACCATAACCTCTAAGCTACCGCGGCCACCAGGAATAGCAAAAACTCTAGTGAAAAGGCTAAGGAAGTTAGAATTAGATTTGAATTGTCGGTATGTGACAAAAGGGTAGCAATATTAAAAGGAAATATAAAGGTGTAAGATCTCTCTCTCTAGAATAATTGCTCTAAACCTATCACCTTGCCTACCATCTTTTAATTTTTTAGTTTGTGATGTCACTTCCAGTAATATGTACTATAAATATTTCTATGCTTATTTTCTGCATCTACAAAGATCGGAAAGTCTACAAAAGCATTTAAGCTTTAATCTAAGACAGTAGCGCACACAGGAATTTTTCAAGGGGGGGTATCCTGGGTCGAAAGTCCACCCATTCTTGTAACATGCTCCTTTTTGATTTTGTCTATTTTCGGGAACAAAACACAGTAAAAAACTATTTATTCAATAAATAATTATCATTAATTATTAAAATTAATCATTAATAACAAGTAATTAATTAAATTTTACGCACTATATACTTAGAATTATAATCAATCGGAAAAAAATCAAGGGCTTTGGGGGGTCCGGACCCCTAGAACACCCCCTTTTATGCGCCATTGCTCTAAGACAATCTTGCGATACCCGTTGAGGAGCTATAAGTACATTTTACTAAATTAATTATATTTTACAAAATCAGTTTTTTTTTATTTTGAAATTTATATTCGGTAAACTTTTAAAAATTTACAACATATTAACCTGTTATCTATTTTTGTTTGAGAAAAATCTTGTTTAATTATAAAAATAGCATTTAAATGAATATTTTTTTAACATTTTATTAATTTTTTTCATTTAATTTTACTGTATTGAATTTTTATTAAATTCTTCAATGCATGTATGAATATTATTTGTTATAGATCGCACTATACGATTCATCGTGTGTGCGACTTTTATTTCTCTTTGAATCTCCAATCATTGAGAGACAAAAAGCGTGACATGAAAGAAGCAGTTGAAGCGTTATTTTTTAAAATTTAAAAACTATAAGATAGCTATGACAAAGTGTAGTCTTTAGTCAATAGTTTGTGAATGAAAATAGGTTTTAGTTTTTATTCATATGAAATTAAAAAGTAATTTAATAAAAACATAATTCTAATCATTCTAATAATCCTGTTTCATTAATTTTTTGAACATTGAAAACATGCAGCACTCAACATAATATAAAATAATTCATGTGTCCCGGGATATCAAAGGAGTTTGACATGCCTGGTGTAGACACAGCAATAAAAGAAAGTGTAGCCAATCCCCGACTTCGTTGTGGGAGGGGCAGGGGAATAGCATTTTGCACCCAAAATTAGTTTCTTCTCTTCGATGTGACTTCAGCATTCTAATCCGAGTAATTGAGAATTTGAAATATTCATTAATACACTTGAAAGCTCAGTCACCATGAGGCCTAAAAAAATCCCTTTCGTAATTCTCGTTCAAAATCACAAAGATTGCGGAGAGCTAAAGAAATTATAAAAAAAATTCGCTTTCGAAAACTCAAAATGCAGAAAGTCAACTGTTGTATGTACCTGGAAACTCTTCGAGAAATGAAGTCATTGAAAAGTAAAATTCATTTATTATTTTTTAAATTTTATATTTTCTATTAAATTTATATTCACGCAACAAATTCACTAATAAAAACTAGAAAATATTATGCATAAAAGTATTTATATATATAAAAAGTATTATATGGGAACATGTGTGATTTTGTGAGTACAGTAATACTCCAGTTACATACACTTTACTTACTACGTAAAATCTCTCTGATACATACTACGTAATGTCTCGCTCGTTGTATTCTCTCAGTTGAAATAATAGAAAAGAAATTATAACGTCAAGCTAATACTACTTGTAGGAGTGGAAAGGTCCATTAACACCTGCTAAAGGGAATGGGTAGTTCCCCTCCCCCTTGGAATGTGGAATGTGAAGTTGCATTCATTCGGTCTTTGGGTACGACGGAGTGAAGTCATGTCCGAACGTTGCTAACTGTACAATAATTGTTTTCCTTAAATGTTTTTTTTTAATAAACCTTAATTTTTAAAATTTAGATGCCAGGTTCTTAATTTGTTTCCGTGCCCATTGATTAGAATCAAACTTTAGTGGCGCAGCCGGCAGGATCAAGTCTTAGTGGCAAACCCCACAGTGATTATAGAAACCCCACAGGAAGAACGTTCCAGAAATTTCGAGTTTTCTGGATTCCCGCGTGGAAATGAATCAGGTAAGAGTTTTTGCTTGCAACTCCCTGTAATGTAAGACGAGAGAAATTTATAAAATTATACTGTTTAATATCCATTTATTAAGAGAGAATTTTGATTTTATTTTTGTATACGTCAGTGTACGTTTTTTTTTTTTTTTTTTTTTTTTTTTTTGCTCTGCATATCCATGCAGTTATAAAATTTTGAACGCCAGTTCAAATTTCAGTTATTATATATCAGTATATTTTTTTTATTTCTTGTTCCATATCAATGGAAAGTAAGTTTTAGAACACATCAGTTCTATAAATTAAGGAAAACTTCAAAATCATTAATTCTCTCAGTATATTATTTTATTGCATATCCATGCAGTTATAAAAAATTTTTGAACGCCAGTTCAATTGTGAATTATTATATACATCAGTATATATTTTATTATTATTGTTCCATATAAATGGAAAGTGTTTTTAGAACATCAGTTCTATAAATTAAGGAAAGATTGTTTTTTTTTCTTTATTGTATTTATTTATTTTTGTAATGCACAATAATAAGTTCACGTCAGTGAATAGCAATTGAGTTTATTGAAAAATTAATGCTAAAGAATAATACTTATTTCATGTCAATGAAATTATTTTGTGCCTATGTACGCATAGTATTTTTCGATTAATGTGAAGAAAAAAATATATTATCAGTTTAAATTGGAGAAAAACTACCGAATATATTTTGTAGTGTTCTATTATTCCAGCCAGGAATAGATTAAGTGGTGCATGTCGGTAATATTTTAAGTGATTATTGTGTATCAGAAATAGGTTAGGAGATTATTGTGTGTCAGTAATATTTTAAGTGATTATTGTGTGTCAGCAATATTTTAAGTGATTATTGTGTGTCAGTAATATTTTAGGTGATTATTGTATATCGGTAATATTTTAAGTGATTCTTGTGTATCAGTGATATTTCAAGTGATTCTTGTGTATCAGCAATATTTTAAGTGATTATTGTGTATCAGTAATATATGAAGTGAGAATTTTTTTAGGTGATATAATCAGTAATATATTAAGTTTTATTTATAGAGTATTAAGTACACTTGGGATATTGTGAAATATATGACTATTATTTTGATTTCTTCCCAGTTCATCGAGTATTGAGTTAGCATAGCGGACGTTGTTTGTGGGTGTTTTAATGAAAGATATATGTGTGGTACTTAATTTTTTGCAATTCCTTTTAGTGTTATTTTCGTCCTATTATTGGTTAGTTTGAGTATATTTTAAGAGAAAAAATTTTCAAATGGCATTCTTGGGGAAAGCTAAAAAGCAAGATTTAGTTTTGTTGGCTGAGGAGTTAGGTCAAAAGGTATCAGATAAAATGACGAATATAGAGCTAAGGAATATCATAATTGGTAGCAAAGATTACGAAGAAGAGTTCGTTAGAGCTCAGTTATCTGTTATTTTAGAGGAACGTTTGGAAAGGGAAAGTGAGGAGAAAATCCAGCAACAACGCGAATTCGAGTTAGAGAAAATGCGCTTGGAAATCGAAAGATCGCGATTCAATTCTGAAAATTTAAGCCCGCTTAAAACAAGTGTTAGTGATTTAATTAAAATCATTCCGAATTTCGACATAAGGGATGGAGATATCGTTCTTTTCCTTACCCTGTTTGAGAGACAAGCGAAACGTATTGGAGTAGAGAAAACGAATTGGGTATCGGCTCTTTTGGCACGCATGCCGCCCGATATTACTCAGCTAATAGCCAGAGAGTCAGAAGATAAATTTGACAACTATGACTACATAAAAGGAGTGTTATTAAAAAGGTTCAAGATGAGCCCAGAGACCTTCAGGCAAAAATTCATGAAACATCAGCGCATACCTGCTAGATCTTGGCGTGATTTTGTGTTCGAAATTACGAGTTACTTCGAAGAATGGCTCGATGGAATGGAAGTAAGGGATTTCAAATCATTGAAAGATTTAATAATAACTGATCAGCTCAAAAACGCGTGCCGGGGAGATAAGAGAGCATTTCGTGGATGAATGGGCCAAAATTTATGAACCATCTGTTTTGGCAGACAAATTGGACGGCTACGAAAGTGTTCGGTCGAGTGTCAAGAATACGAGTCAACCTGAAATGTCCCTCAGCAATACGTCAGATTCACGATCTAATATTAAAAAAGAACATGCAATAATTAAAAATGATATTCAGAGTCAAAGGTATAAATTGCCTTTCAAACAAGAACCTAAACAGCCAACATTTAAACCTACTTGCTATTCGTGTGGAAGAGTTGGGCATACCTCGAGGGTGTGTCATGCTAAAAATCATAAGAAAACCTCCCCTACTCGCAAGATCAATGCTGTGGAGACCAATGAACGTTTTCAAGAACAATCCTCTGCAATTTTAACGGCTAAGGTTGCGATTCCGGTATATTCCCCTGCCAAGGAGGACGAGAAAAAAGACGAGTTACAGTTTGTCCACATTAAATGTGGGAATGAAATTCTGAAGGCTGTCATCGACACAGGTGCCCAGATATCCGTGGTAAGAGCAGATGTCGTCGAGGGACAGAGCGTCGATAGTGGAGGGACAATCCAAATAATGTCGGCGTTTGGGAAACGTGAAGTAACCGAATTGAAGATTTTCAACCTGAAAATCGACGACTCCAGACACGGGGTAGTACCCATTATGTGTGCAGTTTCTAAAAGGCTAGTTAACGACATGTTAGTCTGTTCGTCTGCTTATGAAGCGCTGTTAGAAAACGTGCAGTTTATTCACAACCCCGCAAACTCCTACGTATCTTCAAGGGCAGTTGAAGGTATTACTGCAGATGATCCAAAATCAATTTCCAGCCAAGAAATGACCCGAGAAACTTACCCCTCTGAAATTTACATACAGTCTGTGAGCAAAGCAAATGAGGAAGAACAACTTCCGGAGGGAAGGGAAACGCGTAGTACATTCATAAAAATGCAAAGGGAAGATGACACATTAAAGAAACTCTGGAGTCTTGCAGAAAAACAAAAGAACTCAGTAAAAATACATAACGGAATATTGGTACACTCGGAATATATTTGTGGAGAGAACATCGATCAGGTAGTACTACCACAATGTAAAAGAGAAGAAGTACTCAAAATGGCGCATGACGTCCCTCTTGGTGGACATCTGGGGGAGCAGAAAACTAGGCAAAGAATAAAGTATTCATTTTATTGGCCGACAATAAAACAAGATGTCAAACGATTTTGTGAAAGTTGTAAGATCTGTCAGTCAGCTCTTCTCTCGGAAGCCTATCACTTACAGAGATCGGGTTCCAATACAACCATTGGTCAGACCCGAAATACCCTTTGAAGTATGGAGTGTGGACTGTATTGGGCCGTTGGAACCTCCTTCGAGAAAGGAACCATCATTTTATTATTTGCGCAGTTGATTTATGCACGAGATGGGCAGAGGCCATACCTGTCAAGGAAATAAGCGCCAAGACTACGTGCAACGTCCTTCTGAAAATTTTCACACAAACAGGTTTTCCGAAAATGATCTGTTCTGACCAAGGAACTAATTTCACCTCAAAACTTTCTGAAGTGTTTCTGAGTGTTATGGGGTTTCACCACGTTTTTCGACTCCAGGGCATCCTGAAAGTATGGGTGCCGTGGAAAGGTGGAACCGCACGTTGAAGGACATGTTAAGTAAGAATGTTCAAGAACATGGGTCCGATTGGGATCTCCATCTTCCTTTCTTGTTATTTGCATATAGGGAAATACCCCCCAGTACAACAGGCATGTCGCCATTCCAATTAGTATACGGACGTTTGCCTTCGGGACCCATATCTCTTCTCAAGGAAGTGTGGGTTGGAGAAAGAAACATCCCAACTACTCTCTCCCGTTCAGTGGAGAAGTATCTGGAAAACTTAATAGAAAAGCTAAGAAAGGCTCATGAAATAGCAGCTGAGACAGCGGAAGCGACTCAAAATAATTACGCGTCATTCTATAACTTACGATCCAGGGAAAAGCAATTCAAGGTAGGAGATAAAGTTCTGGTACTACTTCCGTCTTCTACTCATAAATTGATGAAAACATGGATAGGTCCAGCTACGATAATTGAAATAACTAGACCGTATTCCGCGAAAGTTGAATTAGATGATGGGGGCATAAGAGAGTTACACTTCAATAAATTACGTCCTTACATAGCAAGAGTGGGACAAGTTGGGTTGATCTTCGATCAAGACTCAGATTTCGGGGACCTTCATTATGCTCCAACAGATATGGCTGTAAGATTTATGGGGGATGTTACAGATCACATAAGCAGTGATTGCCAAGAATTAGATGATGTTCAGCGACTGGAATTATTGAATACTCTCGGAAAATTCTCCAGTTTGTTTAGTTCACTTCCTGGCTTAGCAAAAGTAAAGGGACATAATTTGAAACTGAAACCGGATTTCACCCCAAAAAAGATGCACCCTTACCGCATACCTATTGCTTTGCAGCAAGAAGTCGATCGTCAGATCAATGAGTTACTGCACCTCAAACTCATCGAACCGAGTGAAAGTGAATGGGCGCATCCAATTGTTTGTGTATCCAAAAAGAACGGAAGTATCAGACTATGTGTTGACTACAGACATTTGAATAGTTTCACTATTGCAGACGCATACCCTATGCAAAATGCAAAGGATCTTCTGTTTGAAGTGGGCCAAGCTAATTATATAACCGTTCTAGACCTAACAAAGGGGTACTGGCAGATTCCAATGGCAGAGGAGGCAAAGCCTTACACGGCCTTTGTGACTCATCATGGTCATTACCAATTTTGTGTTATACCTTTCGGGATGAAGAACGCCGGGAGTACCTTTCAGAAAGTTATGGATCAGGTGCTAGTGAAACACCGGGCATATTGTCGATCATATATCGACGATGTAGCAGTTTTCTCCAAAACATGGGAACAGCACATAAAACATCTGTGTGTAGTATTTCAAACGATTCAAAGGGTCGGATTCACGATTAACCTTAAAAAGTGCAATTTCGCAAGAAGACGTGTGAAGTTTTTAGGGCACGTTGTCGGTTCAGGGCAACATTCCCCAGATCCCGGAAAGGTTGAATCAATCAAAAATATATCTGTACCAACAACGAAGAAAGAAATACGAAGTTTCCTGGGTTTAACTAGCTACTATCGGGAATATATCCCAAACTTTGCTTCTTTAGTCTTGCCATTAACAGAACTGACAAAGAACCGAGTTCCGAATATAATCCCTTGGAATGAAGTTGCCGAACAAGCTTTTACAAAATTAAAGGCACAACTGGTAAAAGCACCATCTTTGTATACACCTGATCTATCAAAACCTTACCAACTATACACGGATGCTTCAGCGACTGCAATCGGCGCTTGTTTGTCTCAAAACGATGAACAGGGTAAAGAGAACCCAATTGCATTTTTCAGTAAGAAACTGACCGAAACTCAAACTCGGTGGGCAACCATAGAGCGTGACGCTTATGCCGTAATAGAGGCATTGAAGCGCTTCGATAGCTGGATTTTCGGGGCCGAAATTGAGGTGATATCAGATCACAACCCTCTGATTTACCTAACCTTAACAACTCCTCAAAGTGCCAAACTAACTCGATGGGCATTAGCCCTCCAAAGATATAATATTGCTATTTCATACAGGAAGGGTGTTAAACATGGAAATGCTGATGCATTATCCCGGTTGCTTATTCCCGTTAGTTAAATAAGAGTCGAGCCAGATGATCGCTTGACATTTTTTCTGTGTAGTAATTTCTGGAACTGCTAAAGATGAAAATTTTGGCTTTTGTGATATATTTTTGGTAACTTGTCTTTTTATATTTTAATATTTTTTTTTTTAGTATTATTGTGTTTGAAACTTGTATGATGTAAATTTTTCTAGCATATTAATGTGATTTGCAAAACTATGTGGGAGTTGTATTAGCAAAAGCTCTTTTTACGTGATACCTGAAAAAAAATTCTCTCGTTATCTCGTTTCTTGCCATGTATGTATGCATGTGTTTTTTTTTTTTTTTATAGTTTCTTTTCAGCTTCATCGTCCTGGAATGACGGATGAGCTTTTTAAGGGGGGAGGTGTAGGAGTGGAAAGGTCCATTAACACCTGCTAAAGGGAATGGGTAGTTCCCCTCCCCCTTCGAATGTGGAATGTGAAGTTGATTGATTCGGTCTTTGGGTACGACGGAGTGAAGTCATGTCCGAACGTTGCTAACTGTACAATAATTGTTTTCCTTAAATGTTTTTTTTTAATAAACCTTAATTTTTAAAACTTAGATGCCAGGTTCTTAATTTGTTTCCGTGCCCATTGATTAGAATAAAACTTTAGTCTACTGATTTTTTATGACTTGTAAATTACAAGAACAACTTAACATTTATTTTTATACATAGAATATTTTGTTTTCCAATACATAAATTTTTTGGTAAATACCTAGTCTGACATCATAGTTCTTATTTTTAGTATTTTTTTAGTTCGGATGTCATATGACTTCCTATGAAAAAGATATATATACTTTTTTTTCTTTTTAAATTACGTGTGTAAAGCATTGTCTTAAATCTTTGTACATTTTGAGTTAGAATGTATCTTTTGTATAAAAAGTTATTTGCTGTTCGAAAACAAATCGAGGAAGGATAGATATTGTTTTGGACTTTTACAATGAAAGAGAGTGAATCGTATTTATCACAACTTATGAAAAAATTAAATTTTGTTAACTTATAATTTATGTAAATAATTTTAATCAGATTATCTCAAAATTTGCCACTACGCCACCCAAGCATACAAGCTAGCATGCGTGTAAAATTTTAATGCTGATCTCAGTAGATACTTGACTTTCATATTTTTCGACTTACAATATGTTTCTTGGTCCCATTTACTGTGGAGCTTTCGGGGTGTACTGTACTATTTGAAAACAAAGATTCCTTGAATAGTTTATTATGCTGTTTGAATTTGAAGTAGATCATAATTTAACGTTATCAGAATTTCTAATATATTTTTTGGGAGAATTTATTAAACTGTTTTATCTGATTAAAAATGTATTATTGATGTAAAATATATACTCATCATTTTAACTACAAAGCCTATAATCGGTTACGGTATTGGACACACATTTTTCAAATTAAAATGATCATTTAAAGCATTTTTATCACAAATACTTGTAATCTCAGTTTTTTCTATATTTTCTTTTTCATTTATTGTTGATTTTCGAAATTCGTTAAAATTTTTATGGTTATTGTTTATTTTTATAGAGCTAAACCCCATTTTTTCTCATAGGTTGATGGATTTTGAAAATCCCTGTTCTTTTCCTCAAAATGAAACTGCTATGAGACCAGGATGTAGCAAAGACATTTCTCACCCTAATTTAAATATACAGTCGTAAGTATTTGAATAAAAAACTTTTGAAAAGCAAATAACACATAAATGCTTAAAGTATATAAACTAAACTGTTCTCTCCATTTCATAGGGCAATAAATTTGGAGAATGAATGTAATTTACCAGAGAATGGAATGTCCTCACTTATTAATGAAGGAACTGTCCACTCCAAATTTTAGCGAAAATTTGTAAGTATTTTACTATTGAAGAATAATGTAATAAAAATATGTATTGAATACTATTACATAAGAAATAAATACTTATTGGAATTTTTTTTGTATTTTTTATTATTTAGTTTATTATTTTTACACTCGTATATTTAAATGAAAAAAAAATATCTGCATGAAGCATTTTACTTAGGATTGCATAATTTTATTTATTTACATAGTTTTTGGCGCGTTAATAGGAAATAGCTTATTCGGAACATTTATCTAATATATATTATAAATGTGAAAGTTTGTGAAAATCTTTGTTGGTCTCTCTTTCACGGAAAAACTACTGAATGGATTTTAATGAAACTTTACAGTAATATAGCTTATACATCAGAATAGCACATAGGCTATAATTTATAGTATAGAGTATAATTTATAAAGATTTGGGAAAAGTGTCAAAAATATAACGATATTTGTCAAGTAAGTAGCAAAAAATTTTAATTCCTCTGATATAATGCCTATTTTTTTTTTTATTTCAGAATCAATCTAAGTTTTGAAGGAAGAGGTTGTTATAAATCTCCCTTTATTTTAATGTTTTTTTAACATCTTATTATGCATATTTGGTAGTAAGAAATTGATCTTTTTTCCAAATAAATGCTTTTATCAGTTCTGATACTTAAAGTAAATAAGCTTTCTCTTTCACACTGCATCATTTGGAAAAATTTTCAAAATTTGTTTGTGGTTAGTAGTTAATTATAACACTATAATTTTAATTGAATAGGCAGATATTGCATTTTTAAGTATAAAAATAATTAAAACTACTGCACTGTATCTTTTGGAACGAGTGAATATTAACGTCGCACTGTTCAGCTACATGAGGGCTTTTGGCAACGGATCACGTAATTTTGAACCATGGTCAAGTGACGTGGACGATACCTGAGCTGGCACCCTCTTCTCCTAAAGCAGGAATATTCTTTGAAATCCACTCTTCCAAGATATATAGCAGCACGGGTTCCATGAGTATTTTAGCGGAAAAAATAGTTTGTCAAAATTTAAGTGTCTTATTTTTTTGTATGTTAATGAAGACCTTAGAAAATTATTTGACTACTTATTTTAAGTGAATGGTATATATAATTAATTTTACAGTGGAATATCTCTAGTTAATTTATTAGCTCCAACGGATTAAATTTTCCAAAGAGGAGTATTTTGTTTATGTATATCCCTTAATTTTAAATGTAGCGATCAAAAAAAATATTGTATGAAAAAACTGCAGTAAATCATAATGCGGTTGGATAAAGTATTAACGTGCATCGTACCCCTACACGGCGGGTCTTACAAAACTCTAATAAAGCTGGAGTTATGAAAATAGCTAGGCATTTGCCAACTTGACTCTATCGTTAACATTTCGCTATGTTTTTCATTGGATCGTCATTATAATTTAAGAAACGGCGTTGCTTGCGAATATTACAATTTTAACATAAAATAAATACTACAGAAAGTAATATTAATGTATTATACTTTCAGATAAAAATTATTTACACTATTTTAAGCGTTCATTACACAAAACTTTTAACAATGTGTTACTTTTGCTGAGCAGAGATCAGCTTAGGAAGGTATTTTCAAAAATCAACCCTCAAGAGTGTTACGGGGAGTTATAAATAAAAAAAAAAAAATCCTTTTTATCAGCTATTAGACCTACATACTTAAAATTTAACAAAGGTGTTTTATTTCTCTCTTTTTTTTTTTTTTTTTGTTACCTGAGTTACGCCAAAAGCTTTTTTTGTTTAATTTGCAATTCACGTAAAATTAACTCATTAAAAACTTCTTTATCCTTCAATCTGTGTTGTTTAATTTTTCAGTTCACCCGTGCGAAGAACGGGTATACCAGCTAGTATATATATATATATATGACTTTTAATTCAAGTATCATTAATATTTTCACTATGTTAATATATTTGTATTTAGGGCTCCTAGCCTGGATAATGCCACAGATGAAACACAACCCTATACAGTGGAAAGAATTGTGCGCCGAAAGGGTAAAATACTACCCAACAAGAGAGTGATATGCGACATAGGCTTTGTGATTCATCAAGCCCGAGAGTTGGAAATCCATTCACACAAATGCAAATTTGGTGGAGCTTTGATATTTTCGCATATCCAGTATTCTGGCTTAGGTGCTACTCTGCTTTTCAAATGCAGCAATTTTTTATGCTCAAAAATCTCTAGATTGCACTCTGATCAAGAAGTTGAGTGTTTGAACCAATTAACAGTTCTAGGAGCATTATCTACAGGTAGTGGCTTCTCACAAGAACGCGAAAAATTTTCAGTCATGAATATGACATATATGGGCAAACATGTTTTTGCGTCTTGCGAGAGGACAACCGGGACAATTCTAGATGCCTGCGTTGAAAGTAATTTAGCGGACTGAATAAATGAGGAAAAGCGTCTGTCCCAATCACGTCAAGACATTGACACTGACGGATATTATTGTTTGACAGCAATTGTCGATGGAGGGTGGTGTAAACAAAGTTACGGCCATGGGTATAATGCTTCCTCTGGAGTCGCTGTGATTATTGGCATGGCAACTCAAAAAATTATATTATTAGGAATCAGGAATAAAATTTGTTTAATTTTTGTCAAGCTGTCGAAACAGGCCAAATTCCTGATAAGAACCACATCTGCTACAAAAACTGGAATGGTTCTCCTACTGGTATGTAGAGTAATATCATTGTAGAAGGAGTCCAGTTTTTAGAAACTGTTCACCATATTCGTTGCACTCGAATTGTGACAGATGGGAATTCAAATATCATTTCTTCCATCCAGGAAAAAATTAGTTATGGTGGTCGAGTCTTAAAAGTTGAGTGCGCCAATCATGCCGTTTGAAGATTCGGTAGAACATTGGACAAATTGCAGCAAGATACGAAGAGGTTCAGTGGGAAAAAGCGCATTGAAGCTTGCAAACTTTTAAAAAAATATGCATAGAATAATTTATGGCGCATGAGCAATAATAAAAGATCATGCTATCCCTATGAATGCAAAGCCAACAAATGACTTAATTTCCGTATTAGCTTGTATATATAGCTTAAGAAATCTACCAGACCACATGTTTGGAAAACATGACAAAGGCAATTTCCCTGTGACGAAAAATCTGAGTCTTCAAACAATGATGATTTTAATGTAATATTTTTCTCAGGAATGTTGAATGCGATTCATTATGACTTAGATCGAACTCTCGTATCATGCTGCGATACCCTTTTATGGAATTCGACCAATAACTAGTCTGAGAGTTTCATGAGTCAATTTTGCAAAACATCTGGTGGGAAACGGGTAGACCATTCAAAAGCTGGAAGTATAGAAAGGCGAGCTAAAATTGCAGCTTTAGCATTTCAAAGTCCAGCTCAACAGTGGATAACAAATGTAAATAAAGTTAAGTTATTACAGGTAAAAGCCTGAAAAGTCCATTGCAAAAGTTTTTGACAGCTCGAAGGAATGAAAAAGACACAAAAAATAAGAAATCGAAGACTTTTTCAAAATGAAAAAAATCAAAATTCCAAAAGAAAAACAATCACATAACAAAAGGAGGTGATGCAAGCTACGGAGATAAGCCAAAAAAACCGGATGTTTCTCCAGAAATGTATAATATACTTCTGAAAAATCATTTAGAAAAAATATCTGTCACGTGCAATAATGACCTGGAAGAATGCACCCGATGTCAGTGGACATAACACAGATGGGAAGAAGAAAAGTCTTTCAGGATATCATCATCATTCAAGGAGATTTTATGCCGAAGACTATCTTCAAGTGCTACTCTTGTGAAGAGGTTACTGTATGGAAGCCGACAAACAACTATAGCGATGAGATATGGTTTGGCAAACGAAGAAATTGCTCGCAAATCATATTCATCAAAATATTTAATTGACGTAAAAGAGTGTGGTTTACTTGTCAATCCTGAAAACCCATATCTTTGCACATCTTCGGATTGTCTTATTGGGTCAGACGGTTTAATAGAAATTAACTGCCCATACTCAGCCAAAAATTGTAAAAATTTAAAGGAATTCTGTATATCTTATAAAAAATACGGTTTGACAGTTCATGATGATGGATCGATTCATCTGCCATCTATACACAAGTTTTACTATCAAATTCAAGGACAATTAAACATCACAAATCGTAAATGGCGTGATCTTTTCTTGTGGTGCGGAGAAGATATACTAACAATTCGCGTTAATCGGGATCAACACTTTTGGAATAATAATTTACCAAAGCTTATGCAATTTTATTTTAATTTAACTTTACCTCAAATTTTGGATCCAAGAGTGACGCGAAATATGCCATTGTGAGAGCTTCCTCAAACCTCAATTATTAGCCAGGGAAAAAGAAAAAGCACACACAATGCAGAAGAAATTAAAAAAACTACCACTCCATTTGACAACGCAAACGTTGATAAGTTCAAGAAACGCATTTTACCCCAAGTACCCAATAAACCTTCAATTATTATTGAATATAAAAATCCATATCCTATATATATATATATATATAAATATATATATATATATAAAAGAAAAAGAAAACCCAAAGTGATATTTGACTTATAAAGACAAAATGTGCTACTTTTATTTCACTGTTATTAACATCCTGATTCCAATTTATTTGCAATAAATGGAGAGAAGCATTATCCAACCCGAAACTAATATCCTATCAGAAACGTAAGGAGAAATTCCACCCATGAACTGACATCGTACATGGCGTAAAGATGAGGGAAGTTGTTAGTTAATAAAATGTGCAAACAGAGCATATAAATTAATGATATTCTGATAAAGCGGCATTCACCGAGACAGTTCAGAAAGACGAGAGATAAATCGCATTTGCGATATTGGTGGAATTTGTCTTCCTTGATCACCGCAAAAGTGTAGAATTTTTACACTATCGCCTGTAGTAAATATCACCACCTTTTTCCGGTTTGGACCCTTTCTTCTACAAATTTTTTAATCAATGTTTAGAGTAACATACTTTTAAAATGTATTAAATGACAAAATGATGTTTTTCGCAGCATTAACTAAAAACAATGTATCGTAAAATTGTATGTTGTATTGCATGTATTGTTGCAACAATGTATTGTTGCTTTTTAAAAAAAAAAATAAAGATTTCTACAATATATTTCTTAAAGTTTATGATGTGCTGGTACCCTTAAATATTTTAAAATGTAGACAATCCATTTAAAAACTGTCATATAAATATTTACTAATGCAATATAAGTGTATACCTAATCAACTATTAGAACAGTTTTTTATGTAAACACTTACTTTGCATACTGTAGAGTGACACGTGGAACAGAGTCCTCGCCTCTCACTCTGGAAACTGTGTTAAATATAATATTTAATGCACAGGCAAATGGTTCCACTATTTTAATTATTTTAAATTTAATATACATGTTTCTTTTGTTGAGACCGTTATGAATAGGTCTTATGGAAATCGACTCTCGAAGAGAATACGAGGTATTGATAAAAAAACTTTTTAAATTTAAGCTATAACTTTTAAATTTTAGATTGCTAATTCATGCAAAATACACAGAATTTCTCACACAGCTATGAACATTTCACAAAAATGTATTTAGTAAGTGAAAAATATTTCTCAACGCGAGTGGTTACAAAAACAAAATGTAAAAACGAATTAAACCTGGAATATGAAATGCTACTGCAGATAATTTCATAATTTTTCATATGCGCCGACAGTTTGTGTAAAAAATTGTGAACACTTATCAGTTACGAAATGTAATACATGCGTTGATGACAATTGGATCAAAAATTAATATTATCAATGAGTAAATAACATTAAATTTACATCATGAAGTTTTTTAATAAAAAATAAAATACCTTTTTTTTTAAAAATTGTCTTTACATATAATATCAAAAATATGTTTATCTATATACTTTAAATATTATTTTAAGATATATTCTTCTATGTGTGGAATGGGATTCCACAAAACATCTTATAGCGTTCTTAAGCGTTCTGAGAGTTGAAAACATTTGACCACTGATTTTTTTCAGAAATAAGAACTCTCCCATGGTCAAAATTTACTGCTGTTTTAACCCCCACCATACTAAAAAAAAAACTAGCATTACTTTTACCAGTTTTACAACTGTGATAGTCCTTAACAAATGTCCTCTTTCGCTGAGGGGAGACCGCTACACCGGAAATACTCAATGACAAACATTGAGTAAGAAAAGTAAATTCAGATCCTATACAACAGATGTTCCCAAACCTTCTTGTTTCATAGACCCCTTACCATGTTTTTCGGTTTGGGGTAGACCCCTGCTTACCTAATATTGAATTTTTGCAGATTTACGAATTTAATGACAGGTGGTATAGATCTACTTACTTTAAACTATTTAAATTTCTAACTAAAGTGAAGTATGGTGTTTAAAACTTAAGAAAAAACACGTTAATTGAATTAAAATTTAATTAATACATATAATAAATGAGTAACAAACAAATGTTTTTAAAGAGAGGAATAGATCTGGTGCTTCAATAACAATTTTTCAACATTTGAAATCAATTGTGTCAGGTTTAACTCTAAATCTCTTCGGTGGTATCCATAACTTATTTCCCCTCTTTCTTTTTTTTGTTTTGGAGATTGGCAACCGTGCTGAAAAAGTAATTAAAAATTTGCTTACGGTATTCCATAATTGGTGATAAATGACAGGTATGTCTTTTAAAGCCAAATATGCAGACATGATCTTTGTTTTTAATAAGATTTATGCTGTCACCTTGTAACAAAATCACCTTGCCTACCATCTCTTAATTTTTTAGTTTGTAATCTCATATCCAGTAGTATGTACTATAAAAATTGGGACTGGATATTTCAATGCTTATTTTCTGCATCTAGAAAGATGGGAAATTCTACTAAGGCATTTAAGCATTACTCTAAGGCAACCTTGCGATACCCGTTGGGAAGCTAAAATAGATTCGGTTAAAGCAGCGTGTATACAGTTTGAACAAACTCGTAATAACCTAGAAGAATTCATTAATTAAAAATTTATTGGATTCAATACAAGAAATTCCAATCATTTTTAAGAGTATGTTTAGCAATATTGTCTAAAATTGACCCTATCAATGAATTATTCAGCTCAGGTTTTGTGGGAGATAGAGCAACAAAGGCTATTATCCCCAATGAACTATTTCAAGCAAAAACATTTGTTCTCGATATTTGTCCAAAAGCTTAGGGAAAAAAATTAACATGTATTCAGACGGAGTAAAAGTGCAAGAATATAATTTCTATATTTAAGAATATTTTTTCCTTTTGAAAATGGTAATTTAAAGCATTCTATCGCAAATGCTTGTAATCTCAGTTTATTATACCTAATTTTCGTTTTTGTGACTGAAAGACTGGCATTTTCAATATTAAAGATAAGTTCGATCAAACTTAAGGCAAATTCTCTTTTTTTATTCCTTTGACTTTCACTACTAGTCATATAGTTGTTGTAAAGATGTAGTTTCTTTTATTAACTTCACCTTAAGTAGAAGTAAATTTATTACAGCATCACGAAAAACTTTTTTGTTTTTATAAAAAGAGATATTTTTGTGAGAATAATCGATTCTTTCAAGGAAATGGCTATTAACTCATACTTTTACTGCTGAAGCCTGTTAGAAAAATTATTTTTATGGAAGCAAAGAAATTTTATTTATTTATTTTTTTGTTATCCCAAACAATCAGCTTCGGTCACTTCATATTTTTTAGTTCCAATAATTTAAATTGATTTATATAAGAGTTACGATGTTAAAATTAAATATGTTTTTCAGTGACCACACAATTATTACAAATTTTGCATAATTATTAATAACATCAAAATACAACTTTTAATAAAGGTTGAGTGAGTGAATATTAACGTCGCACTTTTTCGTTTATCGAGGACTTTGGGCAACCGATCTCCTAATTATGAACCATAATCAAGTGACGAGAATGATACCTGAGCTAGTCCCCCCTTCTCTACTAACTTCCACACCAACTGGATGAGGTTTGAACATAGACATGTGGCAGCGGTAGCCGAGTGGTTAAGGTATCGAATTGTGGCTGGCCTTGTCACGAGTTCGAGCCCACTACCACTAAACACCCGCCATGTATGGGCACGATGCACGTTATAGTTACCGAGAGCTCAAACGTCCTCCCGTTGGTGTGGTGAGGTAGTTACGAGAGAGGAGTGCCAGCTCAGGTGTCGTCCACGTCACTTGATCATGGTGCAAAATTAAGTGGTCCGTCACCCAAAAGCCCTCGTGTAGCTAGCTGTACACAGTGCGACGTTAATATTCACTCCCTCATCGTTCCTGTGTACGCCGAGATTCGAATAATTACGCATTCCTCGAATTCTGAATTACATCGTTGCTAAAAGTGTCGCATAACAATACACCTGACATATTCTATGTAGTACATGTAATTGAAAATTCAAGCTTTAAGTCACATACTCTCTCTGTCATTGATTTTAGTAACAATAATAATAATTTGATGTTAATGTCATTAGATAACAATAAGAGATTAGCTTCTATATAATATAGAAATTGTAGGACAAAACGATTTTTGTCTCAAAGAAAATTATAAGTTCCTTTCCAAATTCATTTCAAACATATTGTTTAATTTTTACGTATGTGTGTGTGTATTTGGTAACCAAATAACAGCTTCATTTAATGTAGTAACCCAGAAAATAGGCTACATTATGTGGTATCCTGTTTAAGAAAATGTAGATTGTAGAAACAAATTGTGCTTAAATTTGAATTGCCTTATAAAAAACTCTCATCAAGAACATAGTAAGTTTCGATACAAGTCTTTAAAAAGAAAACATCATTTTACTGTGAAAATGGTCATTAGAGCACTTTTTCATAAATTGTTATATCTTTTTTAACCACATTTCCATTTCTTATTTTATAAATTAATGTTATTATTTCTGGTATTTATGAAAATACGACAAAACTGTGTACTAAGAATTCCATTTGAGACGACATAAACTGGTTAGGGAAACAACTGAAGACAAAAAAAGTATCTGGTGTCTCCCTCTTGGTCCTTCCACAACGGAGGGGGGAGGGAAAGAAGCCCAATCTGAGGTTTTTACGACTGCTTGACCCGTTTGCCCTTCTTCACTGTTCAAAGACGAATATTGCTCATCGTACATTATGCAAGAAAAAAACGTGCATTCTAGCTGTTAATGTGTTTCCTTTAGCTGTTTGAAAGTAATTTCTACTCCTCCCAAAGAATTTTTTTCCTTTTTTGTCATTTCAAAGAATCAGCTCGTTGGCTTCTTCATATTTTTAAAATCCAATAATTTGTATTGATTGATAAAAGAGAGAGAGAGAGAGAGTTACTATGTTAACTAAATATCTTCAATGAACGCACAATTCAAAAATTTTTAGTAACCTAAAAATACATATACTAATAAAGGCTGAAATCTGCTTATAACAGAGTGTTGTTTTTTTATGCATCAGTATACAATTTCATTAATTCAAGTGATTAATATACATTTATTGAACGTATGTAATGTATATATATACTACGTTATTTTATTTAAAAGACCAATTTTAAAAATGAAACTTTATAAATAATTAATTTAAATCCTTTTTCTTAAACATGATCCATAAAAAGATAATTACATACTTATCAAAAAAATTAAACCTTAATCACAGAACAGCTAACCATGAATTGCAGTACCAATAGTGTCAAAGTGATGTATGACAATTAGACTTATTCTATGCTGCGTATGCAAAGTAAAATTCAAGTTTTGATTCATACAGTTATTGATTTTAGTAGCAACAATAATAATGATTTATTATTAATACCATTACATTGCAGTCAGAGATTAGCTCCTATATGATATAATTATAGGTTAAAACGATTTTTGTCTCATAGAAAATTACAAGCTATTTTATAACCTCCTTCAGTTGGAAAAAAAACGTATTATAAAATTAGAGATTTACAGACATTAGTTTCTGTTTTATGCCTTTACAAATTTTAAATGTGTTTTTCTCAGATTTTCATTTTGGGAGGTATGAGAGGGTTTTCTATTCAATAATTTTTTTTGTTGTTCAAAATAGTTTTGAAATTTTTTGAAGATACTTATATATACATATCTGTTCTATAAAAGTTTTAAATAAATTTAGATCTGAGAACTCTAGCTAGTTTTTTAAAGCATTTAAGTCAGTTTTTCTCAAACTATGGGGCGCGCCCCCCTGGGTGGGCGCGGTAAACCTGCGAGGAGGGCGCGAGCATATTGAAAATAAAAGGTTTAAAAAATAATTTTTGGGAATGAAGTAAAACAAAATGCTTTCTGACATAATAAAAAATACACATTTACACTGATATAATTTATTTTTAACATCTGGTGATCATCAAAAATAAAAGATTCCACTTCAAACGCTGAGAGATTTTTTTTATTACGTTTCTTTTAACCTAAAATATTACTTTAGCTGACCTTCGAACTTACTGGTATGGTTATCTCTGTCTTTTTTTTTAGGGAAGCTGTAAATATATATAATATATTTCTACTTCATCTTTTTACATGTGAAAGAGCTTTATGATATATGGATAAGCATGAGTATTTGAAACATATAATGCATCATAAAAACGTTTTACACAATTATTTTTTAGAACATGCTACACTTTCCTCATGAACAATATTGTAGTTTTGATTGCTGTGTTGTACGACTTATTATGGTTTATAAATGTAAATAAGCAGAATATAAAAAAAAATGGGCATCTGTGATCCCTATTGAAGGAAGTTGAAACTGATCAAGCAATTGAAGAACCTACTGAAATAATGCATATTAATCAAGATAGCGAAAGTAAATATCAGAAAAGCGTTAGACATGAAACGTTTGAGTTAATTTGAAATTTTCAAATGCTGCCTAAAGAACTATGAAGCCATAATGTAGCACTTCGCCTTGTCAAAAAGACACAAAGAAGAAAAAGTTCAAAATTCTATTTGTAGATCATCAAACAACAGCAAAACTACAAAAACGTCAACAAAATATGACAGTTTAGCTTGAAAATAACGTTCCTGTGTTGTTAGCGAAAAGTATCTGAGATTTATGTCCTTTATTAAGCACACGCACATTTGGAACATTTTCTTTAGTTTTATTGGATTTTTTCTCAAATTTTCTAAGAAAAATTGAAAAGTCCTTGAAAGTAGGTATATATAAGTATATTTTCTCTTAATTAAATTATTCACTAGAATTGTGATTTTTATCGTGTATCGTAAAAATAACTATAAAATAAATTATAGTTTTAGAACAAACTATAAAACACACTTTTATAGTGAATTGAACACTAAAAAGTAAAAAAAAATATTACTTAAAAGTAACATATACAAAATTTAATACTTATCTTGTTAATTTGTACGGTTTATAATTATGATCGTATTGTAGCTTTAGCGTCAAAGTGCATTATTATTGCATTCAATACATTATTATTTTTAGGGGGGTGCGTGATAAAAATTTTGATTGAAAATTGGGTCGCCCCAGTAGTGAAAAAAAAAAAAGTTTGAGAACCCCTGATTTAAGTGAATATTTTTAAAATGTTCATATTTCTTCCAGGTTTCCAAATTTAACAATATTCATGCTTTTTCTCGGATTATCTCTAAGGACAATTGTTAAAATTCAACAATGAAACAGGTTTTTAATTTCATACCAAATTAAGGAAGCGTAATAAAAAGGTAGCTTACTTTGGAAATTAATTCGATGAATATAATATCGTCGGCCCTCCATTTTGCGAATTTCTCGATTTCGCGTACTTTTTCCTGGAACCAAGAACATTTTATGATTTTCTTCGTCAAATAACCTCCAATTAGCTAAGTGCATTTTCCATTTATCGAACTTTTTCTCTTGGGATTCGATTTTTTTTCTCCCTGTTTTTGAAATATTTTTGGACCTTCGTGTGATGTAATGAGCAAGTAAAATAATTTGAAACGATTAGACTTGAATTGTGTGAAAAAAATAAGCCTGATGAGGTATTTTGTGCACTGCAAAGATGCGAGGAATGAGAGAAACCATTTTTTTTAAAACGAAAAAACTCAAACAAAATTAATAAGACTTAACCAGTTGTTAAATTGAAGGACACACATTCTTAAAATTATTGGTCATAAAATATGCATGTTTAAAATTACTTGTAGGCTTAAAATTGGAAAATGTTATTAAAATTCGTTAATCATAATACAAAAGTACTCTTTTAAAGTTGGAAATACTGAGTATATGTATTTCTTGATAAAGTTGTTTTTTCCCCCTGCTTTCCTAGCCAAATTCTTTTTGATAGGTAAGATATGTAAAATAAATAGATATTAACTTACGAAAAATAAGGTGTGTGAACAATTAATTTTATAATAATGTATAGTTATGTGAATTTAAAATTTATTTTAAGTGGTTTTTAAACTATATTGAAAGATAAATCACCATTTCATGAAATTTTCCAAATAACGAACTTTTTTTCAGGTTTAACGACAACTGAAATTTAGTGAAATTTTTGTCATATTTTCATGCGTATCGGAAATAATAACATTAATTTGTAAAACAAGAAATAGATGTGTTTGAAAACAGAATTATACAAACTATTTGTGAAAAAATTGCTCTAGGTTATTTTCTTAGAAAAGTAACATTTTCTTCTGAAAGACTCGAATTGAAAATGATTATTTCCCTGATGAGTATTCTTAAACAGCAATTTCAAATACAATTTGTATCTAAAATATGAGCAAAAAGAAATTTATTACATACCTATCAAACAAAAAAAAATTGAATTAAATACGCTAAGACAAAAAAGATATCTCTACAAAAATAGAACGGGAGGTCTATCAAATCCTTCCTCCAAAAATTAAAACTCCTTTTTAAATTCCATCTTTGTTCTTAACCCTATGGGTAACGCGTTTATGATACCCAAGAAAATGTAAATCTCTGCTTGTTCATTCACTCGTGGATACCCCAAAATATTTGCACGGATTTAAAAAAAAAAAAAAGACTGCGCACTCCCATTTCCGCGGCAATTCTAAATAAAAAAACAGCACTTTTACAAAACTTTCTTTCCCCCTTTTTCATCCATTCAACCAATACTGCACCCCGTTGTCCTCACCTGCGCATGCGTTCTGAAACCGACTATATCTGTCAATCATTTTTTTACCACACCCCGTCGCTATAGTAACGAAGGGTTATCTTTTTACAAACATTATCGCTTTGACGTCATCCGAGTTGCAAACAACGCCATCTGTTGCATAAAGGTAGTTTTTGAAAATATGGACGTTGGCCTTAAAAATATTTTTAACTTATTTTATGATAACTTATGTTATTTATGGGAACTTTATTTTTGGTAATTTTTACTGCTTGTTATTGCAAAGAGTGTGTGTGTGAAAATTTATTTATTACTATGCAATGCATGGTACCAATAAAGTTTTACTACATATTTAAAATTCCCATTTGTAACAATGTATAACTGAATAACTACTTATAGGAGAAAAAGTACCAAAGATTTAAGGAAAGAAAAATAACTATGACAACCAGTTAAAATAAATTGTGTAATCTATTTTTATGTATGTATTTATTTTCCTGTATATATCTATAATTTTATAGTATAGATTTTTGTCTAAAAATATATTTGAAATTTATTTAATAATTCTTAATGTTGTGATTGTATTTGATACCAATTTAGTTACTGTTTTTAAATTTGTTTGTCCTTTTTTTTTGCTTTGCTTGAAAAAAATACCTACTTTATTAGCAAAATGAATTATATTTTTATGCATGGGCGTATTATAACTTATTTTACGCTAACTTGTTATATTGTTATTTATAGGAATTTTATTTTTTGGTAATTTTTAATGCTGTTATTAAAAAGAGTGAATTTTTGTTTATCACTGTGCATGATACCAATAGTTTTAAAACATTAAATCTACTTTTGTAACAATGCATAATTGAATAGCTATTGTTGGAGGGAAAATATAGAAACATTTTAAGCAATGAAAAGTAACTCACAAACAGCTAAATAAACAGTGTAATCTGTTTCCGTGTATATATTTAATTTCATGTATGTATCTGTAATCATATATGTATGGGTTTAACAAAAAATAGTTTTGTCAACTTATTTAATGGTAATTTTTCATGCTGTTATTGCAGACAGCAAACTTTCGTTTATTAATTTGATACCAATAAAGTTTTAAAACATATTTATCACTCAACAGACTCCCAGCTGATAAAAGAATGAACTACTGCATAAATCCATTGCATACAATTAGCTTCTGACATCTGTTGGAAACTACGAGTAACTGCTAAGAGTTGACTTCTGATGTGGTTCAGAGTATGTACCTCCTAGCATATCAATTTCTGAGGCATTCAATCAAGTGGTACGTTTTACGTACAACCACACAATAAACGAATAAGAACTAGTGGTTCAATATATATACCACAAAGCATGAAAGAGTTATTGGATGAGATTTTGCCCCAGTAAAATTAAGTATTACAAATGTTTCTTTTTCAGTGTACCTGAACAGCGGAATTTTTTTTATGGCATACAAAACTTGTTAGTGATTAACTAAGATATATGTTATTCCTTTATAGACACAACGTATAATCGGGGTTTTTTTTAATACTGTCTAAAGAAAATTTCACTACAAGACTCAATAACTAATTTATCAGTTCTCGGATTGGTTCCGATTAGTCCTTAATGCAAGAAAAGAGCAAACAGAATTTTTTGTCTAAATCTGCGAAATCGAAAGTTATTTAAACGACATTCAAATTGGACATTCTTCAATGCGTGAAGTCTTGATATTACCGGTTAATAAACATAGCAGAAAAAACTATTAATTTTCTTCAAAATTTTATCCAACCCCTTCCTCCTCTTAATAGAATAATTTTTTCATATAAGTAGCTTTTTTCGATGATTAGTTTTTAAGTGTCCAAAGTACAAGCATTTTATTCACTATCGCGCGATGTTCAGAACTATATACTTCGGATTTCATTCTCTTTCTAGATTAAACAACGTTTTTCATTTTCAAATCAGTGAAATAAATGCGGATTGATAAAAAGATGGAAGTCAGAATTTCAGCAATGAATTAATATTGCTAAAATACAAAGTTTTTACCACTCTTTTAAGTACTTTTTAAATTGCTAAACTTATCATCAATAAGAAATTTTCACGTCTGGTACATTTTTATGAAAACATTTCATTCGATTTTCAAATACTTGCGAGGAAAATCAATACACAAAGCACCATATCTGGCTACTTAGACGCGAGTTGGCTCTTGACTGGTTGCCTTGAACTTTTAGAAATCTTAAGGGGATGGATAAAACGGTTTGCCTGAGTGGACGTTAGCAGCTTAGAAATAATGAAAAATAAGGAAATGAAAATTAAGAAGTTAAATTTTATATAGTAATTTAGAAGTTCATATACCACACATGGTAAATTAGTTAAGTAAACATTACAGGGATTTATAAGAATCAAGGAGAATTCTCCTTGGTCTTTTGTTATATAGTAGAGTAGTTTTCTAAATTAATAATATTTAAGATAAGGCAGATTGTCAAAAAATTTTACTTCAAGATTGTGAATATAGCTTTCAAACTGGGGATCTTTAGAGCTTTGTAGATATCCCAGTTCTTGATATATCTATTTGCTCTTACAGTAGTTCTTAAAAGAGTATTTTGCATGATTTCAAGCATTTTAACATTAGAATGTACTGTATATCGCCATACACAGGACAAATGTAGATAATGATGGGCCACAAAACAGAAGTGTAAAGTACTTTCTATAGTCATTTCAGAATTCCGGCTAATTAAGGAGTATATTAATCTTAAAGCATTCCGGAATTTATTACATGTGAGTAGAATGTGGTGTTTCCAATTGAAATTTTTATCAAGAATAACACCTAAGTATTTTGTACTCTGAGACCAGTGAAGTGGTGTGGAAAAGAGTGAGGGTGGTGTGACTGGAATTCCTCTCCTGGTGAAGAGTACAGCTATTGTCCCATTTACAACTGTGTAATATGAATAATAGAATTATCAATAATATATATACGTAATGTGCTTATGCATGCAAAAGTGCTTTTTTTTAATGATGCTGATAATAGTGGTTATTTTGTATGTAAAGTGCTCATGATTTTTTTCACATTCTGCTGATCATCTTAAGTGATGATTAAAGTATTTCATGTAATTCAGTGTTTAACCATCTATTTCGCTATCCAACCAAGAACAGTTAAGAGAGCACTAATTGTATGTACAAATTAAATGGCCTTACTTTTAGACTCACAGGACTAGTTATATGGAAATAAAAGAAATCTTATTTGAACTGTCCTTTTATTCATCAAACTTTTAGATGTCAAACACACTTCATGATAGATGGATCTAATATAATTGCTGAAAAACTAACCCCCCAATAAAATCATTGTCAGTTACATATGTTTTTTAAAAGCTAATAAGTGCCAATACATAAAGATGTGAAAAAATTAATTTAAAACTGTTATTTGATGAAAAAAAATTATGCATAAGTTTTATTGCAAATAAGAAAAAAAAGCAGTACAAGTTATTTGAGCACATTAAACATATATAGATATAGATATATATACAATGACTAGTATTTTCAATTTAACAAGTGTAAACATAAACATATTCAATAAATTGGAATATACATTTTGATTCTATAAGTAGGTATTCCAATCATTAACACAGTATAATCGCATTCAGGTTTTTCCTGAAAAGAAAATAAGGATAACAAGCATAATTTATACATGTAAAAATAATAATTTATAATCACAATCAGATTTTTTCTGAAAAGAAAATAAGTATAACTTACATATACATAAAAATGACCCTAATATTCGTCATGGATATGGGAAGAGAGGGAATTAACAAGAAACAATTTAAAAATTAGATAATAAAATTAAACTGAAATATGAATACATCCATTCACTTTACGCTGAAAAAAGAAATTCTTTAAAAAAAATCTATGGTTTAAAATTTGAAATGATTTTTTTAAATGAAACTATATAAACTGAATTTTTTTTGGCATGTGAAACATTACATTAAGTATTTAATCAATGACAAAATATTTTATAAAGCAAAGTTAAGGACATTATTGTTATAGATCTATGACAGTTAAGAAACATTTAAAATTAACCCTTAATAGAAATGTCACATGATATGAAGACGAATAATAAAATGCTCTCAACTTATGGTTTTTTTCCAACAGGTCTCATATGGTTTTTTCCAACATTTTAAAAAGTTAGTTAATGATTAATATTCCCTTTTTTGTTCTATACAATTCAACTTTTACCATCACTATTTTAATTAAAGAATTTATATTTGAAAGAAAAATAGTACAGAGATTTTATGCTAAGGCATATGGAAGGGGTAGGTTCACAGCATTTGAAATCACATAGTAAATTATGTTAATGATTTATATTTATTAAAAATTCATTAATTCAGTTATAATTACAATTTACATGCATTGTTCATAATAAAACACAACCAAAGACATGTAAGCAATATATAGTTAAACACCTAATTTCATCCTAATCATTATGACAGTAAACAGGTTCAATCACAATGGTAGTTGCTCTAGAATTACTAGCACATTCATAAAATATTTGTTAATTAGTTGATTATTCAAAACATTCACAAAACCACAATCCATCTAATATCACAATCTGAATCAATTATTGGACAAACTTCACATACAAAGCAATTTAAATATTTTAGACACACTGTTACAAACATAAATGTAAAACAACAGTAATACTTTCTACAATTTAAAAATTTTCAACATATACATGAATGTAAATGTTTACAAAACTATTATGACAAAAATTAAATAAGTTTTACAAATGGCAGACACAGAAACATTGGTGCACTGAAATGAGCAAAATGCAACCAACCTGGTTTAAACAAAGACCATAGGCATAAAATTTATAAGATGACACAAGGACACAAAATAAGGTAACTAAATTAAGAATTAAAAAGAAGCTTTTTCAAAATGCTAATAAATATTAAACTAATGACATAAAAATAAAACAAATGAAATAAATTCATAGAAAATAAAAATTACTTTAACAATCTATAAATTAAAACATAAATACAACTAATTATAAATACATTTAACACATAATGAAAAACACAAATGAAAACATAACAATACAAATAACACAACAATAAGCAAATAGCTTATTTATTAAAAAATAAAGAGTAAAATACTTGTTTTTTCTATATAATTGCATAAACTTCTACGAAAGAATGCCTCCTTAAAATTTTCATCATATTTGATAACTATATACACAATATTTTTACCAGAACAATCACTTATTCATATTTTTAAGTAAAACTGCAAGGTGGCATATGTAATGTAAATTATTATAATATTATTTTCCCTTAACAGAATGAATTGTGAGAAATTAGTATTGTAAATGGCTTTAACAAATCTGTGTGTGTGTGAAATCATAACATGCAATGAACCCCTGGTTCAAGCAATACATAAATATTGTAATACATTTTTACAAAGTGTGAATTGTACATCATCTACTAAAAGAACAATTTTTACAAATAAAGAACAATGTCTAATTAATAATTACCTAGAATGCTATAATATCCTATTTAGAATTATTGCAGTTTCTCCTTTCTTCCATATTAATTTCGATTGAATACTTACCATACAGATACCATTTTATTTCAATATTTACATCACTATTATAAAACAAGATGAATAACTTACGATTTAGTTACATAGCATAATGAAGTAATGTTTTTTGTCGTAAAAACAAAGAAACATTTCTATAAAAAGTACATCCGATTCCCACACACAATAAAATATTCTTACTTGTAATGTTTATTCTTAATGAGTATCTTTCATTGATTGATACTGTCTCACTTTGAAGCAATATGAGGACTATGAGAATTGTTCATTTGATATTTTAAAATTATTAAGAATACAAAAAATTCTTATGACATGATTTAATCTAATCAGAAAGTTATAGCTACAGACAAATACAAATTTTACAATTCAGTTGAAACAAGTATTGTGAAAGGTGGTTCAGCAAATTACAGCACAATGAAAGAGTCTTTTAAAAAGTAACAGAATATATATTAGGACTGACAAGGCAGTTAACAAATTGCAGATATTCATTGGCAAAGGGAGGCCAGTTGATCATTCCATAATACCCAGGGCTTACAAAGTTTATAGAAATTAATCTTTAAGTGAATAAATTAAAAAAAAACTTTTTAATTGCCAGACCACGAAGAAGATACACTAAGTATAAAAACTAAAGAGAGAAATCATACTTTTACCTGCAATAAATATCCACAGTCATTATATCACCAATCATAACCAATATATGGGGGTTTCTGAAGATCATCTCCAAAATATCCATATACATTCACTTCACATCCAATGAAACATGGTGGCATGGATTTTGTTACTTATGAATAAAATTAATGATAACAATACCACAAAGATTTCATTTTTCAGTAGAACACCCATTAAAACCAATATAGAGTTACACTACCAAGAATACTACATTTGAACAAATCATTTTTTAAAAAATTATGGTTTAAAATGAGAAGAAAAAAAACTAACACAACTTACCTTTGTTTAACCAACTTACTTTTCTCCGCCTTGTAGGAGAAAGCTATTAATGTAAGTATAACAGACTTGAAAACTGTCATGTATGAAAAAACAAAGAACAATATTTTTAAAAAAATGGCGATATTTAAAGAAATGGTTTGGTTAAGTTGGAAACAAATCTTTGTAATTCATACATGATTTTTGCTTGAAGCATTGTTTGCAAATCTACAAAAAATGCACAATTTTGAGTTACATCACTATTGTTTTCAGCAAATGATGTATAAATATCAAAATTATGGTTGCACGTATAATTAATGCAAATCCATACAAGACTGAAATTCCTAATTTAAATGTTTCAGTCAGTTATACTACAGAAAAATATAAAATTTCTTAATTTATTTCTGTCTCACTTAACGAAAATAAGTTTTACCTAACATAAAACACAACTTTTTTTATTCTTAAAATATTCACAACAAAGCATTTGTTATATTTAAAACAATCGAGGACAAAACAGAAACAACAATAAACAGATAACAATTCCACATCATCAAAACATTTAGTTCACTTTAAAATGCTTTTGACAGAACATTATACAATCAAATCTCTACCCATTGTTTTTCTAATGTATAAGCTAAAAATACACAATAAATGCAGAAAAATACTTCAAAATAAAATTTTAACAAATAATTATACAGTTGAGTAAATATTATATTAATATCTACAATAAATTACATAAATTCTCTTATAGATAACATATTTATTTGTATGATATTATGGCAATAGTTCTACAGTTCTTAACTACAGATAGCTTATTGCATAACAAAAAATTCTAAAAAGTAAACAAGCAGTCACCAAAGCACTGGTCCCTTGATTGACATTCACTTTAAAATAAACTTCTAAAATCCAACAATAAGTAAATATTTTAGAATAAAATTCATAAAGCATGATTCTTTAACATGATTATATAACTAAAATTTTAACTTAATCTGAATCATTAAAAATATTCACATTAAATAAATGAAACAGTAAAAACCTTTTAATGACTAGTAATTTAAAATATTTACTGAGCAATTAAAAAAAAAATGTCTGCTAAAATTACATTGTAGTCGCACACAAATCTGAAGGATAATTCATCAGATTAAAATATACAAACAATAAAAATTTATAAATTTTACTACTCACCATATACACACAAAAGTACACTTTTCTTAGCACATTATTTTCATTTCTCAAATCCTACTCTAATATAACTAAAAATAGAAACATCACTTTGTTAAGCCTTTTTACAAGAATTTGGTGCTTTGGTGCATGTATGGTGAATTGTAAGTAGTTGTAGATAAATAAAAAGATAATTTAAATATCTAAATGATTATTCTGAGATCTCATATATTTTAAGACTCAAAAATGAATCATGCATAACGAAATATTTATATATTTAATCATAAGAACTAATAAAATTATAATAATAAACATAACAAGAATTAAGGAGTTGGTGCTAATAAATGTGCATAAGGAGTACCAACAGGCTGTGACGCATCATGACATCCAATATCACCAACTCTTATATAACTACAAGAACTAGTTGGCTCTGGTGTGCTTTTGCAAGTAGCCTTACCTTTTGGTAACAAGAATAATACCGATAAAGCAATAGTAGCATGCCAAATACTATGGACGAATGAATAATTATCTTTAGTTTCAAAAAATGCATAGATTGTTAGTCCACATAAAGCCAGAATAGCTCCAGGAAGAAGACAGAATAACCATATTCGTCGGCTTGGATAACATAAATGTTTCCTGTAGCATCGAGTGATCTAAAATACAAAAGAGGTATTACTTCATAAATGTTACACACAAGCGCAATATTTAATTCTAATTTAATTAAATTTATGTTGCAGTCTGAAGCAACATGAAGGCTATTGGCAATATATTTTGAACCACAGTAACCTGAGCTGGCATCCCTTTCTCTGAACTTCCACCTCACTTTGAGCCTTGACAAATTTAACTTGCATCAGCCCCTCTACATGGCAAATTTTCAGTGGCACTAGGACTAGAACCCGAGACTCGACAACACCAGCCACGAGTTCACGACCATGACCATTGCAGACAGTATAATCACACATATTTTTAAAAATGAAATGCTTTCTTAGTGAGAATATTAATCCATAATAAGCAAAGTTCTTACCCATGATGTTATAAGGATAATTAGACCAATTCCAGTTGGCAAAACAAAGACCCACAAACCGGTTCTATCATATTCAACACCTAAAGCAACACCAACAGCTCCAGCCATGTGAACAAAGGATTGAATAGAACTGGGTAACTTTGCCATTGCTATTAATGTCACCCAAATTGACAAGATGGCTAAGTAAAAATCACAGAACTGAAGAACATTGAGTCGAATTAAACAGAAGGAGTACACCTCTGCATCACAAGCATGGTAGAACTAAAAAAAGATGTACAATGCATAAATATACAGAAAACTCATATTTTGAAATTATTAAGGCTGTGTTTGGTTTAAGTTAAAAAATACGATCCCAAATCGGAATATTTTTTCAGATATAAAAGTAAATAAACATTAACATTATATTCTGGCTTAACTATATTCTATAGAAAATCAATTATTTTATCATATTACTCATATTTATCAGAATTGACACACTTTTTCTTTTATAAAATGTGTTTCACAATTTTTTTCCTACACTGTAATGCTAAATGAGCTATCATTTTACATGTTAAAAGAAACTGATTATTTATGGAATATTTTGGAATTTTAAAAACGCTATATTATAAACAAATGTATGAGTTACAATGTTACAAATTTTAATGAAAATACACTTTTCTGTCCGAAAATGTACTTTGTGTTTTGTTCAAATTCTCGTACATATGGCGAAAACAGCCTTAATCTTCATCTCTTTATATAATTTCTTCACAGCACAATATTAGAAAAATGCAGAAAGTGAAAATAGCAGACAGAAAGGGAAGAGGAGTAAATATATATTACTTTGAAAATGCATATAAATATACAATTTTTACAAATTATTCCAGAAAATAGAGAAAAAACATTTCAACACTTGAAAATTCACTAAATGTAATAAAAATCTATGAAATAAAAAGTAATACTTATATCGCTAACATCATGTGTGTAAGCCACATACTTTTTATTTTAAGATAAAAAATTTATTATTTATTCTTAAGTTTAAGATGCTTTATTAATAAAATATAGTGCATCTTCAGAATGTAAAAAATGGGATGTATCCAGAAATGGAAATTTGTGGAAAGTTCCATTGCGAAGATAATGCAGATACCAGCTTAAAATATTCCCAAAATTGAATACAGTGGCTCAATAATATTGAGGTCTGGGGACTAAGAATGAAAAAGAGATTAGTAATTTAGACTACTTGCTCCTAAGCATGCTTCGCTGAATGAATTAAAGCCTTATCTTAAAGAGAGGCGTTACTTGAAAAAGTTCGAAACGTAACATAAAGATAGTTGGCTAAGATATCTACATAGCTACTTGCAATTACTCGGCCATCTAGGGTGCCAAAACCGGCACGCAGAAAGCTATAAAATCGATGCCTGAATCGTGACAAAGTCGCTTCCTTAATTCAAATTTGGAAGAAAGAATTTCGATTATATGCTTGCGAAGATGTTCTACAGATACGCATGCATCCTGTAGAGGGGAACAAAGTAAAAACGATTCATCAGATAACATAGTTTCCTATATACATCTTTCAATTTGACTTTATGGTTATGGAGCTTTTTCAGACAAAACTTTTTAGCATTCACATCAGTTAGAAGTGGATTCAAAATTGCAGCTCTGGCAAACATTTGTTGCCTGTTCAAGTCAGATAGCCCAATAATTGTTGATAAGAAAGCTTGAACAAACTGTTGGGTGCTACAGTCATCTTATTCTGATGTCACAATAAGTTTCAACATTCAAAAATATTTTTCAATCAGTTTTCTTTTTTTCCCCAGAGTTATGCTAAGCCAGGGGTGAAAAAACTTTCGAGGGAAGAGCAAAATTGTAAGAGAAATAAAACAACTAATGTATGAAATAGCCATTTATATACATACATGTGCACACCCAGAGAGGGGGCTGAGTCCGGTTGTGGTCGTTAACTGGACTATCGCGTGTGTGCTCCACTTAATTACTTTTTATTATATTTAAATAAAACTTAACTCAAAATATACCATTTTCCATTCATTTAAACATCGTCACTTTGATGATATTTTTATTTCTGAGGTTCAACACTAGAACAAACATTGTCAAAATATCATAATGTTAGGAATTAAACTTCCAAGATTCCTGAAAATGTTTTTTTACCAGTAATACAAAAAGTGTTTTATTCAGGATTTTCACGTTTACACTAATAATTAAAATTACTTTGATTGTTCTTGTATATAAGTCTTTCCATCACTTTTTTAAAATTAATCCTTAGGCATATTTTAAAATATGGAATGTATTTTTGTCACTTCTGTTGGAGATTTAAGTGAATCTCCTGTAAAATCATAAATGCTCCCAAACTCAAGTATGCTAATATGTAAAAGTTGCTGCAAATCATTTTGAGTCTCTTCCTATGTCAGCATTTTTCATCATAAACAGGACATTTCTTGATTTATAACAAATTATAATATTTCCAATGATTATCAGTATACTTTGTTAATGAAAAACAATGAAATACAGAAGTAAATCTTTAAGCAGTTAAATAATTAAATGTATATGTACATACAGGTAAACAGATAATTATAAAACAGAAAAAAGTAACAATGATTTTTTGCAGATTATTTTTAATACATATAGGCAAAAGGGTAAAGAGCTGCCGCCGTCTAAGAAAAGAGCCGCATGTGGATCACGAGCCGCGATTTGCCGATCCTGTACTAAGCAGATATTGTTTTCAGAAAGCGATCACGACTTCGGATATCATAACTCAAGAAACATCCATAACATTTGTGGCTGCTGGTACAGATGCTCCAACAGATAAAGGAAGCTAAGGCAGAACAATATATACTGTTACAAATTTGTGTGTGGGGGGAGGGGGGAGTCAATCGACGACTCAAAACTATTTAAAGAATAACAGAATTTTCAATGAACAAGGTCAAACAGGTGACAACACAAAGACAAATCGACGTATATTCAGAAAGAAATAATATAACAACTTATTAGCGACAGTGAAAAACTTTCTCGTTATAAACAAGTTTTATAACGTTCCAAAAACGGCTCTCTAACCAGTCCCACTAGCAGGAACTCTCAGACAGATAAAGTCTCTCCCTCTCTTATCACAGTCAACTTATACGACTGAATTCTCTTCTAAACTGACTTGACATTTGTTTCAAAGGTCCTTTATATAACCTCATGGAAATTTTTAGAAGGATTAATCCTAAACCCTTCTCGATGACTCCTTGGTGATATATTTTCGCCAAGTGCAATAAAGTCACCAATCTGGTAATCCTGGTTACATTTTCTATGGTTGCCACAGTCTTGTTATTGAAGTTCAAGATGGGAAGCGAACTTTGTCTGTAAAATTCAATTTTTCCACGAGAAGCGCAAGTTCTGCAGGGAAAATAACAAACGTGCTATGTTCAAATACATTATTTGTGCTACAAAAATTCTGATTTTTACACTTGTGAATATCATTGACACAAATCTCCTTCACACTCCATGAATATTAATTGATGTTTTTTTTATTTTGATAATTACCTGCACTTTAACCTTATATAAACATTCCCTAGTTTAAAACTCTTCAAATAGAAAGAAGTAGTTAATTTACTTAATATTTTACTTCTGAAAAAATAAATTGTCACAAAGCATAATACTTCAAAATTTTAAATAATTTAATTAATGGATAAAATAACTATTATAGAATCAAAATAATTACTCATTAAAATCCATTTATTAAATGCAATTTCTGTTTACATTTATTGACACAACATATATTAATTCTCTCTCAAACAGACGTATTTTACTAGAAAAGTACTATACATACACATATATAAAACTTAAATGAACGCCTCAGAATATATACTTGCACAACAATCACTAGTGAAATAGAAATACTTCAGGCATTTTTCATCAAATATAACAGATCAACATCCAAACTTTTTCAGAAAGAAAAAAGGGTCCTCATATTAAAGTAAGTTCCTACACTTATATAATATGTATTTCCATTTACCATACTGCATCCTTCAAATTTTAAAATATTTTAGAAATGTAACCTTTAAAATTATATAAATATCAATTTAGCAATTCAATAAAAAGATGGAAAGTGCATGTTTTATACATAAAAAAGAAAAGAAAAAGGTTTATTTAAATAGTAAACAATAAAACAAAATGTGCCATTTTCTACAGGACATTGAAAAATTCGAAATGTAAATATAAGCTGAAAATCTGAAAAATAAGCCGAGATTTCTGTCATTTTCTTTAAAAATAGACAAAGATTGCTTAATAGAAGGATGAATTATTTGAACGATGATATTTTAAACATCCAATTTAAATATTCAAAAGAAAATGTCTTACAGCAGATGAAGTCATAGTAGCAAAATATATAAAGGCTTCAGTGAAATATCTTCGATAAGCACTCAAAACAACCGCTGGTATGAAGAGAAGATTACTCAGAGTTAACAACAGCACATCTAACATCAGCTCAGAATTAGTACGAGCAGTACTATTATCTGTACAGCCCCATCCTTTCCAACCTAAAAAATAATAATCAGTATGCATATCACAAATACCCCCAAAACCTGATATTTAACTAATAAAAAATACTTTAAATTACCAGAAAAATATTCAAAGAGTTATGAAGACTACAGCAAGCAGGTACCTCTTACAATTATTTCATTCCAATTATAAATATTTTTTAAATTTAAAATTCAGTCTAGAAAAAAATTACTAAATAAACTGAATGCAGATAAACTTGATATTCCATCTATACTATAAAAATTGTTCTTTTTTTATATTAAAAAAAATCCCCACTTAGTGTTACAAATTTATCACAATTCTTAAAACAGATCAATAAAGTTGAGCTGTGTGTTTTCAATAATATGAATACACTATGTAACAAGAAAATCTTAGTTTATCTATATATAGTACAGAAAAATTATCAACAATCGTAAAACAATCAAACAAGAGCTAATTTAATTTAAAAGTTTAAATTACTCGAATCATTATTTAAAGATACATAAACACAAAAAAGAAATAAATAATTAAATGGTTACATCAAAAGTAATATTAAAAGAAAAACAAACAAACAAATAAACAAAAGATATTACTAAAATTTTATTTTCTTACAAAAAATGTTTTTTAAAAGGCAAAAACTATAATCAACAAGTAAAAAAAGAATTTTTTTCATAATATATAAATATATATATTAATAAAATACCTACATATGATTTAAAACATTGATAAAATACAGGACAGCAAATCTAAAACTGAACTATTTACACATGTACGATAACTATAAAAGGTAAAAGAAAAATTTTGTTTTAGAAGTTAATCAACTAAATTAATAAATCCATTACAACACAGCAATTTAATTTCCTTTTAACCATTAACAGTGATACCAATTTTATCCAGTTGTAATAGGAATTATAAAAGTTATTTAAAGTACCCAATTTTTTGACATCTGTACATATAAAAATATATAGTATAATAAATTTGTTACGAAGGTAGATGTTCACACAGTTCAACAGCTAATGCCAACAATATTAATTGGAGTTAAAAGATCAAAGATGACTGAAATAGTTTTTAGTTGAAGAGTTCGGTGCTATATTCGTATACCTAGGACCCTAAGTTTTTCTATAGAAAAAAAACATGTTATAGTGTGAAGAAAATTAGCAATATACAAGGATCATCCAGAAAGTGACAACAGAAGTCAAGCAACATACTGCAAATGGTGAATGCACATACATGTAAGATTATTAGTGTACTTATTGCACACATCACAATTGAGACTTTTAATAGCTTGCATTAATGTTGCCGAAGTAATCGAAAATGTCGATTCTCATTCTATCTCCTGCAACGAAGTGAAGTCCGGGACAAAGTTTCTGATAGCACTGAACATTGCATTTATCAGAATTCCTTGTTAATAGTATCTAGTGTATGGGGGCAGATAATATGAGCAGGTGGTGCTTATTGATGTCACCTATTTTCCAATGACAAGCAGAATTTCAATGATGACAACTGCAGTAGATAGCTGTTTATCATTGGTGATGAACATGATGCAGAAGAGTATTCCATAGAACTTTTTCCTGCACCTGAGGAAATCCTTCATCCATCAGTACATCAGTATTTTTCCAGTAATGAAAACATGCAGATGGCTGTCACATGCTGGCTTCCGTACAAGGCAGAAAACTGCTACAACACAGAAATTGAAAGTATAACAGCGTTGGTGATTCTGAACACTTGAGATATAACTACAAAATTGTTGACTTTGTTTCAATCAATATTTCCTAATAATTTTCTTTCATTCCTGTTTATAGTGCTTGGGAAACTTTCTGGAGAGCCTTGTAATAATAAAAATAACAAAAAATATTACATCTCTACCTAGAAATGGATTTATGCATTTTTTATTTCATATTTATAATATGAGATTTAAGATTCATTGGCAGTATTGGATTTTCATGGAGATGTGAAAACTTGTATAAAATCCTCACTACAATTTTTAAAAAAATTAAAGCAAGCTTTTTAATCTGAATTTCTTCCACTGTTTTTCACCTTGAATTGTTTGCTCAAATCCTTGTAGCATCAAATTAAATAATATCATATCATTCGAATTTTTTGTAGATAATGAATGCACTTAAAAGGATTAATTTCACTGTGTCAATGACAAGAAAATTCATATATATTGGGTGTAATAAGAAGCTGTAAGGCGAGTTTTAAGTGACGTCAACTGCAAAATAGCATAACCAACAGAAATCACATTCGTGTTGTGATAGGAAATGGTCCAAGATTAACAAACCAATGCAGAAGCTAAGAGAAAAGTGAAAGTAATGTCAAATTTTGAAGGTGAAGTATGTAATTCATTTGTCACTGCATTTGTTACAGATTTTGCAACGAAAAAGTTATTGCAAAAACAAAATTTGTTCTCTTCTCAGGTAGGAAATTCTATCGAAACACAAAAGCAAATTTTGATTTCAGTGATTAACAGTTGGCAGTTTAGATGTTAAGTGATAAAAAAATGTAGTGAAGTTTCACTGAAGGCTAGGCATGAAAATTTACAAGCACTGCTAAATGAAGATACATCTTAAAAGCAAAAAGAACTTGCTGAACAATTACGAGTATCACAAAAAACGATTTCTAATCGTTTACAAGCAATGAGAAATAATCAGAAGGTAAGATGAGTGCCACAGGCACTGGGCCAGAGGAACAATGATGAGGCTAACTTGAAGTGCATGCATTTGCTAAACAGGTAACACAAAGAATCTTTCTTGTGAAAAAATGGCGACGAAGGATGAAAAATCGATATGGTTTGAAAAACCAAAATGCAAAAAACAAAGAGTGAATCCAGGCGAAGCAACAGCATCAATGCCTAAATTAGACATTCATAGCAAAAAAGTTTTTTTTATGTATTTGTTAAGATATGAAGGATGTGCTGTATTACAAATTGTTCAAGCCCGATGCAAGTGTAACTGCTGAACAATACAAACAACAATTGCTGTAACTTAATCAGGAAATCCATCGAAAATATGTATCTACTGACAAAGATTTCCTCCATATGACATTGCCTCATTTTGCGAAATTGATATGAGACAGTAGAAATGTTTAGCGGGGAAGTTTTGGGACACCCAATGTACAGTCCCTTCAGATTATCATTTATTTAGGTCAATGCCCAATGCCTTGTCTTTTGTATATTTTCAGACAGTAGCTGAAGTAAAAAAATGAGCTGACGACGATATGATGAATTGTGCAACACTGCTGGCATCCTTCAACCGCCCAGCTGATGGTAGAAGGTGTTAGATGATAGAAAATATTTTAATGAATAAATGTATTATTCTCACCTTGCCATTACATATTCTTTCTCTTAAGCACACCAACTTAATACTACACACACTATATTAATCAATAGAAGAGATTTTGTGTATATGTTGAGAGTTATACAAATAAATCCTAAGTTTTACAAAAAATGACAAGAAGATTTTTACACAAATTGATAGCACATTTGAGAAATATTAGTTTATATTGGAACAACATAACATAATAAAATACTTTTAAAAATAGGGGAATTTATTTAAAGCCGGAAACACTAAATAGTATAAACTATACATACTATACACTAAATACAAATAAACTATATATATATATTATAAATAAAATAGCTTTTCTTAATAAATATGTTTCAGACACTTTATCTTTAATCAGCATAGAGTATAATATATAGGCTAAGTGTTCACGTTTTGAATCTAAAATTTCATTGTCAATGTAGTATTATTTAAAAAGTAAACAAGGGGTACATTTTTACATAACAATTAAAAAACAAGTAACAGATTATCATTGTTTTCGAAAATACTTATTTTACTTTAATAAACTCTCAATCTCAGTAGATTAAAAAAAGGGGGGGCTTAAAGAAAAAAACTAATAAAAAACATAATATTCTATAAACATATGGATTGTCTCATTTTGGTAATTATCTGTATGCCAAGTTTAAAGTGAATTCGTTCTAAAATGTAGTACTTTATTGGATATTGAAATACAGATGGTAGAACTGAAATATGTATGATTTTATACACACACACATATATGACATATTTCTATATTTCTGGAGATTATTAAATATAATTGTAAGATGTGGCGAGTGAATGTTAATACTGTAAGGTTGATCATATTTTAGATGGTTGGTGTTCATTATTTGAGGGCATTGATGAGGCCGTCCTTTCAAATAACTCCGGTTTATTGAGCATTAAACAATTTACGTTCCAATAGAACAAGAAGCACACATAATGGCACAAAACATAGAAGAAAGAACAAACACACAACACTCTGCAGCAGGCTACATGAATTACAGACAGAAAAGAGCAAGATTTCCAGAGTCTCGTTATTTATATCCCGTGGGACATCATGTGATTTAGGAGGTGGATGGATAGTTTCAAAAGTCCCCGGTAGGCGGGTAACTAATTAAAATAATTACACGGTTGTCCTGAAGGACTGGACCATAAACAATTCATGAGCTATTAAAGTTCAAATTACTGGGAATTTTTAAATATATATAGCAGTTAATTTGAAAAATTTCAAGATGTAATACCTGCTATACAATTACAAGTGCTAAAGATGAGTCCACCACTAACATACTGATAGCAGGTTCCATATTTGCCGCAATGACCAGATACACAAGGGGTTGATCTGATTCTTAGGAAAACTGGTGTTTTAGGCAATTCACACGGAATAATATGCAAGCTGAAACAAATAAACTGAAACTTAACAAATTATATCGATGCTAAATAAAGGAGTGAATATGATAATTTGATTACAGTCCTTTCTTATATTGAAAATCACAAGACTATAAATTTATAAATATATTTTTTTGCATCATTCAGTTTTATACATTTTTTCAACATTATTTCTTTAAAACACTAGTTTTAAAAAAATAAGGCAATTATTTTGAAAATTCCTTTTATGACCATGTATTTCTGCTAATTAAGAATTTTCGGAATTATATAAAGTATAATATGAGCAAACGAAAACTATTATACATTCTGAGGTGAGTAAATGATAATAGAACAGTTAATATAAAAATTGTATTAATATTCCCACTAATGAGTTTTTAATAGAGAAAATTTTGGAACATTGTAATTACATCCCATTTTTGAAAACAAGCAATTTATAAGGTATAGTTAATATGAGAAAAATTCTAAATCAAGAGAACTGTCCCAAAAATAGTAAGTATTTTCCTTTAAAAAAAGTACATTCAATAATTAAGAGAATGCTAATATATTTTTTGAGAGTGGGATAAAGAATGACACACAGTAGCTTTTTTAAAAATAATTTATATTTTAAAAACATTTTTGTTTATTTAAGAAATATTTACTCTAAATAATTACTTTAAGATTCTAAAGGCCATGTTAATTGTTTTAACAACTAATTACTTAAACAGCTACAAAAATCTAATTAAAGGTGTAAATTTCATGTCTTATTTTACATTATACAATTATTGCTTTTACATATCGTTTGGTGAAAAATTAAAACACATAAAACAAATGATTTCATTTCATGAAACAAAATCTAAAACGGAGCAATAATTTAAGAACAAGACTATGTATAGGAAAATTTTAATAAAACTAATTTTTTTCCAAACAAAAATTGGGTCATAATTATATTGAAAAGAGTTGACAATAGTTTTTAGTCTTTTGTATTTTCTCACCTAGTACTTGTATGATTTGAATCATAACACTGGGCTTTCAAACGAAAATACCAAACACCAGCTTCTGGATACGGTACAAATAACGTAGAAATTCGATGTTCCCATGATGAGGTATTTGCAGTAAGCTGCCTTCCATCTGCACAATCAGTATCTTCAGAGTTGGGTCTAATACCATATGATAAACAACCTGATGCTGTTACATTATTCTGCGATAGATTCTATATATAAAAAAAAGAAAATGCAGAAATTCAATCAAAGTAACTCAAAATTAAAAAAGGAAGGAAATTACATCCCATTAATATAACTAAATTACAGATTTAAAATATTTTAGATTATAAAACAGAAAGAAAATAAAAACATGCAATCGTAAATGCCTTTTGTAGTATTATTTAAAAATTCAAAGTCATGAATAGAGGCTAATTTATAAAGATTAATTCATAATGAAAATTACTGCAGCTCTAATACAAATTTTCCAGCAAAATCTCTGCTAATAAAAGAATATTTCTCCCCTGATATACAATCATACATGTAGTATCTGTGTATAGTCACACTTTTAATTCCCCTACCACTAAAACAATTTAGCCCAAACATGTAAGTGTACATTTATATACATACAGTATGCACATGAAAGTCCCATTAAACCCACTTTTCATAGTGCCTGCTGTGTTGCTATATTCATAAATGTGGTGTCTAGGTATAGTAAAGTATCCATGCTATACTGAATAAAACCATCTATGACACCATCTGGGGATAAACTGCGGAGTTAGCATTCCTATCTGGAAAATTGAACGAGAAGGGGGAAAAAAGTGATTTTCAAAGTTGCATAGAGCATCCTCAATTTAGTACGAAAAGACACATTGAGGAAATTAATGCAAAAAATGGAACGGTTAAACCGCGCATTTGTTTGTTAATTATTTCTTACACTGTAACATGAGAAAAAGGATCTCAGGCAGAAAAGAACAACTAGTTTTTACAATATATCTTTATTTGAGATATCCAAACTTTTCACCGTCAGCTGCAATGTACATTTGGATCTTCGTTTGAACGTCACGTTGGCACAAAAGTCCGTAATGCGCCCTTTAAGGACCTGCCATGTTTGTAAAAGAGTCACATACACTTGCTTCTTCAGGTATCCCCACAGGAAAAGTCCAGAAGAGTCAGATCAGGCGAGAGAGAGAGAGAGAGAACACCAATTTCGACATTGCTATACCCAATTATTTGATTTTCGAATTCCTTGGAGGTACTGCGTCACTGAAGATGTCTTGTGAACAGGCGCATCGTCATGTTGGCCAAATAATTAGGTATGGCGGTGTCGAAGAATATAGTCTCCACATTCACCTGATCTGATTCCTCTGGACTTTTTCCTGTGCAGATACCTGAAATAGCAGTTGAATGCGACCCCAACACAAACATTGCAGGACCTTAAAGAATGCATTACGGACTCTTGTGCCAACGTGCGCAACCTGACATTCAAAATGTGGATCTAAATGTGCATTGCAGATGACGATGAGAAGTTTGAACATCTAAAATAAAGGTATATTGTAATAACTAGGGGTTGTTCTTTCCTGTCTCAGGTCATTTTTCTCACATCGCATAGCACAAAAACACAAAGAAAAAAATGTGCGGTTTAACCGTTCCACTTTTGCATTAATTTTCAGAAGGTGCCTTTTTGTACAATTCGATGATGCTCTGCAACTTTGAAAATCATGGTTTTCCCCCTATCTCATTCCATTTTCCAGATGGGGATGCTCAGTGGCGCACACAAGGGGTCTTGGGGGCCCGGACACTTCCAAAGCCCTTGATTTTTTTTCCGATTGATTATAATTCTAAGTATATGGTACGTAAAATTTAATTAAGTATTTGTTATTAATGATTAATTTTATTAATTAATGCTAATTATTTATTCAATAATTAGTTTTTTACTGTGTTTTGTTCTCGAAAATTGACAAAATCAAAAGGAGCATGATACAAGAATGGTGAACTTTCTACCCCAGACCCCCTTGAAAAATTCCTGTGTGCGCCACTGGGGATGCTACACCTGATGGTACCATAGGTGGTTTTATTTAGTAGCGCATGGCTACTTTACTGTTCCTAGACACTGCTTTTATGATTATAGCAGCAGAAGTTCCAAAATCAAGGGGGTGGCAAGGGACTTTTGATGGCATATCGTATATAAACACTTGTATCAAAATTAACCTTAAAAAATTCAAATTTTTATTGAAGCTCTTTTTTTAATACAATATACAGGTATTTGGACACAAGCAAAATTATAGGCATAAGAAAAATGCACAGCAAAAGTACTTAAATACTTTTACTTAAATGTGCTTAGTTAATTTTGTTACAGAATAGGCCTTTCACTTAGCTACTCTGAATTTGATTTAATTTTAATTCATGCCGTATTCAGAAACGTCATGATTTTGAACCATGGCAAAGAGACAAGGACAATTTCTGAGCTGAAACTCCACTTTCCTAACTTCAGCATCCCATCAACTGGAGGATGAGCCATGTCAAATTTAACGTCCATCAGCACCTAAACATGTTGGGTCTTCAGCGGTATTAGGACTTGAACTTGTGACTCCACAAGTTCACAACCATGACCCCTTGGCAACAACAGCCACTAGTTGCTCAGTGAGATCAATTTGACTTTTACAAGGAAAAAAAATTCAGAAGTAAGTAAAGCAAAAGTAAAACAAAATAATAGTGAAACGAACATTTATTCTTTTTATATCAGTATTCAATACTAAGAATATAAGATTTAATTTTTATTCAGTATAGGGGGTCTCTGTGATATTTAATCATTAATAATGTTTTACACAAAGGGTCAGCAACATTTTAGCTGTGGAGTGCCAAGTCAATCTATCAATATGATTCAGCGTGTCACACAAAAAGAAATTTTTGAAACAATTCAATTGCAGTGATAAAACATGCAGAGATAGAGAATAGAGGTCAATAATTTTTAAAGTTTTATTATATATTAATTTTGCATCATTTAAAAAAAGCAGCATAGAATAAAACTTTTCTTCAACAAAAATAGACAAATAAAAACTGTGCGTATATTATTTATTTGTAAACATATCTATTAAAATAAATAATAGACAACATAAAATATAAATATTTTGGAACGTAATCGGTCTGGTCTGTTTGAAGTAGCTTTATTTACTGTTTACTACTCAGTTACATAAAAAATACATCCGGTGTCTCGCGCTCGCCCTCTTACGGTGAAAAATAAGAAGGCGTTACAAGATATTTCGCTTCATTACAGTTAAATAAAAAGATAAATAAAAATTTTAATCTGAGCCTAGTGCTTGCACCCCTCTACTTTGATATAGCAAAATCAGGGGTATAATTTGAGACTTTCAATTAGACATGATTCTGACCATTTAGTTGTTAAACAATTTCTTTGCGGATTCTAAATATTTTTCATGCAAGGAAAGATTTTGTACTCATATATGTTGAGCTAAAAGTGGAAAGCAGAGCACATGCAATTTTCTCTCTTCAAACAATTAAATATCTCCAGCAATGACATTCAATAAATTACAAAATAGCTGTAAATTTATCATTTTTCTTTCAGATTTATTCGTAATTCCATAAATGCCCATTACAAATTTATCAACTTCCATCCACTCAAAAATTGACAAATTTGTAGAGTAGTGCAGAGTGCCACTGAGAATGTCAACATGCGGCAAGCGTGCCATAGGTTGCCGACCCTTGTTATACACATGAGAGTCATCGATAAATTTGAAAAGTTAATTTATTCCAGGAGGAAATCTTACACAGTAATTGTATGTCAATTTCAGATGCATAATTACTAATTAAATAGTCATATTTCATTGGGATGCAGAGAAAACTTGCTCCAGATTGTTTCATAACTTACTACTTTATCATGAATTATCCATTATGTATCGCAATATATTATAACTGTTCAAAATTAATTGGGGAAACTTGCGATAGATCGACTCGATAATTTACTCGTTTGGTTTTAGTGTATCAGTAGTTCAGTTGAGAGACTTTCAGTGTAGCAGCTGGTCGTTATAGTTCTGTGTTCCATGTAACACGTTCTAAAATAATTGCTCTGGATGAACATTATTCTACGGCAGTGAGAGAGGTAGCTCCGGTAGTTGGTTTGTTTCAAGGATTTTAAGAACATTTCAAGATTCTGGATCATCGTCTCGAAAGAGTAAACGAAAATGAAGGCACAAACGGAAAACTACTCTGAGAACAGATAAAATTCTAATAAGAAATAGCAAAATAAATCCAAGCACTGACCTTCGAAAAATTTTATAGAATTATGGTGTTAAAGTGAGTATGGAAAAAGCTTCTGGAAATTGAACGTTTGACAACATCACAGAGGGAAAAAAAACAATTTTTAACTTAGAAATTGATGAAAAAACGTTTAGCATGGGCCAAAAAATACCGATTGTGGACTGTTAGCAACAAAGAAGTTGATTTTGAATAATGAAATACATTTATTTGAGCAAGAATACAAATCAAGTGTAATTAGACAAAGAGAAGGTCAAACTCTTCTGACAGATCATATTAACAAGACAATAAAACACCATTCTAAACAGATGTTTTGGGGTTTCTTACAACAACTGTCACTGGATGCTTAGTTCCTCTTAAAGACATGATGAGTTCTGCTAAATTTGTAGTAATATTACGAAGTAAGATTGTTTCATTCATAGAAATATTTGACGGGACATTTCAACATGATTTGGCCCCTTATCACAATTTGAAATAAGTCTAGACCTTTCAGTGGAAAATAAAATAAGGTACTTGATTGGCCTGGTAATTCAACAGACATAAATCCTATTAAGAACTTACGGCATATTTTCAAAAATCGTTTAACTAAGATGAATTGCACAACAACAAAATGAATGATAAAAAGTGTGGTTTCATGATGATGAAGTCAAGAATATGTGCTCTACACTAGAGAATTCAATACCAAAGCGTGTTGAGGTCATTTCTGCTGAAGGAGGACACATATTGTACTAATATAGATTTTTCTGTTTACTTAAGGTATGTAAGGATATAAGCTAAGGTTTCCAAAAAATTGTTTTTCCATTTGTCCCAACTAATTTGAACAGTATAGTACAATTAATTAAATAATGAACATATCATAAAATTTATCTTAATAAAAAAAAAACTAAAAGTTTTATTTAAAAAATTAAATGGCATCTAGTATTTAGTTTGAAAAATAATATAAATTAGAACACTAATTTTTAGATGAGAAAAAATGTCAGTTACCATAAATGGGGATACTGCTAATTCTACAACCAAAGTTCCACCTATATCCACAGTTGAAAGCACTTCAAAGCTAGTAAGGGTATATTTAGTATTGGAAATGTTAAGTATGAAAGGATAAGCATCATCTTCTTCTGGAGGAAGATTGTATTCAAAAGCTAGGTTTGTTGGAAGTGAAATGCGAATTAAAGGTATATTTGGCCAACATAAGGTATTCTGATGAAAAGCATTTGAATTATTCCTGATGTTTATGTTAATGTCATTGTTTGCAGACTCATTACGCTTGACCTGGTCTTCAACATCAAGTAATGAATCTCCACAGTCTAAAGTAGAAAAAATTCAATATAAATATAAACTTACTTTCATGTATCTGAATAAAAAAATATCCCTTATTACACCTATTTTTAAAAAATACAACATTTTAAACCTGCCTTCTTTTTATAAGGTTTTCTCAACATACATTTAAAAATTCAGAAAGTAAAAGGGAAAAGAAATCAGGATGCACAATTTCAAATACAATGTGAAGCAAATTAATCAAAGAGAAATAATAAATTCAATCAAACTGAACCCCTTCGTGACCAATATCCCATATACGGGATGCAGTGATTCCATTGTTAGCTCAGAGTCGTGAGGACACAACGATCTCTGAGCAATATTGGGAGACCAGTGTCATATATATATAGTTTAAAAGCGAACTGCAGTTTGAATTTTTCAAAATTCTAGTAGATGATGTCACAGTAACGGTTTTCACAATCATCAAGTCATATAGCACTTGACCTTTATATGTACAGGTAATCAATTTCTGTTCTGTGCTCATACATTTGTTAGAATAAACTAGGAATCACACGGCACTTTACAGGTGCACATGCAAGTTAATGACGTTTTTTCCCCTACTGTTGTGCTTTTATCAGTATGGAATTTATTGAATGAGTGAGTGTTTGTTAGTGTCACAATATAAATCAACACGAGGACTACTAGCTACAGTTCTCGTAATTTTGAATCTCGGACAAGTGACGAGGATAATCCCCGAGATGGCACCCCTCTCCAAACAGCCACATTGAAACAATGGGATAACTTTGAGCGATTACAGTTGTAACGTGCATCAGCCCCTCTACACAGAGGGTTTTTAGGGGCACTAGGGCTCAAACTCCTGACACTCTGGTCACAAACTCGTGACCATGACCATTAGGCTAAAGTGGCCTCAGGAATGTATTGAAGTGCATCTACCTTTTCTCTTGCAAAGTGAGCAAGGAAAATATTTCTGGGTGTTTAGTAGAAGTTTTGGGATATGTGATATAGACTAGACAGTTTTAATTTTTAGTATTTGACTTTTATTTATTTCTCTCTCTCTCTCAATGTTATACTCTTTATGTTAATATAATTTACAAAATAGTATATTATATAAAAACTTTTAAATTTGGAGTCATTGTAATAAAATTCTGATTTTAAATGAATTTTTTTACTGATGGCTTTACAGACTTTGCTGATGAAAATGTGGAGACGTTTACTATTATAACACTTGGTCGTGTGAGTGCACTCTGTTCTCTGAGCACTGGTTCTGAAGTGGTTATTACATATTAATGTATTAACCCCTTCAACCCTTAACCCTAATTTAAACTTTTCTTTTATTCCTTTGTTACATGAAAAAACAATACTTATTGATCACACATATTAAACATATTGATTAATATAAAATATAATAAGTTATTAGTTAATATGAAACATATTAACCCCAAACAACTATATTAAACTAAAAAGATGAGCTATCTTGAAAATTTATTAACTTTGTCAGAATCTTTTATGACATGGTTAATAATTTAACTATGGCTTCACAGAGATAAAAAGTAGATAGTAATACTACAATGAAATTATATACGAAAACTTATTACTGAAAAGTGAGGCTATAATAATCTGACATGTTTTAAAAAATTATTCAATTTATTACCGTTTTCATATATGGTGTATTATCAGCACAAAATTTTTTCAAAATATATTATTGAGAAAAAATAAAATCATACATTCATTTTATAATGAACAAAAAAATAACAAGTTTCTATAAAATCATCAAAAATATATAAATAACTTTATTAACAATGAAATAATTCATCTATATAATAAAAAATATTTCTTATAATGTTAACATAATCCAGGAGGCGCGATAAAGAGGAGGCTTTTTTACAGCTAAAAATGTTTATTTTCAGAAGGAAGAAAATATATTTATGAAGCATATTTTGGAATAGGAACCAATATATTTTTAGGTAAAAAAAATACGTAAATATAAAATAAAAACTTACTTTCAGTTTGAATATGTAAAGTAAAATATAATACTTCAGACATATAATTTTCAATAGAAAAGTAATTCCAGTTGTTAGCAGCTGGAACTACATTCAAAGAGCAATCATCAGAAATGCTGCAGTTGACAGAAATGGAATTAGTATCATTAGCTGAAGGAAGACCTAATTGACGAGCTCTAATAGTGACAGGGCATTTATCTTGTGAAGAACAATTGGATAAATAAATCTTGCTGTTCCAACTATTTTTTAGAGCAAAAAACCTAATGGAAAAATCAGACTTATAATGAACTATTTATAATTAAGTGAGTGATAATCTGCAAATCTAATATATATTATAAATGTGAAAGTTTGTGAAAATCTTTGTTAGTCTTTCACGCAAAAACTACTGAATGGATTTTAATGAAACTTTACAGTAATATAGCTTATACATCAGAATAGCACATAGGCTATAATTTATAGCATAGACTATATAATTTATAAAGATTTGGGAAAAGTGTCAAAAATATAATGATATTTGTCAAATAAGTAGGAAAAATTCTGTCTTCTGCTAGCAATTCTGGCATGCGCTGCAAAAAAAACCCATGTCTGCATATATCTATCTTTTGTTTGTGAAAAACCTTTTTTGTTTTGGCTACGCAAGGTGCTCGCTTCTAATTAATTCCTCTGATATTGTCACGGAGTTCGAAAGAAGTACACAGTTCAATTAAACAAACAATTAGATTTATTCTTACGCTGGGAGCTCGATACAACACTGGACTGAAAAATTCCAGTCTTTGGATAAATCTGCCGGGGCCGGGATTCGAACCCGAGACCTGAGGAAGTTCAGTCCAACGCTCTGCCAACTCGGCTATCGGGACTTGGTATCGGGACTTATGCGTGCGGCATTGCTCCCCTCGAAAAAAAAGACAGCGCCCGCTGTCATTTTTGTTCAAGGGTCTTTATTCTGGAACGAGTGATGGGTCCTTTGTATGATTCTTTGGGAGGAATATCCTCGGTTTCGATTTGCTCGGCGGGATCATGGTACGGTTTCATACGCAGTACATGGACAACTTCTCTTAGTTTTCTTTTTCGTGAAGCAGGATCAAAATCTTGTACTTCGTAAGTCACGGCTGATAAACGGCGTAGCACCTGATACGGTCCGAAATACCTTCTTAAGAGTTTTTCGGAGAACCGAAACTGGAGTATAAACCCATACGAGATCTTTGAAGGGAGCGTAAGATACCATTTGGTGTTTGGAATCGTAACGTCGACGATCTTTGTCTTGAGCTCTCAGAGTGTGCACTCGGGCTATTCTTCGGCTCTGGCTGCTATCTTGGTGATGTTATTGTCATCAAAATCGTTAGGACAGAATGGTAGCATTGTATCTAGTGTCGTTTCCGCTTCACGACCATGAAGTAAATAGAACGGCGTAAAACCTGTGGTCTCTTGTTTAGCGGTATTATAAGCGAAGGTTACAAATGGTAGAATTTCATCCCAATTTTTCTGCTCTACATCCACATACATCGACAACATGTCGGCCAAGGTCTTATTGAAGCGCTCCGTCAGTCCATTTGTTTGGGGATGATACGCCGTTGTGAAACGATGATCAATGTTACACAAGTTGACGAGAGAGGAAACAAGTCTGGATCGAAAGACGGCTCCACGATCTGTGATAATTACTCGAGGAGCTCCATGCCTGAGGACAATTTCTTCAAGTAAGAACTTCGCTATTTCGTCGACTTCGGCTGTCGGCAAGGCTTTTGTTATTGCATATCGTGTTGAGTAATCCGTGCAGACTATTATCCATTTGTTTCCATGATTTCTTTGGAAATCTCCCAAGGAGATCAATTCCAATGCGATGGAAAGGAGCTGTAGCTGGAGGGATGGGAACTAAACGTCCAGGTGGTCGTTGAGGAACGGATTTTCTCCTTTGGCACTCCCGACAATGCATGACATACCGAACGACATTTCGGTACATTCCCGGCCAGTAAAATCTCTTGCGAATCCTGTCATAAGTTTTCGCGAAACCAAGGTGTCCTGCGGTGGGGGCGTCATGAAAGTGCCTTAGTATGTCTTCGTAGATGTTTAGGAATGACTGGCAACCACAACTTTCCATCTGGATCAAAAAATTCTTCCTGCAAAGGATACCGTCGATGAATCTGAATTCTTCGTTTTTGGATGAGTTGCTCAAAAGTTTTAATTTCGCAAGGTCTTGATCTTTTTTCTGTTCCATCGTTCATACTCATCGTGACTGCTATTAATTTGTCTGGTGTTTCCGTTTCCTCTTCCACTAGATTTCTCGAATCGGCGTCACTATGCTTCTTACCGGTTTTATATTTTACGTCAAAATCATGCTCTTGAAGTCGGAGGCCCATCTGGCAAGCCTTCCTGAAGGATCCTTTAAATTCATGAGCCAGCACAAGGAATGATGGTCAGTTACAACAGTAAAGTGTTTCCCGAATATGTACGGCCGAAATTTGTTGGTAGCCCATACGATGGCAAGACATTCCCTTTCTGTGGTGGAATAATTCTTTTCGGCTTTTGTCAGAGTTCTAGAAGCGTATGCTATAACTTTCTCGACATTATTCTGAATTTGTACTAGGACAGCTCCGATACCGTACCCGCTTGCATCAGTATGGATTTCTGTAGAAGCTCTTTCGTCGTACATCCCCAATACTGGATCCGAAGTAAGTGCTTTCTTAAGACTGTTAAATGCTTCCACCTCTTCAGGACCCCAATGAAACTCCACGCCACTTTTCAGCAACGACTGCAAAGGTTCGGCGAGATAACATAACCTTTAATAAATCTTCTAATGTATGAACAAAGGCCAAGAAAACTTCGTATGTCATGTATATTCTTTGGAGTGGGAAAATTTCTTACAGCTTTTATTTTGTCGGGATCGGGACGAACGCCATTACTAGATACAAGATGGCCTAGAATCTTTACTTCTTGGGCAGCAAAAAGACACTTCTTTGAATTTAATTTAAGACCAGCTTCCAAGACATTTTAGAACAAGTCTTAATCGTATAAGATGGTCTTCAAAAGTTTCTGAGAACACTATTATGTCATCTAGGTAACAAAGACACATAGTCCATTTAAAATTGCGTAGCAAATTGTCCATCATTCTCTTCGAAGGTCGCAGGTGCATTACAGAGACCAAACGGCATGACTTTAAACTCGTATAAGCCTTCGGGGGTAATAAATGCCGTCTTTTCACGATCCGCTTCGTCTATTTCTATTTGCCAATAACCAGATCGGAGATCCATGGAAGAAAAGAACTTAGCACCTTTCAGACAATCGAGCGTATCGTCAATACGAGGCAGAGGATAAACGTCTTTTTCGTGACGCTATTCAACTTGCGATAATCGACGCAAAAACGCCAACTACCGTCTTTTTTCGTACGAGCACAACGGGTGATGACCAAGGACTTTCAGAGGGTTGGACGATAATCAAGCATTTTCTTAACCTCTTCATGAACGATGCGTCTTTCAGTCGGCGAGACTCTGTAGGCTCGTTGGTTGATTGGAGCATGATCACCAGTAAAAATCCTGTGTTTCACATTCGTCTTCGCGGCTGTCGACTTGTCGGTCTTCGTGAAAAGCCCAGAAAATTTCGGAGTAGTTCGGATAGCTTGTTTCTCTGTTCGTCACTTAACTCGGGTGACATCATTAACGAACAATTCATCCGTGACTCCGAAGTTTCTTGCTGGTCATTAAGCAACCCGATGCGTCGGAAATAACACATAGATGCCCTTCATTTAGTGGTTCAGCTTGGCCTATGCACATTCCTCTAGGGATGATTTGGTTTCGGAACTGCAGGTTGGTAACCCAACATCACTTTTCCGTTACGATATGTGGATACCATGGACGGTGTAGCAATATTTTCTCGAAGAGCAAATGTTTGCTGCCGTCTAGAACTACATTTATGTCTCCTCGGGTTTGATATCCTGATACTGTTATTCTAGTTAAAGAATGCGGCTTAAGTGTATAGTCCCTGGTGGCATACAAATTCCAGGCGTCATGTGGATCTCGAATGTCTTCTAGAACAAGTATTTTGTCCACAGTCTATAACGGCGAGACGCCTCTAAAAAGTCCCATCCTAGGATGATGTCATGGCTACAATGGGATAAAACAATAAATTCAAAAGGCAGTTCTCGATTGTTTATACGGACACGTAAAACACATTTCCCTATCGGCCGAACAAAATTTCCATCCGCAACTTTCAGCATAACGCTCTTGGCATCAGCAAACAGAACTTTCCTTAAAAATCGGCGATACTTATCGGATATGACAGAAAACGATGCCCCAGAATCTACTAGAGCACGTATCGGCTTCTTATCTATTATTACGTCTAGTTGGTTACCAGTCATCTTGGCGGTCGACGGAGGATTTCCAGTACAAGCGGCCTCACCTCCTTGGAAGGTCGCTCTGTTTAGTTTTCCTCGCTCCTACGGCCTGGCGACTGACTGGATCGGCGATATGGCGACGGGGATCTGTAACGACGTATTGGGGATCGGCCTCTCGTGGGACTTGGCGTAAAACGGCGAGAAGAGTTTGGTCGGCGTATTTCTTCTTCAGTGCCAACGTCGTCGAAGTTCCGTCGGCGGTTTCGAACTCAAAACAGCCTTTCTCTCTCGGCAGTAGCGCATTACATGTCCAGGACGTCCGCAGTGGAAACAAACAGGTCTGTTGTCAGCCGTTCTCCACACATCTGTTTTCTTGGTTCAATTTCTGAACAGGAGCTCTGTATTTCCTGGTTACAGCGGCGTATGTTGGTCGTGGTCTAGTTTCTGTAGGTTTTGTTGACACTGGGGCCAAAACCCTTTCAACTTCGTCTTGAACGATCTCTTCTAAGGATTGGGGATCGGAGTCCAAAGATTCTTGCGTCTGGTTAACTAGTCGATGGACTTCTTCTCGTACGATTGTGCGAATAAGAGAGACCAAATCAGTCTCATCCGTCAGGGATGCAACCGGTACGACGTTTGGAAGCCTTTCAAATCTCGGTCGACCAACTCTCTTCTGCTTCATATCTTCGATATAGTTGCACCATTTGATAAAACTTGCTGTGTCGTTGATTTCTCTCGTCAACAGGGCCTGATAAATGTCCTCAGCAACACCTTTCATTAGGTGTGACACTTTTTCGTCTTCTCTCATCAGAGGATTTACCTCTTGGCAAAGTCCTAATACACTTTGTATGTAGGACTGTGTACTCTCGCCTGAACGCTGGGCTCGGCATTTTAGTTGTTCTTCTGCCCTTCTGGTATATCTTTGACGGTCACCGAAAAGTCCACTTAGTCCATTTTTAAACGCTTCCCAGGAATCTAAGGCGTCTTCGTTGTTGACATACCACTGTCTCGCAGTACCGTCAAAAAGAAATAAACGTTAGCCAGGCACATCATGTCATCCCACTTGTTAAAGTTGGCTACTCGATCGTACTCTTTTAAGCCATTTGAGAGGGTCTTCCCCAGGCGCTCCTCGGAAGGTCGATGGGCTCCTCCATTGCTGTAACGAAGGTGTTACTACAGCGGGCTTGGCTTCTTGCTCGGTCGGCATTTTCGTCCTCTTCCTACTTTTTCTTTTAACAGTCCGAATTCGGGGATAATCCTCTTAACCGGAGGCTCCTGCGAAGGTTGTCGCTATTATCCACGTTTGACGTAATTGTACCCGGCGCCTCCACCAAACTTGTCACGGAGTTCGAAAGAAGTACACAGTTCAATTAAACAAACAATTAGATTTATTCTTACGCTGGGAGCTCGATACAACACTGGACTGAGAACAAAATTCCAGTCTTTGGATAAATCTGCCGGGGCCGGGATTCGAACCCGAGACCTGAGGAAGTTCAGTCCAACGCTCTGCCAACTCGGCTATCGGGACTTGGTATCGGGACTTATGCGTGCGGCAATATAATGCCTATTTTTTTATTTCAGAATCAAACTAAGTTTTGAAGGGAGAGGTTGTTATAAATATCTCTTTATTTTAATGTTTTTTTAACATCTTATTATGCACATTTGGTGGTAAGAAATTGATCTTTTTCCAAATAAATGCTTTTATCAGTTCTGATACTTAAAGTAAATAAGCTTTCTCTTTCACACTGCATCATTTGGACAAATTTTCAAAATTTATTTGTGGTTAGTAGTTAATTATAACGCTATAATTTTAATTGAATAGGCAGATATAATTATTTTTACACTAAAAACGCAATAACTATTGTTCTGTATTTCTTGGAGTGTGAGAGTGAGTGAATATTAATGTTGCACTGTTCAGCTACGAGGGTTTTTTGGCAACGGATCACGTAATTTTGAACCGTAGTCAAGTAACGTGGACGACATCTGAGCTGGCACCCCTTTCTCCTAACTACCACACCACACCAACTTAGAAGGAATATTCTACCAATAATTAGCAGGAACATTCTTTGAAATCCACTCTTCCAAGATATATGGCAGCACGGGTTCCATGATGAGTATTTTAGCGGAAAAAATAGTTTGTCAAAATTTAAATATCTTATGTTTTTGTCTGTTAATGAAGACCTTGGAAAATGATTTGACTACTTATTTTAAGTGAACAGTGTACATAATTAATTTTACAGTGGAATATCTTTAATTAATTTATTAGCTCTAACGGATTAAATTTTCCAAAGTGGAGTATTTTGTTATGTATATCCCTTAATTTGTACATGCAGTGATCAAAAAAAAATTACATGAAAAAACTGCAGTAAATCATAATGCGGTTGGATAAAGTATTAACGTGCATTACTCCCCTACACGGCGGGTCTTACAAGGTCTAATAAAGCTCGAGCTACGAAAGTAGCTAGGCATTTGTTGACTCTATCGTTAACATTTCACTATGTTTTTATTGAATCGTCATTATAATTTGATAAACGGCGTTGCTTGCGAATATTACAATTTTAACATAAAATAAATACTACAGAAAGTAATATTAATGTATTATACTTTCAGATAAAAAATTATTTACACTATTTTAAGTGTTCATTACACAAAACTTTTAACAAAGTGTTTCTTTTGCTGAGCAGAGATCAGCTTAGGATGGTATTTTCAAAAATCGACCCTCAAGAGTGTTAGGGGAGTTATAAATAAAAAAATATCCTTTTTATCAGCTATTAGATCTACATACTTAAAATTTAACAAAGGTGTTTTATTTCTTTCTTTTTTTTGTTTTTGTTTTGCTGAGCTACGCGAAAAAAAGCTTTTTTTGTTTAATTTGCAATTCACGTAAAATTAACTCATTATAAACTTCTTTATCCTTCAATCTGTGTTGTTTAATTTTTCAGTTCACCCGTGCGAAGAACGGGTATACCAGCTAGTAAGAAATAAAATAAGAATGACAATGTATCAGAAAATTTCAGTTGCTGGTGCTATAAAGAATTAGTATAATTTCTATTTTAGTAGCATTTAGAAGGAAACAAAAACAATATTACATATCATGGTAAAAATTAAATATTTTAAAACAACTCTTTATCATGCTGTAGTTTGTTATTATTTTAATATTCTCTTTTGCTCTCCTTTCATTTTTTTGTCTTCCTAATTGTGTTTGCAGTACAAGGCGTGAACTAAAAATCTTGTCCTAATTATAAAAATTCATTATAACAATGTAACTTTTGTATCCCTGGATAGGTCAGTTTTTAGTAGCCTTCTTCTTTTTTGCAACGGATGACAGAAGTGCTGCTTCGAGAGCGACTTAGGAGAACACTTGTAAGGAAGACATCATTTTCGGCTGAAATTGTGTCGATTCAAGAGAAAGGTCAATGTGTGCTTTAGTTTCATGAAATGAATTCCTCCATTAATGATCAGTGTAAATTTCAACATAGTTATGGACGCAATCCTGGAGATACAAAAGCAATAAAGTGATTGCACGAAATATTTAAAAAAATGGACAGGAGAAGACACATTAAAGAACAGTTGGTGGGTACTGGAATACTGCCTACACATTCTCCGAGCTACCAAGAAGGTGCATGATGAAATTTTTACTGAGGTAAATGATCTTATAAAAAAATTCACAATAGTACTTACAATATATCCGAATAAGCATAAGTCAAACTATAATAGTTTGAGTACAATAAACATTTATAATCAGGGCAAGACTTTTGATTCACCCTGTGTAACTGTAGCACAATTACTATATATTTGTTATTACTGATAGCATCAAACTCATAAGGAGTTTTTGTTTAGTAAAATATTTATTTTCAACTGTACAAAATACACTGCCTGAGAAAATGCAACTCCACGAACATGCTGGATACAAGAAAACAATAAGATTATTAGAAAATTTTAAGTCCATAGGGTGTGGTGATACAGTCAGTGACACACCATGGAACAATCAATGAAGGTGTGAACTGTGATCTGAGGAACGGATGACCATTTGTTCTTAACCATTTTCCATAGTTCATTCGCTGAGAGCTGTGGAGGCAACATAAGCCAAGGATGACCAATCACTTATAGCATGTTCAATGGGAAAAACATTAAGGTTTATGAGTGGCAAGGGAAGTACCTGGGTAAGTAGTAGGGGGATTGTTCGATCATACATGTGTGTAGTAGGGGTAACTTCGCTAGTAAATAGCATTAGATACATTCTGAAGAAAGAGAACACTACCAGCCACACAGCATGGCATACACATTGGTTGAACCACTATCTTAGGCAATAGCGCATATACTGTAATGCTGTGTTAACAAGCATTATAGCATTCCACAGTTAAGGTCAATTAATTGATAGATTCTTAACATTGTACTTAATAGCAACACAAGGCTACTGGCAATGGACCTCCTAATTTTGAGCCACAATCATGTGACAGGACAGTACCTGAGCTGGCACCCACTCTTCAAACTTCCATACTATGATACTGGACTTTGAGACATGATAGATTTAATAGTACAACAGCCCCTCTATTTGGCGAATCTTCAGTGGCATCAAGACTTAAATTCAAGACTTGTGAACTAAAAAGTGCGAGATAAAACAAAAGTCATGTGTTTGTGATCATGATTACTCTTGCCTGAAAAGGAAACAAGCACACTTAGGTTAGACTGAAACAGAAGTGTGACATGTCTGAGAACAGAACTATGTGCTATTCTGACATATGTTAGTCATGCCCAATATCTTTCAAGCAGAAGCTTTGATATCATTCAATCAAATACAGTCCTCTTAAAGAGTGTCCTGAGAGCAAACCTCTGGTGGCCAAACCATTTATAATGGTTTCGAATAATAAGGAGAATACAAGTTGTCTTGAATGTGCTGCAGCAGGTTGAATGTGAACAATAGCGCTTAAGTGAAAAATGCCAGCCATTGCTTTATTTATGTGCTATCCTTCAAATCTCCCAGGGGCACCCCTTGAACTTAGTATATTCCCATCTTTCAATAATTTTCACTAAAATCAGTGTACTGAGGACGCTTTTAGGTAGCTGGCTGTCTACTGCAATATGATAGACAAATCAAACAATTCTTCTGAGTCCTATGACATGACACCTAGAAAACTTGTTTGTCTGCAGGAACAGCCTTTGTTACAGGTGATCAGACATCTCTGCTATTGTACATTACTTTTGTGCTAACTTCACTAATAGGTTATCCTCGCGAACAGAGAATGGTGATTATAACCAAATCTCCCAGTTTATTTTCCAATATCATGGTCATCATGTGCACGATGAAATCAAATCATTTACATAACTTTGGGAGATGCACCTACCCTGCAATTCGTATCTTTTTCCAGTCACTTCTTCTTAGGGTTACATTTTCATTTATAGGTAATGTGCAAACTTTAATGTCAGTAACCATCCCCTAGATCAAAGATGGAACTCTTTTGGGAGCAGGGCAAAAGAAATTTCAATGACAGGCCAATATAATTTATTGTGATAGAATATTTTGAAAGTTCTTTAATATTAATGCAATGAATTAAGCTATGAAAGATTTCTTGTTTCATTCTCCAATTTTTTAAAAGTGAAACAGACAGCAAATTAAGTACACTTTAAGAATACCATGCAAAAACTAGGGCAGGTTCTTAGAACACATGCAAAGGTTTTTGAATAAATTTCTGTATAAATTATCAAAACTATATTTTGCATATGCAAAAATAAAAAATTTGTATGGAAATTTTCGCCTAAGCAGGAAACGGAATTTTCTCTTAAGATGGATTTTTAAAACAATGAAATTGAAAATTCTTATACTACTTTAAAATCTGTGACAGGCCACATCTGGCTCATGGGAGGCACTTTTTCTGAACGCTGAATTTCTGGAAATCATTCACGATTCAATGTAAATCAAACATTACAGAAGCACCCTTAATTTTTAAAACACTTAAACAATAATTTTTTTTTCATATTTAAGTAAAAAAAAAAAATTTCAGATCATACTTCATGCTTAGTAAATAAAAATTCAGCCTTGAAAAGTCATTTGAATTAAAAACCATTCAACAGATTTACCAACTGATATTTCAGCAATAAGTCCAAGGGGATTGAGAGAATCCTTCAAAGAGATTCATGGTAGAAGTAAAGGAATTGTCTCTCATTGCACATGTGTTGAAACAATGGACAGATATATATACTTTTTCTAAACATATTTAATAGTTACTAAAACATTCCACCAGGCTTCATTACATTAAACATGAGAAAAGATAGCACTGATTACAGAAATACATCCCATAATTAAAAACATAAATGCGCGAAAATGAAAAAAGATATTCAGTTATAAATCAGATATACATGAATAATGTAAATTAATAAAATATGCTCTTATCAATTCAAAAGTTATATCTGAGATAGAATGTTATTTTTAATACTGAAAGGAATAAAAACTTTTCTAAGGAGAATTCAGAGTTCTCAAACACTGAACACACTTTATAAATGATGAAAATTTTTCCTCAAAAGACATCCAGAAGATGAATGAAAAACTTATTAATCTTTATTTCAAGATAAAACAAGAATGGATTTCGTTTCTTAAATGAGTGGATTAAGCTTGAGCAACAATAATTTAAACTATAAGCAAATAAACACATTTTTGTTTAATATTTCACCAAGCTTATACATACATTTTTTTAATACTTTTGTTTTACTTTACATAATAATAAAACAATAGTTTAAGAACTTCTGAAACACCTCCACAAATTTTAGTTATATGTCATCATGGATAGAAGTAAGCTTACATCTGGATAGAAGTAAGCTACTTAAAGAATTACAGAATTGATATTCAATAAAAATAATAATAATAAATTATGAATATTCATTAAGAGCTAAGTCAACTAGTGAGTAGTAATCATATGTAGCTCTCATAAATAGGTGTTGCTTAATTTAAGCAACATAAAGGGGGAACAAGCTTCCTGCAATTTATGGGGGGAGGAGGAGAGACTAAATATCAAACAAAAGAATTGTAAACTAAACCAAAAACATATGGGAATCATATGTGATAAATATTTTACAAAACAATTCAGTCACATAAAACTACAATACCTTGAAATTATTATTTTTAAATGGAAGCAGAATCATCTCAATACATTTTGTTGTATCAATTATTTCAGAAATATATCTGATACATACCTATACAACTGAGTTGATGATATCATTTGAGACATTTCAGTCTCTTGAAGCAAACTAATAACGTTTTCAGCTGTAGTAAACTTCAAAGAAGAAGAGAGCCAGCTGAGGCATGGAGTAAAAAGACCCTAGAAGTTTAAAAAAAAAAACACTTTTATATGAACCGCAGTCATCTCTCTACTCTAAATCCGATTGACAAATAACTTTCATAATTATCCACAATGTTTTATTCATATCATGCATCTCACATATGTGATTAGGAGTGCATCAGAACACAATTGCAAATTTATTAAATTAAAATCCTCAGCTTGCAGATAAATGGAATATATAGAAGCAAATTAAAATGGAAACGAACTACAAGCAAGTAATTTATATACATTTAGATATTACTAAGTATTAGTTAATTAGGTTTTCTAATTTTAAGCATTTATATGTAAAAATTTTAATTAAAGAAAATATGTATCATTTTAAAAACATTTAAAAGGTACAAATGCCTTTTGCCACAACAGATATAAAAGATGATGAAATCCTAGAGTTGCACAGTCAATTGTAATTTAAAAAATGAAAATAAATTTCCAAAAATGAATTCTAGAATTTTATATAAATGACACAAAATAAACTATTAATGTAGTTTAGCACTGCTATGACATATATTGCCCAATACAAACCTTTTGTGCAATTCTTTCAGTATTCTCAATTAAAAATGCAGCAGCATACCAATTTCCCGGAAGAGGATTTGTAATATTTATCATCACAGGTACAAAATCAGAATGTAGAACGATATTATGTAAAAACAATCGATGAACAGCAAAGAAGTTCGGATATGTCGAATTTTGAAGGCTCATCACTGGATAGCTTCCGTACTGTAAATATCTATACATGAAAAAAAAATGTTATAAACATATGACAATTATAATTAATCAAACCTTTTAAGAATATTTTAAAAAATTCAGCATAGATTTATTAGAAAAATAATCAAAAATATTTTTTCAAGTAGTACAAGCATACAATATTAAAATGCAGGAATTTTTCGTAACTAAAGAAGAAAATATATTTAAAAAAACCCTAGTAAATAATATCAAGATTCAATGCAAATATACATATACAGTTCTATTATTTACATCAGTAAAGAGAAAAAGTAAACACTTTAAGAATCTAAACAACAGTAATCTAATGTATAAAAATTATGAGAAAATATTTAAAGCTTTACAAATATTGTACACTTCTGCAGATAAAATGATAGTTGAATCATAAAAGAAGCATTTTTAAAATCTATGTCGTTTAATAGGACAAGTACAAAACAGACTGAATTTTTGTTCATGAAACAAAAGAGTTCCAACCTACTGTTGTTTTAAATTCTTCGCCTTATTTTGAATTGGCCCATGTGCACTTCCAAAGTATATATAAACCCTAATCATATTTCTTATAGCCACATTACGATTCTGCTTCAGTTATCGTACACATTCTACAATGTTCTAAATTTGGCTCACCTGCAATTCCTTTCCTCAAAGAACATGTTTTATATGGTATTTTTTTAAAATAGAGTCTTTATTCTTTTCCCAGTCTCTTTCCATCTTTTCTATGGAAAGCTCTAGTGCACCGCAATTGCTTGATTCTTTAGCCTGTTTTATAACTCTTAACTTGAAAGCTTGTTTCATATTTCCTTCTTTTTGGTGGTTCTATTATTGGGATTACACTTTACAAATTTTACACAGATATAACTTATAATGCAAATCGTTTGAACACACGACACAACCTAGTATAAAACTTGTCAATAGTACATGAGAGTTTGTGATTCAGTAAGGCTTTCAAAGACAGCAAGAAAATCAAATTAATTTCAGAAGATGATTGAGGATCTAAACTAAATTTATAGGCTATTTGATAGTTTGGGGGGCATCTTATAAGATATATATACAGTCTGGCCCTGATTTAACGAACTTTTTTCCCCCCGATTAAAATGAAGGCAAAACCCCCTATTTAATGAATAATAAATTCCGAATTAACAAATTATTTCAACAGCTAAAAAAAAAATTCTTTTCTTTTCAAATAATATTATTTTTGACCGGAACAGAAAGAAGATTTTTCTTGTAAGCAGCCAATTTCGACGACAAAGTGTGCAGAGCGTTATTAGACATTACTGATGCAGATGAATCATGAGTAATCTAATGTGTGAGTTTAGAATAGGACAGGAAACTCCTTCCTTATCTCATACTCCTCCACAATGCAGGGGATATTTAAAGATTTTAACGATTGTGTTACATTTGATGATGGACTACCTATCTGTGCAACTGAAGTTCAGGAAATTGTTAATGAAACTCTTTTTAAAACTGTTACATTTTCTAATGCTTTACATTGTTTGGAAACTGTAAAAATCTCATGCAGCAAATGTAAATGAGACAGTATTTTATGCACATCAAGTCAAAAAAGTACTCTTTCGAGTCAGGAATCAAAAAGATTGTCAAACATCTGTTAATAGGTATTTTAAAATTTCCAACTGATGCGTAATAATTTGCTAATAGTATTTTTTGCTGCTGAATAAAAAAGTGTGCAATTTTTTATGGATATTTTCTGTGCAGTTGCTTATTATTGAATTTCCAAAAGGTAAATGCACAAAATTTTTTTTTTGGACCCCGATATTATGAATAAACCCCGAATAAAATGTTCAGTCCTGATGAATTCGTTAAATTGGGTTCCAACTCTTTATTACTCATGGCAAAACTGTCCAAAGTTCTATGGGTTGAAGTGAAAATATATGAATAAAAAGGGGGGGAAATATAATTATTCAAATCTATATATATATATATATTAAGTCAAATTTAATTAATATTAATGAAGAAAAATCTTACACAGCAACAGTTTTTGAAGGACAATGGAAACTTCCATTGGCTTTATACTGAAAAGATGCAAAAGTGACTTGATTTGGAATGGTATAATGAAACAACTGGACATCTTTATAAGAGCGAAATGGAAACAGTTGACGAGCTTCCAATATTTGAGTTTGAAGAGAATCTAAAATGAGAAATAACAATTTTATTATATACAAAAGAAATAATAATACTAAAACTTAAGGGAAAATAAAAAGTTTTTTTCCAAAAATTAATGATGGCCAATTATTTTTAAAAAAATCAACAATATATACTATTTTTTCCTAAAACTTACTCTTAATATAATAAAATACATAAATTGAAACAATAAAATATTTAAATAAGTAAAACTATAACTTATAAGATTTATGTTTTTGAAATCATATTTTACGATAAACCATTTTCACACACATACTATGTTTTAACAAAAATGTTCCATGAAATATCTTTTTTGGATAATTTTTTCTACATTTATTGTAGAAATCTCTCTACATCATAAATATCTATTAAAGAAAAATCATTTTAAGTATTAAATGCATTACATTAGGAGAGCTCTCATTCTCAATAAAAATATACAATGAAACATTCAAGATAATATTTGAGTAACGGATGGGTTAATAAGTATTTATTAATGTCGCACCATAAAATAACATGAAGGCTATAGTAAATGGACCCCGTAACTCTGAACCATGGTCAAGTGACGAATCATAGGTCAAAGCTATCACCCTGCCCCCACTCTGATTTCTAGAGACACTCTCCAAGTTTTTCTTATATTTCTTTATCTAAATAAAAAGACACCAGAAGTAAATAAAAGGACCACCATAAGCGTACACAGACCTCTCGTGTGGGGAGGGTTATATTCTAAAAAAAATGCAGACGAAAATACATAGGGGTAATCTATGGTAAAAATTAAAAATCTGTTGGTCTATGGGAAAGCAGGAGTTGAACCCAAAAACCCTATCCTTGTGTACACCACTGAGTATTACCATAATGAATATTAGGAATGTATCCCAATTTAAGTCCCACAACAATAATGAAATTCATAGTTTTACTTCAAAGTACTATGATGAAGTATTCCCCTCCCAATTCTATTTGAAAATACTTCATAATTTTGTCAAACAATATATGAAAGGAGAAAACAAGTATTCTTCTTTTAAAAAGACCATGATAGGTAAAAGTATTTCTAGGAGAAAAAAATGGGTAGAATAATACATTGACCGTTGTAAAGTTCCTCAAGTGAATAATAAATAATTGTTGTAACAATTTTTCAAAATATTACTCATAACATTTATATAGCTTTTAAAAAGTACATTGTGATTGACATATACATATACACTGCTGGACAATTGCTAAGGACGGATAACACTATCATCCATAGCAACCACAAAATGAATGGAAGCAAAATGTGGAAAATTAGAATAAGTGCGGGATATTAGTAAGAAGAAGTATGAGTATGCAAATTTTTTTTTCCACGTCTGTTCATCACGTGATAGCGTTCATAAGAGCATTAAAGGTTTTGACGCGTGTGGACAGTTGTTGTTTCAAGTCAAAGTTTTACAGGAAAGATTTAATAGACGAACTTAAAATTTTTGGCATGTCTTCCCGACATCACATAGATGATTTTATGCGTGGCCGAATTATTGGAAAGATCGAAGAATGGCGAAAAATAACAGATGTTGCCAGGGAGTTCGACATCGCTCACAGCGTTGTTTCACGGCTGTGGAAGTCATTTAAAACTACTGGAATGTGTAGTAGACGGCACGGGAGAGGTCGTGTTAGAAGTACGACGCCTGCAGAAGACAGATATATCGTCCTATCAGCAAAAAGGAACAGGCGCACCACAGCTCAGCAGGTGGCAAATCAGTTTCTTGCTGCCTCAGGAAAGCAGATCTCCCGAAAAACTGTTGCTAGACGTTTGAGGGGAGGAGGACTATACGCACGCAGACCTGTTGTGTGTGTCCCATTGACCAGACAGCACCGTACTGCCCGTTTCCAATGGTGTCGTGAGCATCACAATTGGACTGAACAGGACTTGTCATGCGTACTATTCTCAGATGAGAGTAGGTTCAGTCTGTCATCGGATTGTAGACGCCAACTGATCTGGCGCGAGAGTGGTACTGCTTATCGTCCTGAAAATATACAGGAAAAGGACCGATATCCGACATGCAGTATCATGGTGTGGGCCGACATCATGATCAATGGCCGCACGCGCCTACATGTGGTTGCGAATGGGACTACGACGGGCCAACGATACATTGATGAAGTTCTACTTCCTCATGTTCGTCTTTTCCGTGGTGCTGTCGGTGATAAATTTGTTTTTATGGACGACAACGCAACATGTCATCGAACACTCGCTGTTCAGGATTGTCTAGACAGCGAGGGTATTCAACGTCTCGTATGGCCAGCGCGTTCTCCAGATCTAAACCCCATTGAAAATGTTTGGAATGTTTTGGGGAGGCAAGTTGCTGGTCGAAACTATCCTCCGACAAACAAGAACACCCTCATCCGTGCACTCACAGAGGAATGGGATAATTTGCCTCAACAGCTGCTGGATAATGTTGTGCAAAGTATGGTACGACGTGTGTGGAATGTTGCATCACACTCCACGGTGGACATATCCCGTACTGTGATACCTTTCTTTATGGAGCCTGTTGACTTTTAGATGCATTGTTCCATTTCTCCGTACGCAGATCAAATGAACATTTTTTTTTCTTTCAGTTGTTTCACAGCTTTTGTACTTTCCAGAACAATAAATATTCTTTATTTTAATGTCTGAACAGTGTGGCAACTATATTTTATCCTACTAGGCCTCTTGTCTCGCTTAATGTTATGCTAAATAGCAATTTGTGATCCATCCTTAGCAATTGTCCTGCAGTGTATATGTATAAATTTCACTAATGTATGTGACACAGTATTCGACAATATTCGTTGAATAGTTAATGCAACTTGCAAACTAATGAAAGGCTAAAGTAAACAAATATTACCACTATAGGCGAGAAAATAGTCTTTATTGCTCCATATCTCATCCTCGTGAAAGTTTGTGAGTATATATATATATATATATATATATATATATATGTTTGTTGCTCTTTCAAGCAAAAACAACTGAATGGATTTTAATGAAACTTTACAATAACATAGCTTATACATCAGAATAACACATAAGCTATAATTTATAAAGATATTGTGAGAAGTGTCCAAAATATAATGATAATTATCAAGTAGGAAAAAATTCTGACATCTGCAAAAAAGCCCGTGACAGCACATACCGCATTTATCTTTTTTGTGTGAAGCAAAGCCTTCCCTTTTGTTTTGTCTACGCCATGCCTCAGTGCACGTTCGCTTTTAATTTATTCCGTAAATAAAATAATGAATATGTTAGTTTTGTATTTTATACTTTTTTTTCGTCCGATACGTGTTTAAATAATTTACTAAACACAGTGGAATGAAAAACTATGCAATTAAAATAAAATATCAAAATGTTTTTATCAGATAGTTATTTTTTTTTCTTTTTGAATGTTTTTTTCGGTACATGTACATACCGGGGGTCCATAATTAAACGATACTACTTCAAAATTGTGTACAGACGAAACTATTGTTCAGAAAGTTGTAAAATTCTGTGTACGACATAAAGAATAGACGGGAATTTGAGCAAATAAAAAAATTAGTTCAAAATTTCGCCACTAGAGGGCGTTTTTAATGGAGATCATATTTAGCATACATTTATAACAGATTACAAATTTTGTTACAACAATAAAGGCTCAACATGATGACCATTATTTTCAGCTACTATTTGAAATCGTAAGATAGCATGTTCCATAGCATTCTTCCAGTGGGTTCTGGGACATGTTAAGAACATGTCGTGAAATACTGTCTTTGAGATCAGGTAAAGAAAGTTCTTGGTTGATCACAACTTACCAGCTGTCTTAAATGGCCCCAGAGCAAAAAATCACATGGATTGAGGTCAGGTGATCGGGAAGGCCTCAGATGAAGAAATTGGCGGCTGATCACACGTTCTTCTGTGAAGTAATGTTTAAGAACGTCCTTAACACAACGTGTAATGTGTGGATGGGCTCCATCTTGCATAAAAATTATGCGTGAAAGGCACGGACGTGCTTGCAGATCCGGAATAATTTTATTCCGTAATAACGATGCACATCGCTGTCCAGTGATAGAACATGTTACTGGACCTCCAGCACCTAATTCCTCGAAAAAATACGGGCCAAGAATAAAAGACGCGGAAAACCCACACCACACCGTTACTTTTAGTGAGTGTAGCGGAACTTGTAAGATGGAATGCGGATTGTCTGATTCCCAAATTCGACAGTTGTGAGTATTCACTGAACCATCCAAATGAAAGTGTGCTTCGTCCGTCCAGAGGATATTCCAAGGCCTTTTTGGATCAACTTCCAAACGAGCAAGAAACTGCAGTGAGAACAGATGTCGAGTCTCGAAATCATGTGGAAGCAATTCCTGCACAAGTTGAAGCTTGTATGGATAGTAAAGGAGAATGTTTCGCATGATCTTCTGGACAGTTGAACGAGGCAGATCCAATGCTTCTGCTATAAGCCGAACACTTGTACTAGCCTTCACGTTGGATGCTTTGTCCTCTTCCACCTAAAGTGCAACTTTCTCTATTGCTTCCCCAGAAACAGGTTTTCTTCCTCTTCCAGAACGAACATTCAACGATCCTGTTTCTTCAAATTTGGTTACCATTAATTGAAGATTTATAGCTGTCAATGGACCTTTCCGCATCCTCTTCAAAGTCCGAAATTTGCGTAGAGCAACTATTGCGGAATTATCGTTTTGATAGAATAACTTTACTAACAACGCTCGACCTGGTAAACGTAATGACATTCTGATTAGCAATACCGAACACACTGAAAATAAACTAATCTCCCGTGAAAGTTTATTGCTTTTATAACAGTTGCTGTGTGACGTCGAAAAAAAGTTTGTAGTTCATTTTAGAGATTGTATTTTTTAATGAGTATCAGTTATTGTGTTACCGTGTCCTGTGGATAAAAAAGCGATAAAACACAAATAGAAAACCAGTAATAAATGTGGCCTTCATTCAAAAGCGACCTCTAGTGACGAAATTTTGAACTAATTTTTTTTATTCGCTCAAACAAATTCCCATCCCTTCTTTATGTCGTACACAGAATTTTACAACTTTCTGAACAATAATTTCGTCTGTACACAATTTTGAAGTAGTATCGTTTAATTATGGACACCCGGTATGTATCTAGGCCGCGGTAGCCGAGTGGTATAGGTATCGGACCGTGGCTTGCCTTGTCACGAGTTCGAGCCCACTATCACTAAAGACCCGCCGTGTAGGGCAGCGATGCACGTTAAATCTGTCGAGAGCTGAAACATCCTCCCGTTGGTGTGGTAGTTAGGAGAGGGGGACAGCTCAGGTGTCGTCCACGTCACTTGACCATGGTTCAAAATTACGTGGTCCGTCGCCAAAAGCCCTCGTGTAGCTGAACACTGCGACGTTAATATTCAATTAATCAATCAATCAACCGGTATATATCTAGGCCAGGGGTGGCGAACCTTTTTGGATCAACGTGCCATCAAATAATTTTTACTTGTAACTAATAAAACTAAATACGAACAAATCAAAATTCTTTATTTAATTCGAAAAAATACGTTTTGCCCTGTGTAATAGTAAATGTTTTAGTTATAGATGTAATTTAAATTAAAGTAACAGTGTGACTCCTGTTGATGTAGATTAGATGACAAATAACTTATATCAGGATTATAAGATGTTACTTTTAGCAGAATGCATGCAGAATTAGAGTCGTCTTCTAAATGATTTCTAAGCGAGTCTTTGATGTTATTTATTTCTGAAAATAATGATTCGCAGGCATAGGTAGATGAAAATATGGTTAAAATAGCATAAGCCAGCTTCTTAAAACAGTTAAATGCGTCTGGAATCAAATTCCATGCTTCCAAAATTTCGTTACTGGCATTTTTACTTATATTGCTTGTTAATCTTTCTGCTTCACAATCAATTCCAACTTTTTTTCCTTGTTTCAATAAACTTTTGAATCCATATTGAGTTAGACTGGAAATCAATCAGTTATATTTCAAATTCTTCAATTTCCAACCAATCGAATTGGGAAAAGTTCAGTTTATCAAACGAAATCACATCAGGGTACATAATAAATTTGAACGTTTCCAGTAATTCCTTGAACTGAGAAAATCTCGCTGAAAATTCTTTGAATAAAGAATCAATTATGGAAATAAATTAATCAATAATTGTTTTTTCATTTCCTTTCTCTTGGGCATCTAAATCTTTGATATTTTTTTTCAAGTTTGGGAAGTTCTTGTAGCTTCTTGTGATAATATTGTTTCTGAAAACATACAGTATAGCTTCAAAAGCGCGAATGAGATCCATCATGACGATAACTACTTTATTCGGGCCTTGAAGTTTTACGTTCAATTCATTGAAATGTTGGCATGTCTGTAAAAAACATCAATTTTAAAAGCCACATAGTATCCATCAACTGGGGATATTGTTCAAATGTGATCTCATTTTGTAGAAACAGTCTGATTTCTCCCAAGCAATCAACAAATCTTTGAAGTACGTTCTCGCGGCTCAACCAACGAACATTATTATACATTAGTAAGCCATTATTACACCAAATTGACTTCATCCAACAAAGCATCAAACTTTCGCTTATTTAAAGCCTGCGACGATATGAGGTTGACTATTTTTGTGACTGACGTTATTACATTATCAAGAGATGTTAAACCACTTTTTGCACATAAGGCTTGTTGGTAAGTAATGCAATCATTCAAAAATCGAATGTCCTACGTCTGTTTTAAATAAAGAAATGAAACCATTTTTTTTTTTTTTTTGCCTACCATATTTGGAGCACCATCAGTGGTTACTGAAACAATTTTTTTCAAATCAATTTCTTTCTCAGCAAGAGAATTTCATACTGCTGTACAAATATCTGTGCCCTTTGCAGTTGTTAAAAACGATATTATCGCAATTAATTCTTCCTTAATGACATTTCCTACACAATATCTAGTAAAGACAGCTAAACGTGCAGATTTAGTGATGTCAATACTTTCATCAAGACATAGCGATATAAAAGGAGCGGAGTTAATGTCATTTTTTTTGTTGATCTGTAACATTTTCTGCCAGTTTCAAGATTCTATCATTTATTGTGTTTCTAGATAGAGAAATATCTTTGAAGCGCTAAATTATCTTATCTTTATTATCAAAATCATCAAAAAGTGAGGACGCGCATTCTAACCACGCTTCCTTCAAAAACTTCCCTCTTGAAAAGGTTTACCATGCCGAGCAATGGCATTTGCAGCCGAGTAACTTGCCGCATTTGTGTGAATATTTTTGCTTACATATTTAGTCATAGACGTCGATTGTTTATTTCTGTCTTTTATTGCACTTGCAATTAATTCTTTTTGCTCTGGTTCGTTTTTTCATAAAAGGATCTGTGATTTGTTTCAAAATGCCGTTTTACAGACGATGTTCTGCATACCACTGTTCCAGAACATAAAACACACACTGCTTTGTCTCCTTTACTGATCATGTCATATTTCTCAGTCCGCCAAGTTTGAAATTCTCTTCTACACTTACATTTTTTTTTTTTTGCTGAACTAGCCATGTTAAACAGAAGCTAAAAATCGTAAATTTAACACAAATAAACTTTAAACATACAATTGTGTGGACGAAACTGACTATTCTATGCGCCCTCGCTTGATCACACCAAAAAAAAAAAAACTTTTTACTCACTGCGGGCGCATGCGCATATTTTTTTTCTCTTTTTTTTGGAAATTGAGTACTTGTACGAGATCTCTATAGTGTCTGCTCTTTCGCTTTTGTCTCAGGTCATTGAAAATTTTAAAAATAAAGCCGTGAGAGTTACTTGATGAATTAGACTTACAAGGCAAGAATTAGATCATATTGATAAATTAGATGTATACAAGCTGAACCATTAATGTGAACGTTAGAATATATTTTTTAAGCAACTTGAATATATCTAGAAATACTTGCATACACACACCCACTATGTGTTAATAAACTGTGCATCATACACGATGTAACTACGCAAGACATAACAAACGAGTCTGCTCCTCAACGCGTCGGCGTCGAGACAAATCACTCGCGTTTGTTCATAATATTTTATAGTAAACTTAATTATTTTCAGCTAAAATTACAAACCGTTTTTGATCGATGGTGTGCCCAAAATATTCTGTCGCATGCCATCATTGGCACGCGTACTATTGGTTCGCCATCCCTGATCTAGGCTTTCCCCTATACTGTTTTTTTTATAGCTTACATGTATATATATATATATATATAGTATAATAAAATAAAAGTGAAGAATAACTAGACATAAACACACACACACACACACACATATATATATATATATGTTTATTGAAGCATTAAAAAAAAGCAATCGTTTCAATAGCTCTCTATCTGTAAATTTTTCTTTAATTTAATACTTAAAGAAAACGGATTTTATTAACATATAAATGTTTTGTTAAAAGGATTATTTCTATTATTTCATGACTAAATTCATCATTTGTTAATTAAAAAGAACATCGTCTATTATTTTGAATCAAAATATAAAATACAAGGAGACATTTTAAAGCTAACTATATGTAACGATTGATTGATTCATGAATATCTGAAATTCATTTTATTATTTTAGATTCTAAGAAACTAACTAATACTAAAAAAATGATGAAAGTTTTTAGTTTTATTCTTAGCATCAGAATCGTTTTCTTTTTATTGCTTCGCATTAATACTTTTTTAACTAACGTAATATCATTTTTATAAGTCATACATCGAAATTTGAAGCTGTATTTTATCTGTGAAGGGGAGGGGAAGAGGGAACAGTAATTTTACACTAAAAAACCCGTGTTATGCCGGGCTAGAGAGAGGGAAAAGAAACATGTATTAAATAGAAAATATAAGTGGGAGAAATTTCGAAAAAGGTAAATTTAATGAAATAATTTTAAAAATCACTCACATTGTGCGCGCGTACAAACACACACAATCGCTGGCGTAATGAGAGAAAGAGAAAGCACGTGCAACGCCGGGCCGACGGTACTTATATAAGTAACATTCACTTTAAAATAACATAGAATAATCAATCTTACGAATATTCTGACTACTTAGCAAGAATATTCTTTAAAATCCACTCTTTCAAGGTATATGGCAGCACGAGTTCTATGATAATTATTTTAGCGGGGAAGGCGAATAGTTTTATAGCAGAAATTGCGTTTTCAGCTGACGGTTTTTTCAGCGGATTGCCAAGATTATCATTTTTTGTCCCGAAAAAATAGTTAATGTCAAAATTCAAGTGTCTTATTTTTTTTGTATGTTAATGAGGACCTTAAAAAACGATTTAACTCTTTATTTTAAGTGTATATCATTAATTTTACAGTGGAATATCTTTAATTAATTAATTAGCTCTAACGGATTAAATTTCTCAAAGTTGAGTACTTTGTTTATGTATATCTCTTAATTTTCAATGCAGTGATCCAAAAAAAAAATATTGCATGAAAAAAACTGCAGTTAATCATAATGTTGAAGATAAAGGTTTAACGTGCATCGCGTCCCAACACAACGGGTCTTTAGTGGTACTGGGCTCGAACTCGTGACAAGGTCAGCCACGATCCGATACCTTGATCACTCGGCTACAGAAGCCACTGTATTTATTGGAAGCGTAGAAAAAGTACCCACTAAGAATTATGCCGTGAAAGCGTAAGACTAATCTTTCCAAAAGCTCTAATAGAGCTCGAGCTATGAAAGTAGCTAGACAGTTGCCAACTTGACTTAATCACCAACATTTCGCTATGTTTTTCATTGAATCGCCATTATAATTTAAGAAACGGCGTTGCTTGCGAATATTACAATTTTAACATAAAATAAAGACAACAGAATGTAATATTAACGTATTACCTTTTCAGATATAAATTATTTACACTGTTTTAAGCTTTCATTACACAAAATTTGTAACAATATGTTACTTTTGCTGAGCAGAGATCAGCTTAGGAAGGTAATTTTAAAAATCGACCCTCAAGAGAGTTACGGGGAGTCATAAATAAAAAAATCCTTTTTATCAGCTATTAGATCTACAGACTTAAAATTTAACAAACGTGTTTTTTTTTTGTTGTTGTTGTTCAGTTGAGATATGCAAAAAGCTTTTTTTGTTTAATTTGCAATTCACGTAAAAAATTAATTTAATAAAAACTTCTTTATCCTTTAATCTGTATTGTTTTATTTTTCAGTTCACCCGTGCGAAGAACGGGTACACCAGCTAGTAAGACCATAAATCAATCAACAAGTCTAGACATGTCATAAAAAAACTTCATTGTTGCAATATAAATTTCACAAGCAGTGGCATAACGTACACCCACACAGTGTGGGGGAATCTAGGATTCTAAGGGGCCCTAAGCCCGCGACGTCACGTACGTAACCTGACTTGGCAGGGGGGTTCCTAAAATTATCCGTTATGCCACTGCTCAGAAGATTAAAAATTAAATCTCCTATTGTTTCCCTTTTTTATTGATAAAACTAAATAGTGACATTTACAAAGGTTTTATTTACGCCTAGTGACATTATGTATGCTTCGAAATAAGATTTTCTACAGATGAAGAGAAATAATCGAAGTACATTTTTTTAGCATTATTATGAGAATTGATATGCTTTACATATCAAAAATTGCGAATTTCCTTGAAAGGGCATTACACCCTTTGTTTCCCCCAAATTTATCAACTATTTTTTTCCCATGGCTGATCATAATAGAATACGTGCACGCAAATTACAATTTCACCCTTTTTCTTCCAAGATTGCTTCTTGTGCAAGCTAGGAAGCTTTGTGAGCAGACTGAATGTATACACAAACGCGATGACCGCTACTTAGATCAGGTGAGCCAAAAGTCCGTTAACATTTGAAAACTCAATAATTTACAGAATAATGTAGGTAGAGGCAAAAATTGACAAAGTTTTTATTGAAACCAAAAAAAAAAAAAAAACAAAAAAAGAGTACAAAGAATGGTTGCCCACATTAGTCGCGAGGACCTTTTTTCTTCTAGGAAATGCTTGGTTCTGTTTTGCAAACTGTGAGCGTTATGGGTGCAAAATACGCCGATATATTACACAGAGTCGCATCATTCCTAGCCCGGCTGATAAACACATGCTAGAAGATACGATTTTTGTGCAGGATTGCGCTTCACCCCATATCGCTACACGTGTGAAAAATCTCTTGTGCACATCGTTTGGTGAAGATCGCGTTCTGAGCTGCAACTTCCATCATGCTTGGCCATCAATGTCCCCAGATCTCAATACAAATGATTATTGGTAATGGCGTTACCTGAAGTCGCGCAAATCTACCTCGAACATCCAACTTCATTAGGGGGGCTTAAAAGACAACATCCAGCAGCAATTTCTTTACATATTTAGAGTTATCCTGTACAGAGTTGTACTCAATATTGTCCCTCGACTACAGGTATTGTTAATGAATGACACGCGGCCGATATATTAAACACTTCTTATAGGGAACACCGTATATTGCTAAAAAAAATTGCTACGCTAATCATTTTTTTATCATATAAAGCATCATCTGTTCTCTCTTTGCACTTTTTTAGTTTAAAAAATTTGTCAAAAAATGTAAGTTTAAAATTTTTTTTTTTTAAAGTTTTGTCATTTCAGGCATGTGTGTCAATATTTACCCTCTTCCGCAAATTATTGAATTTTCTAATGTTAATTCACTTTTTGGGTCATCTGGTATATATATATATATATTTACTATGCAAATTAAATGAGACTGCACATAGGTACATGGTATAGAAATACATTTTGCTCCTCATTCAAGAATGCTTAAAAATTTTAATACTTCTTATGTATTAAAAGATCACTTTAAATTCCTATAAAGTGCATACATACAATGGAGGCCAAAATTGTGGAAAATTTGAAATTAAATTTCCTATTTTGAATACATATTGAAAATGAAATAAGCCAAGGCAGTCAAATGGTCATGGTATCAATGTTTCAGTTGAGTCAAATATTCCAATCCTAATTTCATTACAGATTCGTCATGAAGAAGGGGTAGTGCACATTAAATCTATTCAAGCTCAAAATCCTTACGTTGGCGAGGATATGGAGTTCTAGCTCAAGACATCTGATTGTCATTCAAAATCGCAAGACATAAAGGAGCCACGTCAGACTTTCACTCCCTAATTCAGATCCAAAAGCTGTCCCTTACTCAATACTTCCATAAATGTTCTCATGCATCTGGTTTAGTCTCGATTTAACCACAGCGATTAAAAGATCAGAAAATGAAATGTTTTACACAAAATGCCAATACTTATGTATAATTTAAAAGTAAATATAATGTTGAATTGAAAAAAAAACCCCACACACACCTTATTCTTAAATTATCTTGGTTTGAATGAATAAAGATGGTAATCAGTATCCAAATTTAATTAGCCAGTTACAGTCATTGTTCTGAGAACCAATAAGTTACTAGGTTTAATCCTTTATCTACCGAAAAACTTTGAATCTGAGCTTTTTTTTCTTTTTGCCACACAATTAAATGAAATATATCTATTCTTATTTCAAAAAATAACAACATTTTAATTTCTTTAGGTTTAACTGAAATTTAACAATAATTGGAGGTCCCCAAGGTGCTATTATTATTATTATTTTCCTTTTCTTACCGTGTCCAGAAAAAAGCTCAGTTTTAAGGAGGCTTTGAACTTATTACAGAACCTACCATCTAAAGTCAGTCATGTATTAACAGATGATTTTTCAGATGAAGTCCAAGCAAATAATTTGCTGGAATTGTCGTTCGATTCTTAAAATGACGACCAAGAGACTGGACAAGACTCTAGGTGCAGTAATTCATGTTAAGAAAATACAGAATTTCCTACCCCAGGATGCAGTGCTTTAAAAAACATTCAATCGAAACCGCACTGGAGATACACAAAGTGTAATGAACTTTTCTGTATTAATGAAAAGAAAAATTGTTCCTTTGAATATCATCAAATTGAAATTACGTGTAAAAGCTGTTTTTATGTGTAAAAAAAGTAAATAAATTTTAAAAATTTAATAATCTTTTTTAAAATAAATACTTTGCGCTGTAAAATATTAGTGTTCTCTGGTTATTTAGCATTTTTAAAAGAGTTAAAAAAGTCATTGTTTTTTCGTAATATGAGAATATTTTAGACCTTAGCGGACTCAAGGTACTTTAAAGTACCAATTTAATTAATTAGCTCTAACGAATTAAATTTCCCAAAGTTGAGTATTTTATTTATGTATATCCCTTAATTTTCAATGTAGTGATTCAAAAAAAAATATTGCATGACAAGAATTGCAGTTAATCATAATGCGGTAGATAAAGGGTTAAAGTGCACAGGTGGAAAATGATTCTCTGAGATACAATTTCGCATTCCATTCACTTAGTTCTGCAAATAAATGTAGTTTTGTAGGTCAAGGAAATTAAATTGTTAGTTTGACAATTCTTTAAACGCGTAACTTGCATAAAAAAATTATTATTAAAAGCAAGGAGAATATTGGTCACTAATAGAGATTGCAAAAGTACGCGAAAATAGTGTTTCATAAGCTGAAAGTTCCAACGCAAGTAGGTGGTTATGTGACTACAAAATTGGCAAAAAACAAACTAAGTAATGGAAGGGCAGAAGGATAAAAATGATTTGCTTGAAAGTCAGAAGAATGTCATTTGAACCCATCAGATATACATTCGAGAGAAATTGATGTTTGTGTGAATTCAGAAGCAACAAGGTGGTTATTCAAGTTTGGACTTAGTTTGATTTTATTTTACGTCGCTCTGTGAAGCAACACGAGGGCTATTGGGGACAGACTTCGTAATTTTGAACGACGATTTAGTGAAGAGAGGGCACTCTTCTCCCCACTTTCACATCACGCCAAAGGGAGGAATTTGAGTCACGACAGATTTACACACATCAGTCCCTCTACGAGGCAGGTCTTCAGAGGCATTACATTTGACAACGCTGGCCACGAGTAAGTGACCATGACCACTCGGCTACCACGGGCGCAAATTTTGGACGTGCCAGTATCTTACACACACACACAAGAACCCATATAATATTTTTATTTATAATAAATAGGAAACAAACATCTATAGAAAGAGAATTCAATACTTGTTCAACATAAAAATGGCACAACAAATAATTTATAATTTTGATACTTATATTTGTGAAGTAAACTTTTTATGAACTATGTTACTATGAGATAACTATATTAGAAATTTTTTGTTTCATAATATTTGCATTATATCAGGCTATAATACACTCTGTCGCAAAAAAATATATGCACCCAGAAGAAATTGAGCTACATTCACGAAATTTGGTATGCATGTAGTGTATATGAAAATAAACAAATGATTAAAAATTCAGAACAAAAAATATCATTTTATTAAGCGGTTACAGCTTGCAAAGGTTAAAAATCAGTAAGTAGTAAAGCCACCTCTGGCAGCTATACAAGCCGAAATTCGGCGTGGCATCGATTCAATTAGATCACTTATGACCCCCTGTGGAAGATCCTGCCATAGTCTTTGCATCTGCGCAGTTAATTCTCCTGTATCTCGGGACGGCTGCAGTTGCCTTCCCAGCGCGTCCCAGACATTCTCTATTGGCGAAAGATCTGGTGACCTGGCAGGCCATGGTAGGACGTCATATCCTTGAAGACATTGTTGGGAGAGTCGCGCAGTATGTGGACGAGCATTATCCTGTTGATAAATGGCACCTGGGTGACTTGATAGCATGGGTAGCACAATCGGCGTTAAAATATCGTCCACGTATCTGCGAGCTGTCAAAGTGCCTTGAAGGACCACTAAAGATGATCGTGTGTCCCAAGAAATTGCTCCCCCACACTGTCACACCTTGTGATTGCTGTATGCCGCTCGACAATAAATGCCGGATCGGACCGCTGGCCGGTGCGCCTCCAGACACGTGTGCGGTGGTAATCAGCACTGAGACTGAATCGGGATTCATCACTGAAGATGACAAGTCTCCAGTTTGTCACACTCCAAGTTGCCCGAGGTCGGCAAAAATCCAGTCGACACTGCCTATGATGTGGGGTCAGTGGTAAGCGTCTTAGCGGACGTCGGCTCCTCAAGCCAACTTCGGTCAGTCGTCTCCTTATGGTTTCTCTTGATGGCACTGGATGTCTGGAAGGAGATAGTGGCGTTGAATCGATGCTAACGTTGGGTGCCGAAGTGGCCACTCTTCTGATATCCTCGAGATCATTTGTGTTCCTGGGACGTCCTGACCCTCCGCGACGGTACACTCTACCTTCTGTGATCCACTGTTGCCAACACCTAAACTACCATATCGCTCCGACCGAGGTGGCGGCCGATACGTCTATTCGACCAACCTGCTTCTCTGAGGCCTATATCAAAGTCCGTCAGCTGCTCGTACTGCCGCCGGTTACGTCTTAGAGGCATCCTAAGTCTCAATATCGTCTATCAAAGTCATCAGATTCGTTTGGATAGCCGTAACTCATGCTTTTAAACTCTCCCAGTTGCGCAACTAATGTGCGCATAGCACATAGCCTTGTCTCATTGGCTTCGAAATTTTAATCATTTGCATATCTCTTACCAGACTACATTCTTGCCGAGTTTCGTGATTGTAGCTTGATTTCTTCTGGGTGCATATATTTTTGCGACAGAGTGTATAATGAATAATTATATTGATGGAATACTTAAACTTCATATGTTTGTTTATTTCTTATTTTAATAAATATTCTTAAAAGATACATAATACAAATTATAAGCACAATTTTTTCATTTATGTTGAAGGAATAGTTATATTTTATGTTGCTTATTTTTATGTTTATTAATATATTTATATGATGCATAATTAATGCATAATGAAACTCTAAATCTGTAATTTTTTACCTCTATTTCCTAACTCTGCAAGCATTGCCACGGGAATCAAATTATTTCAAATATTTCCTATAGCGTAGCACCCTGAATCATATTCGTAGATTGGTTTGGCACCTATTTTTTACCTCTATTTCCTAACTCTGCAAGCATTGCCACGGGAATCAAATTATTTCAAATATTTCCTATAGCGTAGCACCCTGAATCATATTCGTAGATTGGTTTGGCAGGCCACAGGTACAAGGTTGCCGACCCCTGCACTAAAGCAGCCAGAGGGCTATTGGCGAGAGTTCGTAGTTTTCAATCTCGGTCAAATGACGAATAAGACACCTGAGCTAGCACTCCTCTCTCCGAACATTTCCACCACGTCAACGTGAGGTTGATTGATTGAATATTAACGTCACACTGCTCAGCTACACGAGGGCTTTTGGCGACGAACCACGTAATTTTGAACCATGGTCAAGTGACGTGGACGACACCTGAGCTGGCACCCCCTCTCCTAACTACCACACCACACCAACAGGAGGACGTGTCAGCTCTCGACAGAATTAACGTGCATCGCTGCCCTACACGGCGGGTCTTTAATGGTACTGGGATCGAACTCGTGACAAGGCAAGCCACGATCCGATACCTATACCACTCGGCTACCGCGGCCACACGTCACCGTGAGGAATTTGAGCCACGACAGATCTAATGTGCATCAGCCCGTCCCCACTTCTTCAGAGACACAAGGATTTGAACTAGCTGATCATGAGTATGGCTACAATGTCAAGACTACAGTGTGAAGAGACGTGCCCCCCTTTAATTTGAACTCAATTCTGTGAATCTGCATTCTCAATGTAAATTAACATATGTATAATTTAGGCTGCGTTGCGCCAACTGATACTAGATTATTTTGATATTATATGTTGGTGTGTTATTTTTTAGCAAAATGCTTATAACTATTGTTGTAATAATTACTGTTATAACAAATAGTTATTTTTTCTATACTTTCTCTACATTGAGTTAAGTTCTAATTTTTCTTTTTCTTATGTGTATTTTGTAGCATACTTTTCTTTTAAGTATGTTTGGTTTCCTTTTTTTTTCCTATTATGTCAAAAATTTCTGCTGTACGGGGAAGGTTGGATCCATAAAGCATTGCTAACCCTAATTCGCTGGCCTAATTCAGCGACAGCTTTAGAAATCATAATAGGTCTCCAGTTTAGTCCAAAGACTTTTTTGTATCTACATTTGTTGTGTCTAATGAATTCCAATTTCTTCCTTCTTTAGCACTGTAGGTTCTAGTACTTCTTCACTTTTATTTTATTACATATATATATACATATATATGAAATGCCTTTGGAACAATTCCGTTGAGTGGTAAATATATTTTAAGACGTGGCGAGTGGTTGATTAAATAATGGAGAACCAATGGTTGGGCGTGGCCGGTGGTGTGATTTTCCATGTTACGTGGAACATGGTCGAGTAGGGTAGTATCGAAGAGGCACTCATGAAAATCGAAATTCCTCTTTTATTCACATGCGGGAGCACATTAAGATCCAGTAGGGACGGCATTACACATAAAAGAAGCAAACATGGACGACACAACACAGACAAAGACACACACAGAGCGCGCTGCGGCCGGTTACATGACTACACAGCAACGAGCGAGCGAGCGAGAGAGAGAGGTTTCCAGAGACATCGGCTTTTATAGTACAAGTACTTATGATGTAATAACAGCTCTGATTGGATAGAATGGGCGGGATTGGGATGTCTGATGCAATAAGAGTACTCGATTAAGATTAAAATCAGGGTGTTCGTGTAGAACCAAATAATTAAAAGATTATTTCAATATTATTAAAAGAGTTAATTAAAAGAACGCTAGAGGGAATTATTATATATATATATATATATATATAAACCGATACAAGAGTAAACTTTCTAGGTCAAGTAATCTGAGGAGAAAATTAACATAAACAAAAAGGAAAAAAATAATGAAAAATTCTTCCACTTTCACAGTCATCGAATTAAAGACAAATTAGCACTAAATTTGCACTGTTTTTTTTTTTTTTCGTTCGTATTCAAACCATTTAAAGGATAGTTGTCCCGCGAATTTCTTTATCCCGATAAAAAAAAGTCTGAGAACCACTGCTCTAGCGTAATGGTACATGCCGGTTAATGATAATTGAAAACACGCTGAATATAAGTAAATACATAGATACAATCTTGAAACCAAAAAACCCCCTAGCTTCTATTACTGAACTATATCCTCAAATTGTTCCATATACACTCAGGAACATTGAAAATAGCGACCCAAGAAGGAAGCGAAGTACAATCGCGAAACTTTGCAAATAAGTACAGCGTAATGTGATATGCAAATGATCCAAGTTTTGTGCCAATACGCATGCTCATACACGCCGAGGTAGCGCTACAATCAGGAAGAGGGTACTATATAAACCAGTGCAAATTTGAAGATTCATAAACGTGACGATTACCCGCCGTCTTTGGTAAGCGAAACATGCTAGAAAACATTTCTCACAGTTAAGCGAGTTTGAGAGAGGCCTGATCATCGGGATGAAAACTGCAGGCTGGTCAACGTGCCGTTTTGCTGGCCAGGTGGATCGATCGGAGTGTGCCGTTATACATTATTGAGATCAGTGGACACGAGAAGGTATCCACGCGCGGATAACCGGGTCTGGAGCAACCAGGAAGACCACGAGGAGAGAGGATCGAAGGATCGTGCGGCAAGCACTTGTGGACCCCACAGTGACTCGTTCAACGATACGAGCAGACGTAGGCGTAGCAATTGTTCCACAAACAATTTACAGACACATTACAGAAGCAAATCTTAAATCCAAGCGCCCTTTCCGTGCACTCCATTTAACACCGGAAACTGCGTCTACAGTGGTGCCAAGCCAGATCAATGTGGAATGTCACAGATTGGCAAAAGGTTGTTTTTAGTGATGAATTCCGGTTTGTTTTGGGGACAGATGATAACCGTGTACGGGTGTGGAGGCACCCTGGTGAGTGATACAATCCCCCCCCACACACTGTTCTACGTCACACTGCCCGCACAGCTGGTGTAATGGTCTGGGGGGCCATAGCCTATGATAGCCGGTCCACTTTAATTGTGATGCGTGCAATCTTAACGGGCCAACATTACGTTGATGATATTCTTCAACCCCATGTAGGACCTTTCATAAATGGTCTCCCAGGGGCAATTTTCCAGCAAGATAATGCTCGTCCGCATACATTAAGAGTTGCTCAATACTTCCTACGTCATTTTTAGACTCTTCAATGACCGGCCCGCTCCCCCGATTTGTCCCTTGTAGAGCACGTGTGGGATCAACTAAAACGACAGATGCCATTGTGTCACTCAGTAAATGATTTAGAGTTGGCTGTTCAAGATTTGTGGGCCCATCTGCCTCAGGACAACATAAGGTGTCTAATCAACTCAATGCCGGACCGTGTGGCGGCATGTATTGCAGCTGGAGGTGGTCCAACGCGCTATTGAAGTTGCCCAGTATTTGTGTCGTTGCACACTCTGTATTCGTTTAATTGTCTTGTTTTTGAGATCAAGAGAATCTCATCTGTGTCATTATGTGTATTAAATTTCATTTCAATCCGATGCTTTCTTCTTGGGTCGCTATTTTCAATGTTCCTGAGTGTATTTTGCAGAAGGATTCAGCTCCTTACCATAGAGGGAAAAAAAATCAGAAATTCAATTAATGGTCTCGTCAGGAAACAGCCCTGACTTAGATCCTATAAAAAACCTTGCATAAATTCTCCGTCCACCCAATAAAGGATAATTAATAGAGGCCATAATTGTGTATTACATGTTGGCAACACGTAATAAACAAGACCTCCAAGTACTGAAAGTTGCTGCGATGATGTACTCGCACCGATTTTGTAACAAGACATGTTGCTTCGTTTATCGCTGCGTCCGTGGTATCTTACAACCTACTGGGCTAACAATTTTTTCACTTTGCTTTATGAGTGTCATTTCAAAATGAGCAACACTTATGGTTCGTTGCTGCCCCTCCCTCTTTACAGTTTCATTTTCTAGCCACTCATAAGTGTTGCATTTTCCCTTTTAGGTAGAGTATGTACACTGGTGTGCAAAAATTAAGGACGAAGTCGAAAAATTAACATATCAGCTGAACGAAGAGACAGAGCGGACAGAAAGACCAATCAGGAGATTAAGTAAGGTGATGTACGGTAGCACATGCGCAGATATGCAGGTAGACGTAATGGGGGAGTGTCTGAGTAGTATAAAGCATGTTGTCGGTGTAAGATCAGTATTTCTGGCAAAGAGATTGCGCGCCGTATAGCAGTTAAAATCACACCGAGTTGCTGCCTCAGCGAGAAATGGCGAATAATCAATCTGTTAGACGGACATCTGGATGCTTTTACCTGAGGTCGAATCATTGGGAGGAAGGCCGCAGTGTGACAAGTGTGGCTGCAGAGTTCGGAATTGCTCACAGCATCGTTTCACGACTTTGGAGACAATTTCAAACTACAGGAACAGCTATCCGGGGGTTCAGTAGTGGTCGTCCACGAGGAACCACACCCGGAGATGACCGATACATTGTCTTAGAGGCTAGAAGAAAGAGGCGGCAGACAGCGGGAGAAATCGCTAGACACACGACACAGGCGACTGGACGACGGATATCGCGTTTTACCGTGGCCAGAAGACTGCACGGTGGTGGTCTGTTTGCACGACGCCCTGTACGGTGTGTACCTTTAACGCCTGCACATCGGAGAAGGCGTTCTCTGTGGTGCCGGGAACACCGGAATTGGAGAGACAATGAATGGGGACGAGTACTCTTTACAGATGAGAGCAGATTCAGTTTGAGTAGCGATTCTCATCGCATACTCATCTGGAGAGAGCGGGAAGCCGCAATCATCCCTCGAACATCATTGAAAGGGACAGGTATGGAGGTCGCGGTGTTCTCGTTTGGGGAGGCATCATGCTTGGTAGTCGTACAGACCTTCACATCTTCGACGCAGGTTCAGTCAACGCGACCCGTTATTGTAACGAGATTCTTCTTCCATATGTGCGTCTTTTTAGAGGCGCTATGGGTCTGCAGTTCCTTTTCATGGACGACAATGCACCATGTCATCGCACAGTAGCTGCCGAACAGCTCTTAGAGAGTGAGGATATTGAACGTATGGATTGGCCGGCACGATCTCCGGATCTCAATCCCATCGAGCATGTATGGGTTTTCTAGGCAGACGCTTGGCAGCTCGTACCTTACCACCAGTAACGATTCGGGAGCTTCGATTGGCGCTACAAGACGAATGGTCAGCAATGCCTCAACAACTCATTGACACCCTCATTCTCAGCATGGGCAGATGCCGTGAAACCTGCCTAGCAGTCAGGGGAGATCATATCCCCTACTAAAGACCGGATGTTTCTTGCTGGACACCCATCACAGGGATGTTTCGGCCTTCAGTCGCATTTTGCGCTCCATGCTACTTTTTCAATCAAGCTTCTTTTTATCCCTCTGATTTCTCTTTTAGTAAGTGTTGCTTACATTACACATGTCCTTACGTATTGGGGATCTTACGGTATTAAATGTGTTGATTTGGAAAGCTTTTGTACAAAGTTATATTGAAAAAACCGTCTCGTCCTTAATTTTTGCACACCAGTGTATATATTCTTTTCCCACACATATCATCTGTATAATTAAAATTGATTCATTAAGAATGTCTCTCCCAACTCAATTTTCAGAATTTTCTACTTTTTTAAACTATTATTGGACATTATTCGCCCGATGTTAAAACTATGTTTTTCCACCGTATTGAATTTTTGGTGATCATTTTGTATTTTGGTGTTTCTTATGTGTCTTATGCTATACAATGGGATAGAGATTTTTGTTTATTTATAATTACGTTTTCATGATTGTAAAACTCCTGAATTTGAATTTCTAAAATGAATAAATATATATTTTTTCTTCGTGACACACAGGGAATATTCTTTCCCTAATTTCCTCATCCAAGAATGTTTGTGTATAAGACGTTTTGAGAAATGTAGATAAATCATTACTGAAAGTTTTTAGTGTAGTTATATGTGACTAGTTTATGTATATATTTCATTATGTATATTAGTCTGAATCAGTGTTGCACTCAAGCGGGAGGTCCACGGGTCCGAGCACCCCAATAGCTCTTGACTTTTCCCCCGATTGATTATAATCCTAAGTATATAGAACATAAAATTGAAAAAAGTACTTGTTATTAATAATTTATTTTATTAATTAACTTATTTGTACTGTTTTTCTCCCGACAATCGACAAAACAAAAAGAATATGGGGATATGATACGAGAATGGTGGACTTTCGACCTTGGACCTCCCACCCTTTGAAAAATTCCTGTGTGCGCCACTGGTATGAATTGTATATAACTTTTCGGTGCAAATATATTTTATCTTTCATTAAAAAATACTTCATTGAAGCTTGAAATAGTTGTGTGGATTGCATATGGTCGAACTAGCTGGTTCACTTTTAAGTCATTGTTGTACGAATGCTACAATATGTCAGAGCAGGATAGCACAATTTAAGTCTAGATACCTAAACATATTCATCTAACAGACTCCCCACCCTTTGTCAATCATGCGAATTCGAGATGTTGCTATAGCGCTTACACCATCTCACTCAGAGTACCTTCATAAATAGTAAAATGAGTTATACGAAGGGTATAAGCGCAGCTGTACACTTCTTATTTTTCGAGATTTACTGTAATTGTCTTTAATAGTCTGTCTAGTGATAACGAGAAGTTTGCATCAATACCAAAATCAGTTTAAGTGAGTGTTATTGCGTTTTTTGCGTCTTTTTTTTTGGAAATGGGACTATTGAGAACACTTTACTATATTTTTACATACACATGTTGGGGCTCTGTATCATTGATATGACGGTAGCTATGTCCCTGGTTAAAACACGGCAACTTTAAAATGTTCCATCAAAATAAATATTGAAGATATTTTCAATAATGGAAAGTCCACAGAAGACATGACTAAAAGTGCGGCTAATAGACGTAGAATACTGATTACCCCCTCCATTAGAAATCGAAATTCTATAATCCAATATGTACAGCAATCAAATTTGGTTATGTTCCGTGCACTTCTTTACTCGCTAGAGGGATCTGAATACCTCACGTTATTTTCTGCTCACCCTGCATATAATATATGTGAAAATAAAAAAATATTTATGCAATTAATGTACCTTTCATTTAAGACTATCCCCAAACCTGCTTTGGATGTTTTAGAATTCTTGCTTTCCATCTGCAATTAGGTTCAAGCCTAATTTGTTCAGAAAGATTCTTCTTTATATTCCACTCAGTACGGAAACACCATTTTTAATTACCATATAAGAAGCATTTGGTTGATATTGCGACACTTCTTGAAAAAACTGACTGAAAGCAAAATATATTGAAAATTTGTTGAATACTGAAACAAAATAACATCTATTTATAACTGTTTCTGTTGTAAAACACACTTTTACCTATGTGCTATAAATGCTACTGTAATTATTTTGTTTTGTACCATCAGTAACAAATTTTTACATACATCACAAGTTATATCTGCACACTAATTTTTGAGAGTTAATATAACTAAAATACTCAACAAAACTACTTATAAAAGAACAGGAAATCTTACATATAAAATAGATATCCTACTTTATAAATACACATTTGTGAATGATCTATTTTTACATTGCCATGGTTTAATATTGGTGAAATATGGCAAAGTTTATTAAATGAATTTGTTCAACAAAGTGTTTCACAATGGCACATTAATTTTTCAAAACATTATTTAAAAGATACATTATGTGAAAATGTTATTCATAATAATGCAAAAAAAATTAATAACACAAAGAATTTGAAATATTCTTTCAAGATCTTTTTAAAACCATTTACATTATCTTATAAAAAGGGAATATTTTTTCAATTTTTTTTTATTATTATTACTACAAGAATAATTATTATAGGAATTAAACATTTAATGGGAAATATGCTTCCATTATGGTATTTAATAGATATTGGATAATTTTTTACAATTAATAAGATAATTTTAATTCAACAAAAAGATTCATCCAGAATATTATACTTCTCTCACTGCATAAAAATTAATTAATATTAAAGAAAAAAAAGCATTGAGAAGTCCCAGAATCAACAGAATTTTAAAAGCTGGGGAAAAAATAAAAGTTTAGTAAAATATATAAAATTTTACCTTTTAAATAAATAGTATATACAATACCCATAAAGAAATCGAATTATAATAAAACTTAATACTATATATTGTCTGATATACTCAATCTTTAAAACAAAGTGAAATTCAAATGTTGAAAACTGGAAAATGTTTAATGCTTGAAAATGTCTGCAAAGTTTGAACAAAAAGTCCTACTTGATACATATGAAGTAAAATAAATGCAGCATAAAACTACCTATTAAAGATAAAATAAATTTAAACTAATTGACCAAGGAAAATTTACAATAACTGAAAGAATAATATTTAAGAATAATTTTATTTTTGAGATTTACTAAAATAAATTTGTTTATTACTTCATTTTATATAAATGTGTGTGAACAAATCCATTTTACTACAAGTTTGAGGATATAAGGTGAGTTTGACAACAGAGATTTATGAAACAGATTAGCAAGTAATGATCATTAAGATGTTCAAGGGAATTGGAAATGATATGAAAGTTGAGCTTTATTATTACAATCAAGATGCTACAAAGTTTTCAAATTCATTATTAGAAGCATAAGAAAAATCAATTTTCAAAAAGCTTACATACCTTGTATTTTTCAATTTTAAAATTATTGTGGGATTGTGATGCATATTAGAAACAAATATATACAAAAATAACTAGAACTTGGAAGAATTTATTATTTTTTTTTATGTCATAAGGGGCCATTTTCACATAATGTCACAGGGCAGGATCCAAATTCACAGTACATTTTTCATACAGAAAAAATGTTTCAATATTGAAATCAGTTTATGATACATATATCCATTTATAACACTGTAATCTTCAAGTTTTGAAATATTTTGTAAAGAGAAAATTAAATATCAATAAAGCTTTGGGTGACAAAGTATGAAGCATTATGCATACATAAAGATTTGATTCAAATGGAAGTAACCAATATAATGTACATGAAGTACGTTGCTTTCCATAGGAGAGTTAAATCTAAATGTGAAACATTAATATAAAAGATTTTTTTATTTGGGATAAATGTATAAAGGTGATGTCCTATTCTTTTAACACTGGGCAAAGACAGCCTCTCTCTCTCTCTAGTAACTTTTAACTAAAATTCAACTTCCTAAAATTAAAATAACAGAAGAAAATGTAAAACTTTTTGCTAATTTTTCAGAATTAATGGAAGATTATAATATTTAAGAATGCTGAATTATTAAGAATTGGTATTTGATTATGAATTCAAATTTAAAAAGGTTTGACATTAAATAAAAAATCTGAATATATTTATTCTGCTTCATTTTAAATGCAAATCTCGATAAACATTCTAGTTGCTTTCAATATTAATTAAAATAAAATACAACAAAAATACTTTGGAATATATCCAAATTAAAATGAAAAAATGCTAAGGTGATGAGATTCATATATAACACACTTATACTTTTAACACACAATTATATATCATTAATATGGAAAACATACAATTAAAAAAAGGAAATTTATATTGTTAAAAAAAATATGAAATTGATACAACAGAAATAAATGTTATACAATGCTCACTAAAATGTTGGATGTCCTACAATACTTATTTACCTTCCATCAAAAGGCCCTAACTCTTAGATAACTTATGCTTACTGAACAAAAGCTAATATTTTACATAAACTGCATCATTAAAAAAAAGTTTGATTACATTTGCCTTATTTACATATTACTAGAGAAGATTTTAAATGTGTAAAGAGAGAGAGAGAGAGAGAGTTCTCAATATTCTCTTTTCATGAATTTTTTCTTACAATATTTTTTTTTATAGTTTAACCTCAGACTTTTTGTTAAGTCCTTACTGTATTTTATATTTAAAATTTTCCATGCATATAACTTTTTAAAATATTCCTGGACACAATTTAGTAAAGTATATTAGAACCTGCATTATTAAATTGATCTTTGAATATTACTTTAACTATGAAGATAAATTTTTAGAATTTTTCATATCAAACACAAAAATTTTTTTTTAATACAGAAGTTCCCAGTTGAAAAGTGCAATGCTCTTTTTTAATTGATTTGTTTTCTGCTCATACTTCTGGAGGGGTAGTGCATTGTTTTAATAAGTTGTGCAAGATCAGTTATGCATTAAACAAAGAAAACTGCCTTTTTTTAATTGGATGAAAATTGTTATGCGTAAATGAGATAAAATACAGTATTTGTTCACGGACTGCTAACAAATAGTTACAGCTCTACAGGTATTTTGTGATTTATCATCATATGCAATACATGTACATTTGAATGACTTTGAGACATGTGTATAATTGTTAGAGCCCAGTTGTAGAATTGATCATGTCATCAATTACCATTATTTCATGAAATGAGTGGACATTGCATGATATGAGCAACAAGCTTATTCATAGACCAGCAGCACCAAATCAGAGAATCATATATTTAGGTTATAAACAATAACACAAGATAACACAAGCAATGTATTAGTAGGTAAAGTTTCTATATTTATGCAGCTGACATCTTGTGTTTCAACTTTCTTTTTATCTCCTTATGCATATTTAAATATCTTATTTTATACATTATTCTATTATACCTATTACGTACGGAAAGGATCTTAATAACTTTTTATATACTTAACTGTAGCTTTATTTTAGTTTATTTGTGTTATTAAGTGTTACAGTGATAAGACTTATAGTAGTAACTTTTGTGTTTGTGTGTGTATACATATTTATAGTTTTCTTACAGTATATTTATTACTAAACTTCAAAGAGGTCTGTTATATATAAATTATTTTATATTCTAATAAACTCATTTAAACTGTTACAACTATGTAACTAATTGCTTGTTTATGTTTTAACTCATAGATCTGAAATACCAAATTGATTTTCAATATTGTTATTTATTATTAAATAAATAGTTATAAAAGATTAAAAATTAAGGCAACTATTTTTTTTAAAAAAAAATTAATAGATTTTAAACATCTGAGAAGAAATGTGAGAGGGCCAATTATTATTTAGTATTTTAGAATAATAAAAGTAAACATTTTTATTTATTATAAATTCATCATTTGATTCTTATTTTCTTCAAAGCAACATTGGATAGAAATTTGGATTGAATTGTTTTCTATTTTAATAAAAATGTGCACTAAGCTTTTTTTAAAATGATATATAATTTATATTTATTATATAATTTATATTTCTGAAATACATATTAAACTTGTATACAAATTTTTAATGAAGTTTATTTCTTGAAGCCGCTGTAAATAAAATATCAGAGTTAGTTATAATGAAAGTTTTTGACTAATGTATTGAGAATTATCCTGTGGCGAAATTTTTTTTTCTTTACACACCACATGATTGCTGTTTTTCTCATGATGAAATTTTCTTAAAATTTTTCCTTTGTATTTATATGCTATGATGTTATGTATCACTTCCCACAAATTCATAAAATAACTTAGTTCCTAAGAAACCCATAATTTCATACATCTAAAGAAAATCTTAGACATTAGTATACAATATGACTTGTCAATTCTATAGACAATTGTGTTTTGAAATATATATATATGTTAAGGTTTTTTTAAAAAATATTCTAAAAATTCAGTGTTTGTAAAATACTTACGTTAGTTAATATAAAAATTTTAAATTAATAATTAAGACTTATCCTTTGATAAAACTAAATTTTCTTTCTAAATTCCATGTAAATTGTACATTTTACAATATTGGGATTTACCAATGATATGTAAAACTTTTAAAAAGGTTCCATATACTTGAAATGGTGCTGTAATTAAATAATAACATTTGATACCTTCTATTGTCTGACTCACAATAGAAATTATTACCTACAAATGTTTAAGGGGACTTGGCACCCTTTGAGCAAACTTCTTTATTTACGTATTTAAAAATTATATTTTAACATTTTATACAATGTTTCTATTCAAGAAAATGTTACCAGATGAAAATTTTCATATATTATTCACACAATTTTAAAAATTTAAATTTTTGAAGAAAATTGGGAAAATTTTAAAATCCTACTCCTTTTGTAAAAATTAATTTTTTTGACCTGAAATTTTTTATAATATTCTTATGGATGTTCTTAACAACTTTAGGGATCGATTTTAGAATAATTTCATTCGTTTTCGAGAAAAAAATAAAATGTAGATATACAGGCCAAAAATCAACAAAAGCCAACATGTCTTACATTTTTTTTTTTTTTTTAAAGTATTCAGTTTATAGCAAAACGGATCCTAATTTTATTACATGCTTTATTTTTAAAATGCATGAAAAAAATTGAAGTGATTGGTAAATAATTGTCGAAGGAGTAGCATTTTGAATGCACTAAGGTTTCGAAAAACACAAACTGAGAAAAACCACTTTAAAGTTTATAATTCTGAAAAAATAATTATTATAAGCTTAATTAAACTTAAAATACCACTTTAAGATATTACTTATACGTTTTCTTTAAAATAATTGCATTTTCATATGTTTTCAACCCACACATTTTTATAAATGATCAACTTTTAGAGAGTACTAATTGCACAAGAAAACTCAAGAAAAACTTTAAAAATTTTTTTTTTCTGTCACAACAGAAATTTTAGCTGTTTTTCTTCTTATAATATTAAAGTATTACATTTGTATGAAAAATATATCAGAATAAGAACTGAAATTATAAAATTATTAATATAAAATGCCTTAATTTAAAATTTTACATGCACACATTTCACAAGGAAGAAAAATTACATTATTGTATTGCCTCGGAAATATTCTGCTTTTAATACTACACATTCTTTTTTATAGTTATTATTTCTATTTATAAAATAGATTTTTTTTATCATAACGCATTTTTTAGCTTTTTTTTTTTTTTTTTTTTCTAAAAAGGGGGTGTGGCTGAATTGCCTAATTTGTTTTCAAATGAAGTTTTATTCAACTTCTAACTTTCCGACATGCACAAGTGATATATCAATCGAAAGATAATAATGCAAAGAATAAGATTAAATGAAAATAAAAAAAAAAACGATAGGTTTGTGATTTTTAGGGTACCAAGTCGCCTTAAATTTTTTTTTTAGAAATGCCTATCACCACAGCTCAGAAAAAACAAAATATTTTTTAAATACAAAAAGTTAAAGAAATGAAACAAATTAGCAAATAGGTCTTTTTAATAAATTGTTTTAAATAAAACTATTCTACAATAGGGGAATAAGTTTAACTGTTTTTATATAAAAATTTCTCATACACAGGAGTACAGGAATTTTTTGTTAGATGGCCAGTTTCAATTAATAATTATATCAGCTTTAGTATATATCATTTACTGATATTTAATTTTAATGTTACATAAATATACTACAAGTTCATGAAACATGTGAATTTTATTTTACAAGAAGGTCATTACAATTGATTAAATTTGTTTTTTATATTTAATTAAAATTTTTATAAGTGATTTTGCTTCATAATGTACATGGGAAGGGTATTTCTTTTGAATTATAGTTATTTTTGGTCAGTTTCAACTCCTACTTGCTTTATGTATATATATAGCTGAAGCATTTTTACTGTACTCTAGTTTTCTTGAAATAACTGATCTACAAAACTTCTTAAAACATATAAAAGGATACTTCTGAAGATACTTTTTTCAAGATAGTAACATTTCAAATATGCAAAGTTATAAGTATTTAAATAATATATTGTTGCATAAATATATAATTCAAAATTAAGTTCAAAATTCATAATGTGTAAATCAAACATTACCATATGATTCAAACAGATGAAACTATCAATAACATATTAAGAATCTAGATATCTATTAAAACAATTATACTGAAATAGATTTTAAAGAACAGGAAAAGGAAATCTTATCTAAATATTAGAAAATCAGATATTTTAGCTGTTTTCATAATTATCAAAAATTCTAGATAAAAGGAATAAATACAATGTCAGAAACTTCACTAATTACTGAAAGAACAGTTAAATATATTTCGACATATATGCAGTGCAGCACATTTTTAACATAACAGTTATATAGATGTTTGAGTTAGGTAGGAGACACAGACTAAAGTTATTTTGTGATTGTGGATGTCTCATTAATTAGCCAATTCTACGATTGGGCTTGGCATGTACATTTATACAAAATAGAGTTTCCCTTATATATAAATGGAAATGTTCTCTGAAATATGTTAGTTCAATTCATCCACTTTTTACATATTTATAATTTTAATTAAAGAATCCAATATTGTCAAAAATTGAATAAAGATAGTGATTATCAGTCTTGGTTGTAGAACAGATCTCAGTGGGCTGCAGGTTTGACATGACAGCTTTATGTACAGCCAATAATCTTCAAACAAAAATATTTTAAGATGAAGACATTTAGCAAAAATATACAATTAAAATTTCTTTCCATGATCATATTATTAACCATAAAAATTTAGCAAGCTAGTAATAAAAATACCTTAAGTGAAAACATATAAGGTTTTAAAAATGTAGATTAAAAAAATCATTCATATCACTCCTGTTGCTTAAGCATATCAATAGGAAGTAAAGAAGAAACATGAACAAGTGTTGGTAATATAAATGTGTCTCCAAACACAATATGAAACTTAGTGATTTACTGAAAACAAAAAAAAAAGCTTTTTTTTTTCTGAAAGCTACAAAATGTGTAAGCTTTACATATGCGTATAAAAAAATTCTCTTATATTTTAAAAATGCATCTTATATTCCAAAGCTGGCATTTGACTAATTTTTAAAAAGAAATCTAAACAAAATCACAGACAGGAGCTGTATATTAATTGTACTATTTGAAACAAATTTTGCTTAATTAAATGCTTGGTTTAATAAAATGATAATAAATAGCAATTTATTATAAACACTCCACTGTGAACTTTATGAATATTTTATGCATTTTAAAGGTGTCTTGAGTACTCTTTTTTTATGATACACCTATTTTACATAATAAACCAGTTTTTGTGATAAATAAATTGTAAATCTTTGTAAAAATGCTAAATATAAGTGAAGTTTATATTCTTATATTTAAAATTTACTTTTAACCAAAAACTAATTTCATAAAAAGAATGTGTCATTCAGTTAAAAGACCAATCAATAATTTATATATTTTTATACAAACATATTAAAAAGAGAATAGTAATACATGTGGTAATTATAATTGTTATAGAATTGTATGCTCAATTAATAGTTCTTCAATTTGCTCTAAATCAATATTGAAAACGCAAACTAAACGTTCCCGTAAATTACGATAGCTTCATTTGAATCATGTTTCATCAATAACATATTCATCCATCCATGGAATATAATTCTATTTAATTTAGTAGATACCATAGAAGATTAAAAATAATTTGATTTCTTTCCAATAAAAGAACTTTAAGAGACTAACTAAAGAAGTAAATCTTTCAACACAATCTACTCAATTATTTTTTTGTCCGATAACTGATGAATATCTCGTTAATTTGGATCAAAATACATACCAGAATTCACTACTCCAGGACAAAATATAAAAACGAAAAGGATCCAAATTTCAATTGCTGTCATCATTCACAATATGTTTTCTCTTACATCACTGAATAGTACCCACAATCAGACTCAATATATACCAGAGCAAAAAATAAAAAGTAAATAGAAGGAATAGTAGAAGTGCTCTTTCTTCCTTTCACAAAGCTAATCAAAACGATGAGCGCATACATCTGCAGCAGTGTACAAAGGAGTGGCCAAACCTTACCAAGAACCAATCACATCACAGAGGCTATTAAATCACTTCTAGAGCTTTCATCCCAAACCCAGGAACATCATCTCTCTATAATTATACTCTAACAACACTTCTAAAATTAATTTCCTAATTTATGCCTTCCAAATTATCTCACACAATCTTTCTTTTATCAAGGCCAGAAATTTTTTTTTATAATTTCGCTAAAAAAAATAATTAAAAATAAATATTGGGAAACGTATTTTACTCTCAGTAAATCCGAAATATAAAAATTATACTTATTGATATATACATTACATATAACAATTAATATAACATATTTTTTCGTCTTAACTAAATGACTGCTATGTTGTATCAGGAAGATATACAAAGTATGTCGTTAATTCTTTTACTTTTGCTTGAAATCGAAAAGCTAAAGAGGTTTACTAATTAAGTTATTCTGATCTCATTTTTCATATTCTTTAGATTTTTAAAGGCCAAGTGTGTTTTGGATAAAATTTATAGCAACTTCATTTTTTTTTTAAAAAAAATTTGTAGTATAAGAAAAAATTAAATAATATATTTTCTACTTACCATTTCCAAACCTCTTAAATCTTGAAACCTAACATAATTAACTGAAAATAAAATTTCATCTTTTAATATATATCTAAATACATTCCTATGGAACACAGGCGTACCTAGAAATTAGTTTTGGAGGGGTTTATGTTACCATTTTCATGAAAGAAGAAATTTCTCTCTTTAGTTTAGAATTACCACTTAATAAAAACAATCGAATTCGCTTTATAACACTTTTTAAAACTGTTCAATGATTGATATACTCTTTATCAAGTTATAAACATTACAAAAGTAAAGATCATTTATGAAAAATAATGAAGATACTATGAGTACAAATATATTCTTACTTACCAGAATTCCTAAATTTCCTGGAATCTAACATCATTGAAGAATTGATAAAAATTATTTAATGATTGAAAAGACAGTCCAAATTTCCAAAATGGTTTAAAAGGTGCGAGTATTATGAATAAAAAGTTCGAAACATGTGTTAGTTTTTCCAAAGTTATATTTATTCTCTGTTTTTGTTTTTGAAAGCAGGCAAAGTGACTAAAATTTCTAAAAGTTTATGGATATTTGGGAACATATTTACGTTATTCTGTAGTACTGGGCCCCTAAGCAAAAGTTAGCCGCATCTGTGAACTTTAAAAGTATATAGAAGGAGTCTGCAGCCTTTCACTCCCGAGGGACACCTCTATCAATTCTCAAAAATTCGCGGACCACTGGTCGGTCTAAAAATAGTGTAATCAAAAAAAATTTTGTAAAAATGGGAGGTTTGCTTTACAAGACTACAATTGATTCTATGAAAAGAGACGGTGTTACAGATTTGTACACACATTTATTGATTGTAAAAAAATAGTTAAATGGAAATAGTGTATTAAAATACTTCGTAATTTTCTTAATTTTGAAAAAAATGAAAGTGATTGTACAGAACGATGTTACCAACACATTTGCAATAGAAAAAAATACTGACGTTATTGGCGGTAAACGGTAATTATTTTAGTCTTGATGTGAAATTTGACATTGTTTTTGCTTGATTAAAGTTTCAATATCCAATTTCATCTGCCATTGTTGGAATTCTTAATTTTCTCCAAACTAGATTTTGCAGCCCCGGGATACCAGTGTTTTTTCCAATCCCGAAATCTCGGGATTGAAATAATTAATCCCGGGATTTAATTTTGTCCAAATTATATTTTAAAATTTATTGTCTCATCAAAATTTTCTAAGAATTTAATTGTTAGAAAATTTATATTTTGTTTATGAAATATGTACGTAGAATTTTTTTGTAAAATTATAAGTGCTATAGGTAAAAAAAATATATACAGCTCTCATATCTCGTATGGGAGAACCTTGCACAGATCTAAGTGGCTTACAGCAATATTTACACAATATACAGTCTGTCAAAAAAGTATTGGGACACACTACCAGTTCATAGATTTTTATCGGAATATTTTGCTTAAACATTCAAATGAAACCAAAAAAAGAAGTAAATGCTATTTTGGTAAGTACAAATAATAATAATTTGAACAAAACTCATACATTAATTCAATTATAGTTAAAATTGAAAATAAAAGAATTCGAGTTAAAAAACATGCTCAAAAAAGTATTGGGACACTTCTTAAAAAAATTAGAAAAACAATTCAAACTTAGAAATTAATATCTTGTTGAGTCTCCCTTGCTTTTTATGACCTCTCGAAATCTATTTGGCATGGATTGGATCAATTTTTTGCAAAAAGATCTATCGATTTTGGTCCCCTCTTCGACTAAATATGTTCTTAAATCCTGCTTATTAGAAATTTGGTGCTCATATAGTTTTTGCTGCAAAAATCCCACGCATGTTCAATGGGATTAAGGTCTGGACTTTGTGCAGGAGTCTTAATAACACTAGGATAGTGGTAGAGGAGCCATAAATTGCAAATATCTGCAGTATGTTTCGGGTCATTATCTTGGTACTATTTAATATGTCCTGAGATTCCCATCTTGCTCACATTTTGCTTTAAATTTCGCTTGAGAATGTCAAGATAGACATTTATTCTCAGTATGCCATCAATAAAATGTAATTTCCTGACACCAGAGCTTGTCATGCAACCCCAGACAGTTTGGTTACCTCCTCCATATTTGACAGAAGCCCGTAAATTTTTGACATGCGATGCTGTATTTGATTTCCATCAAACTTTTTGCTTGCCATCCGATCTGATAATGTGTGTTATATTTGCTTTCATCAACAAAAATTACATTTTCCCAATATTCTGTTGGTTGCCTCAAATACATTTTAGCAAATGCCAATCTAGCTTGTCTATTTGCTTTGCTGATGTAGGGCTTTCTTTGAGGTACTCTGCCATGATATTTATGTTTTCTTGAAACATTTCTGACAGTTTCAGGATTTACTGATTTTCCGAACCTACTTTTACATTGCAAAGTCATTTTTGCTGCACTATTGATTGATTGAAAGGCTGAAGGGGATATAGACAACACAGGCTATGATCCCTCAACAAAAAAAAAAGAAAAGACAAGAAAAACCATAATAGATTAGTAAATATTAAAAAATTGCATTCCCTTTTTAAAAAGACTCTGAAAGTTGATTTATTATTCATTGCTCTTTCCAAAACATCACTAAATGTGATAGTGGAATGTGGATCAATACGAAGAGTAGACCAGAGATTATTACGATATGCCTAGTATATCTGCTACAATTTAATATAATGTGGTCCAAATCATTTATACAATTACATATAATACACATTGCATTATCCTGTAAATTAAATTTATGTAGAAGGCCTGGAGTAATAATCATTTTACTGAAGATTCGAGAAATTCTTTTCGATTCTCTGTCCACTTTGAAATGATATCAATGGTCGGAATATTTCCTAATTTTTTAAAATATTTGCTTGAGTAAAATGTTTCATTGATTTTTTGAATTCTATTACGATAGATATTTTTATGAATGTGTCTTCTGAAGCAACCCAGTCAATGTAAACATTGGACTCCGTGACCGATCTTGCGAAATTATCCACCTGCTCATTCCAAACAATTTTCGAGTGTCCCGGAATCCAAAGCAGAATTAACTGATTAACGTAGTTAGATAGCATGTAAATTTTGTTAGCAAGTCTATAATTACCTTATGGGATTTGATCGAGAAATTTTGAACTGCAGAAAGAACAGAAAGACTATCCGACAAAAAAAACAAGTAAATTTACATTAAATTCCCCCAGATCATCTAAAGCTTCTGCAGTAAAAATGGAGTTATAATGGTTGATTCTGCAAGCAAATGAAGATTTTTTTGATATACCTGCTATCGAAGTAATTTGGTGATTTTTTGAAGCATCAATAGCTATAATAAAAAACTTGAAATTCCCGTTCGACCGTTTCATCAAATAAAACGCTTATTGCAGGAATCGATAGATTTTTATCTTGAAATTTAAACCTATTGATATAAATTTTACATGGAAGATCTAAAAAGGTAATTAATCTGGGAATTGAAATAATTTGATCACCACCACCATTTAAATCATGCAGTACATTAATGATATAATTTTTATCTTCTTCCAAAACATTAAGATTCATTGCCTCGGGGCTATTGTAATAAAGAGGAGAAAAATCACTATTGGAGATTTGAGTAATAAAGAACTTGTTTGCCAATCTTCTAATTTTATCTGACAAAATTTCTTGATCAGCCAACTTTAGTAGCACAATATTTGGGGTCCATTGAGGGAGACCTAATGCTATTTGGAGGGCTTTTGTTTGGATAACAGTGAAAGGTTTTAATTTTCAGACCATTTATTTATTATGTGACAAAAACACTGCATATGCTATTATTGACTAAATTAATGAGATCTCTTGATTTCGGCCCATAATGTTTATATGCCATACCCCCTTCAGTGCATTGATCCTTTTCAAGGCTTTACTGCTTAGTTGATTTTTAATACATAAATTTTGACAACGTTTTGAAAAAAAAAAAACTCCTAAGTATTTAAATAGAAGTTTGCCATTGTAGTGGAAATCCAGCCAACAAAATATTAGGAAGAGTATAATTTATTTGATAATTCAGCTATTGTACATTTCTCTGGGCTTAAATTCAGTTTCCAATATTTACACCACTGGGAAATTCTTTCCAGAGTATTTTGTATTTTTTTGCAAATAACATCAAGGGATTTATGAGAGTAAAATATAAAAATGTCGTCAGCATAAACCAGGCATTCAACTTCCGATTCTAAGGTTTCAAAAATATCATGCATATAAATAGTATACATAATAGGAGATAGGACACTACCTTGGGCTAGGCCCTGCGGAACAAGCTTTTTGGGAGAAAAATAACCCCTCCATTTTATTTGGAATGATCGAGATGTCAGAAATTTATGTATCCAATTTGCTATATTTCCTGCTATACCAATTTGTAAACATTTATAAATAAAAACACCCACATAAACAGAGTCGTATGCACTTTTAATGTCTTAACTTACTCCTACAAAAAAAATTTCTGTAATTTTGCATTCATTATTGCCTTATGTACAAGATAAGTAGCACTTCTGCTATCTTTGAAAGGAACGAAACCATAATGTTGGGGCTGAAGTTTTCTTTCTTTAGTTAAATAGTAAGAAATCCTATTAGCCAAAATTCTCTCAAAAGTTTTTGAAAATCAGAAGTCAGAGCTATTGGTCTGTAAGATATCTTAATTTTATCTTTACACGGTTTCGGAATCGGGAGAATGATTGCATGCTTCCAAGAATCTGGAACGATTGCATTATCAAATAATTTTTGAAAATATCTTAAAATTACATCACATTGACCCTGATCAAGATTTTTAAAGAAAATTGTTGTAACATGATCAGCCCCAGGAGTTGCATTTTTTGAATTTTTTATTGCACTATGCAATTCAAGAATATGGAATGGTTTATTAAGAAGGTTATTTTTGTCGTAGAGAAAATCTAAAGGAAGCGGTTCATGATAGGCATTTTTAGATGCAAAATAATCTGCAAACATATCTGCTTGCAATTGAGGATGAGTGATAAACCTATTATTAAGGTAAAGAATATTAAGTTTTTGATCTCTCCGTGTCAGTAACCGTGGAAAATTTTTTCAGAATATTAAAAAACATCTTGGGATTAGAAATATTATTGCATATCTTGTCCCAGTACATTCTTTTGGCATTTTAAATGTAGAATCTAAGTTTGCTCGCATATTGTTTATATCTGATCCATAATTCAGACGAAATTTCTCTAATAGCTCTCTTCCTAAATATTTTTTTAAGCTTATAGAATTTATAACACGTACTATTCCACCATGGTGGAAAGGATCTATTCGAAACTTTAACTTCCCTAATATTATTAGTAATATGACTTGCGATATCTTATCAGAAAGATTCTCAGAATTAACTTCTGGATTATTTAAAATAAAATGCGTTTGGTTCATAACTGCTTGCCAGTTTACTTTTTTAAAAATTCGTTTATTTGAATTGAGGAGAGAAAGCTCTGTAATAATTGGACTATGATCACTTTCAAAACAGCAATCTAAAACATAACTATGGCAGTATCCAGACATGCTTGAAGAACAAACTGTGAGATCTATCAATGATGCTGCACCTGCTGAACTTCTATATGTGGGAACAGTCGTGTTAAGAAGAACCAAATTAGAATCAGTAATCCATTCAACAAATTCATTACTATACCTTGAAATGTGATCCGATCCCCACATCGAGTGATGAAGGTTAAAATCACCAAAAATAAACATCGGAGCCATTAGGGATTCGAGAAAATATTTAATTAGCATAATATTAAAAGTAGTATAGACGTGATGGCTGTCATATAAAAAGTGCCTTTTGCGTAATCGAAGTTGATATAGAAACAAAAATTAAGAAAAACGTTATACTTACAATTCGTTCATTACATTCTAAAAAGTAGATAACAATTTTACTTATTTCTTATCTGCATACGAACGACTGTTGCTTTAACCGACTCCCGGAGACGAAAGAAAAGAAGTATTGCATTGATAAAGCAATACCTCTTTTCTTCCATCTACGAGACACCGATGCATCACCTTCTTCGCCATATGAAAATTTGAACTTCTATTGTAAATGTGATTGAAAAAATGATGATCATGTCTCTTGCGCTTCCATGTGGACCCCAAGGAGGTGGCAAGACTCCACTCCTTTTTTTATTTATACAGAGGTTTCACCTAATTCACATTATTTGCATAATCATGAGATTTCATTGCGTTGCAAATGTTGAATTAAGTCCTACTCCTCTGTGAAAATTAAAGATATATGTACTATTTAGTGTATACATATATGTTATTTCTCAATTTACTATGAACGTGTCAAAAGGTTATGTAGACAAAATAAAGAGAAACTGAATGCAAATTAATTTTTATTATACTAAAAGAATACACTGTTATATATACAAAATCACTAATTATTAAATGGATTCATTACAAAGTATTTGAATAAGAATATCTGTGTGAATAATACATACAATTATAATACAACTTCATGGAGGAATTGTTCGATGCTGGTTCGCATTTACGTCACAAACTGAAGAAAAACCATGAAAAAACTACAGTCCAACCAGTTTGCGGGAAGTATATATGTACAAACATGTAGTGGGGAAAAAAATTAAGAAACGCTTCTTCCCACTAATGGTAACTTATACATTGATTAATAAATCTTTTTCCTAACATTTGGAAAATTTTAAAAAAAATTATCCTGTAGTAAAAGAGAATTTATAAAGTAACTGCCTGATTTTGCTTTTAAAAAAATGTTTTTTTAATGTGATTGAATTTGTTAAATAGATTGTAAGAAACTATCATTCCTTGAGTAATGAATAATGACCAAAACATTTTCCTGTTATTCCATCATCATTTAAATGCTTTTGTCGTAGAAAGGTGATAAAGAAATTTTGTTTAATACGGTAGTGGATATTCTGTGTTGTTTAGACTGTATTGTAAATTGCGTATGTCGCAATACTGTTTCATTCATTAATGTGTTTTTATAGTCTTCATGAGTTATATTTTTTAAACAACGTTTTTTAATTCCCTTTGCTTTTTTTGTTTCAGAATACTCACATTTAATACTGTACATCTTACATCTTAAGCCGATGAATTCTACAATGGGTGCAGACTTAGTTTCATCTTTTAAATATCCCAATTTGTTAGTGTTTTCACAATTAAAAAAAATATTTGAAGACGGATAATTACTAAGATCCATAATGCTTGAAAATTCATTTTTGAAATCTTCGTAAACATCTCTGGTATATATTTGCATGTACAGAGAGTCAGTATCGGTATAAAGTAATCTGCAATTTTCTTCATAATATTTTTTAAATTTTGAATAGTACAATTTATACATATGGAGTTTTGCTAATTCTAGCACCCAAAATCCGATATATATTGGTTTATCGAGAACAAGATTGATTCTTTTCATTTTGAAAACAGCAAAATTTTTATTAATACCTTCAAAGTATTCAAGTAATGGGTTTGCTAAATGCTTGCGACATTCTGCATTTGTGAGAGCAGCTTTCATATCTATTCTTTTCCTAACATTTTGGCATGTTTTTCCAAAGAAGGCATTATTTAATTTTTTAAAAAAAGATTTTTCAAATTCACTGTTTGCTTGTTGACGTTTTTCATTATTAAAATTAATATATTTTCGTAACCAGTCCGATTGAAAGAAAGACAAAATTCGATGAATTTTTTTTAATGTCATTCCATGTTTTAAATAATACTTTAAATTTCTGTAATGTAAAATATAATGATTTTTTTCATAAAAATTTGGAATTAGTTTTCTACTTTTTGTAAAAGGAATGCTTCGATTTTTCAAAAGATTTTTCTGATAATCAGATAACATTTTTGTATTTAAGGATAAGTGTTCAGGAGCAAGGGGAAAGTCATGGAAATCTTGAACCGATTCGTCATACATTAAATCTACTTCTAATAAAAAACCTGTGGAGAGGAAGATCGTGAAATGGTCATAACATTAAAATTAGCTATTTCCTCAGGTAAGAGCCAGCGAAAATCACCCTTTGGTAAATATTCAGACATACAAAATCCATACAGATTATTAACATCTAAACTCACAATGTAATTGGGAGGTTCACTTGGATTATAACAAGATAGATACGGATTATTAGCATGAGCATATCGTTGCCCGAGGAAACATATCCCTCCCCGCATTTGACTTTATATCCAAACATAATCCTCAGCGTTCGATAGCAACTCTAATTCCTGACACGTAAATTTTAAACCTACATGCCATGTCAAATCAGCGATAGTCAAGAAATGAACAGGATCTAGTTCATAAAATTTCATGCTTGTTTGTCTAAACGATTGGAACACTTCTGCCAATAGGATTGTATCGGTATTTTGATACAATTCAAGATAATCTTGAAAGTTTTGGCATCGAAATTTTCGGTAAACATTTAAAGCATGGTTATACTCTTCCTTTGTTATATTTGTGTTAGTTATTAAAAAAGGCTTTTCGAGGAGGAAATCCCTTTTGGTTGAGAATATTTTTAGATGAAAAATAACTGTACGGAAAAAATCCTTTTTGCTTCAGTAAGTCTTTATGTTTTTTACCTTGGAAAAATGAGTTAAAAATCTCAAACTGATGCCCCGATGCTTTTAAAATCTCAACTAAAGAAGATAAGGAAGAATCTAAAAATGTATAGGAATCAATAAATTTTATGTAATTGTCCAATGTGAAACTTGTAAATTTTTGTGTATTTGTAGGAATTATTTTTATTTGCTGAATAAATTCCAGAGACATTTTTTCTAAAATTAAATGGGAGTAGTATCCCTTTAAGTTATGGATTACTACAGGAATGAAATTACTTTTTTTAAAGTTCAGATTGCTAATGTTATGACAGAAACCACGAAAGAAACCTAAAACATGACAGTGATCTCTTACAATTTTATCATCAGGTTGAAACTGAACTTTACAAATATAACATACAGTCGGTATTTCTTCAGATATGCCTCCTCTCATTGGTTGGTTGATTGATAGTTTTTTGTATAATTTTTTAGCTAATCTTTTGACTGTATTTAAAAAAACTTGCACAGGATTATTTCCGCAGTAAAATTTATGATTTATAATTTTATTTTTAATGTTTATCGTGATAATAGAGAAACTAATAGGCTCATGACTTTCTATGTCAGCTGAAAAACTTTGGGAATTATTCGGTAAAACAGTGCTGACATTTTTTGTCAAACATTCAAAATCAGCATATATTACAAATGGGTGATAAAGCATTTTTTGAATGCTCGTAAATTTTAAAGTTGTGATTTTAGGAGGAGATAGTTTTTGAGGACAATTTTCACAACAAATTCGAGAATGCTCAATAAGGCTCTTTTTTCTTTGAAATCCAATCAAATGCAAAAATGGTGGATTCCCTTTCTTTTATTTAAAAGTTTATTTAAGTTTCTAATGAGGAAAAAATGCTTTTTGTAAAGCAATAGATTGATTTCAGAAAATGATTCTCTGTTACTGATGTATACAGGGAAAACTTCTTTTTTGTAACTGAAAATATTTATCTTTAATTTGTTTACTTTTTCAAACTTTTTGAAATCAGAAAGTTTCGTTGGAAAACTCAAATTTTTAAATATTTTAGCTTATTCTTATAACTGCTTGGAACGTTTGGATTTTTTTTTGATGGAAACAAATGAGCTAGACAACTATAAATGAAACATTTATTATCACTGCATTTTATGTTTAGAATGGTCCGTTTTTTCTTCAAGAAATGAGGTAATTTTATATTTCCACAGCCTCTCCTCGTGGTTCTCTGTACATGCCAATATTTACATCTACAAAATTAATTTTGTTTAAAACCCAACCGCTACCGTTTTTGAGGAAAGTTTCTAGTGAACTGAACACCTTTTTAAAACAACATTTTATTTTATTTTTAATTTGAGAATTACATATTATATACGCGCTCTGCAAACGAGCAGAAATATATGCGTTTTGTAGTCAATGTCCTGGGTGAGTGTCTTTTATGAGTTCTACGTTTAAACATATCAAGAGACGAAATGGTATGCTTTGCTGTAATAAAAGAAAAAAATATCATCTCTTATATCTTCATATAAAGAATACGGATCTAAGTGTGTTGGAATGTGTCTATAGGGGCTGAAATATAATTTCTAAAACTAGAAGGAAGTCTTTGAAACATTTTAAAAGGGGAAGAAACGTCAGCTTAGTTTTTTTTAAACAAATGTTTCGTTTCAAAAAAGTTAAATTTCTCTTTACATGCTCGTTGAAAACACTGATTGCTTTTTTTAAGGCTCCAAGCTGCTCTATGTTAATGTTGAATTTATTCTTTACATCATCTCCAACGTTTTTCTGGAGAGCTATGTAATGTGCCTTCCTGTACTCCTTGATACTGATTGTAACGCCTTTTCCTAGGTAAGCGCTTATCGGGGGGATTAATTTTTTCTCCTCGGTTGGATCTGAGAAATTGTAGTCAGCTCGCGGTTTTTGGTTGGATTCTTCTTTTTCTCGACCTTCGCTTTCCTTTTTTCTATAAGAAAACCCATTGTTTTACTGCTAAATAACAACTTAACTCTAAATTGACTTATAAAAAATGTAATTTAATTTACCGTTGCTATATTTTTCTTTCGGAGGAGAAAAGAGCTGCTCACCATCAGATTCACTATCTGTTAAGCCTATTGGTGAGAGCGAAAAACTTAGCATTATTTTCTTAAAAATTTATATTAAGCGTGCAAAGCATTCCAAAAAAATAAAATGCAAACACTTACTGACACTCGCCTTTTGACTCTCCATGTTGAGCTTGTAGGGCTTGAAACGCACGTCTCAGGAAGAAGAGAAAATAATTTCAAGACCGTCAGGAAGACTGAAACTTCAACACACACACGATTGTCAGGAAGAGCAGAAGATGAATACTTCAATAAGATCCTTAGTATTTATACGCAGGGTTACATAACTAGTATTTATACCCCCGATTATATAAGTGTTATTGAAACAATACGTGACTCCCCCATTGCGTAAGACAAAATGACGAAGGAAAGAAAAATAACACGGACACAATTGACGTTATATAAATAAGATATTTATTTAGGGATAATTTAAAAATTACATTAAGAGTTACATTCAGTTTCTTTGCGTTGTTTTTACATGTAAAACTCCAAATCAATATTGAAGTGTAAAATTGCAACAATCAATTCCGTTAACTTAAAATATAATACAATGAATGAATACAAATATTTTGCATTATATTACAATTATATATAGAGTTAAAACGTTACTCAGAGCTTATTGATACAATCAGTATGCATTAACTTTGAAATTGTTACCAATCACCAAATCCATTGTAGATCTTTTGAATCATGAGTAACTGATTTGCCGATGTTCGTGCTGTATTACGCTTTGCAAGAAAATGTGTGTAGGTGGTTCATAGGAGAGCCGTTTTATGGAGTTCTCTGACTATATCATTATTGTTGAGGACTTTGAAATAGGCAGTCTTTAATTTGCAGTCTGAATCAATTGTACCCATTTGATAGCAGTTCTTGCACACAGGATATCATATTTTCGTAAAGAGAATCAGTGAAGCAATGGATCGTATAAACTGATCCGGTACGCTTTAAGTACATAAAACCATATCTAGGTTCGGAAGTCATCGTTTCTGCTAAATCAATTGAAGCAACAATGAGAGTTTCCCACTCAGTGTATCTCTTTTATATGTGCAGTATGAAGTGCGTCCTTCAAAAACATGTTAAAACTTGAAATTATATATGAATTAAGGTCATAATATTTGGTTGGAACACGTCTAAACACGTTTATTTCTGTAGTCAATTACTAAAAACAGTAATGAGAGTTCCACAGCTTGTGTTGTCTTTTATACATTATGTATCGACAGCGACTCCTCATACATGTTGCAATTAGAATACAAAAGATGACGAGGAAAATGTTGAAACGTGTTCAAACACGCTTATGTCGGTATTCATAGGCATGACATATTTGATTTGAGTATGGCGTCAAACAGCACTTTTGTAGGCGAAAAGTTTTAGCTACAAATCTTTGAATAAACTTTTCGTTGAGTGCAATGTTATTCGAATCTAGAGGTGATAAAGTCTGCTCTCTCTCTCTCTTTTTTTCTCACAAATTTGTATAGGAAATGTAGACAAAAATGACCGCAGGGGTGAAGGAGATCGCGCTTTGGTAGAGACATTTGTTCCATACCAGATTCTGCGAATTATGTTTGATGAAGTTTAAAATCGTGCCTCTCTTTGGAACTGAAGCGAAACTACAAAAGTAATAACAAGTTTTGTTCCTAAAGGCAATCGCAACCCAATGGCTTCCGGGTTTTGTTTTAGGATCTAAATTTACAATAAAACATGAATAGACCTTAAGTGTCCTAGGCAATTAATCAGAAGCATACACGCCTCCAAATTTTGATCGAAGAATGGAATCGCTACATGCAAGATTACATAGGCTTTGAGAATTCATTTTTAAAAATCAGTTAAAACATTGCGGTTTTTGTCAATCTCTAAGACATTTCGATACTCTGCATAAATAAACTATTAAATTAACTGTTTCAGGTAGTGCCTTACTAAAGCGAATATCCAAAGCCAAATTCAAATTTCGTAAGATCGAATCATGCATTGCGTCCGCGCTGAGGTCGGGTGTCAGGTCTATTGCCATCAGCGTATACCCGTCCTTATATTCGCTATAACTTATATTGATATCTTGATCTTTATGATATCGTCCTAAGTCAGTAAAGAGACTCATATAACATCTTCTATAACTGTTAGAGGTATCGAATTTTGGTTGATAGGGTTTTGAGGGAATCATACGATTTCCGTCTAATAGGCAGAGATATGATAAATCATAATGCTTAAAATTGAATGGATTGTTAGAAAAATCACCATTATATGCAGTATTAGAGACCATACCCATGATTAGTCGCGCTGGGACTTGACCAATAAATGCATTTGGTATGGTTATCGATTGCATTCCTGAAGAAAGCGTGAAAAAGATTTCACTTCTGTTCTGCGAATAGGCATCTTAATCACACCTCTAGAAAGTGCGGTTTCATGCGCTATTAAAATTGAAGGAGAAACCTTTACTTTCCTAACAAATAAGGATGCATGTTGTATAACTATTTTGAAATCTTGCGTAGCTGACATCAGTGCAAAAGCATCTTTATTTCTTTCTAATTTAATTCGAAGATTCACTGAATTGATCAGATATTTACTTTGATTGCCTAGATCGAAATGTAAAGCTCCTATCATGTCCATTAGTTTACTCTCTTTGCAAATGTTATACCTAGTTTTGAAACCCTCCCCTACACTTACAATCTCGGTTGCATCCATCTTGCCAGGACTATCTCTGAAGAAAAGACCAGCTGTTAACAGCGATTCTTGGACAGATTTTGGGGACAGCAAGGCATCGAACATGCATCTGTATGCGTAATTCGCTTGTGAAGACACTTGCTTATCATTTAATGTTACGGAACATTCCGAAAATAATGTATTCAGTAGGTAATTGACTGGAGCAACTACGTCAGGAGTTCCAATATTTGATCCACTTTTTTTTCGTAATTTTCACTTGTAAATGAAGAAGTGTATGAGCTAGATCTAAATAACTGTCTCCCACACCCGAGAAAAAGAATTCAATAGGTGTCTTATCACTCAGAGATGCAACGGGAAAAATTTCGGTAAACGCACTTTCTTCGGTTGACAATTGCACAGGATTAACGGTAAACAAATCATAAGCATTAGATACACAAGCGCACGCTCTCTCATCCATCTTGTGAGAATATATCTAGTGCTGCTTTGGAATTCTTTCGGCTTCGCTTGGTGCGTGGCAAATGATTCTTATTGTGCGATTTCTTTCTTTTTATACCCGAACCGCTTTGAAGCTTATGAAGAATGTCATCTTTAATTTTTTTGGAAGTTTCTTTCAATCTCGTCCTTGCTGAATCTTTCAGAGATGTTCCCGACACAACATCAGACATTACCTTTGAACCGGTATTTAGAATATGTTTTCCTAAATATATATATATATTTCCCTGCCTTCATTGCAATGGGAGATATCATTCGAAATAAATTTGAAAACATTCCATATCCTCTTTGATGGCTGACTCCTTGAAAATATGAGCCTCCATTCTGTAACTGTGAAGAGTAATAGTCCTGACAAGCTCTGTGGTCCAAATGCATCTTTCTCTTACGAAGTCAGGACTGAAATGATGTCGTACATATACAGTTGTAGCTTTATACTGTTCTTCGTCGGAAAGAAAGAACCAAGAGCGATTTGCCACTCATAAAAATAATACCATCTCCAGAACTACTCTTTAATTCAACTTTGATGCAGTCAATATAATTTTGACGCAGAGGAAAATACAGGGGTCTTTGATAATTAATAACAATTTGGTCTTCTTTGGTAGACATCACAGGAATGATACGAAGTAAAGGTGCAATAGTATCCCCCACAAAATGAGATTCTATAATGTCTGTATAGACATAAATTTCTGTGATTCCTCCGTCTAATTCCAGTTGATAATCCGAAATATGAGTGCCACCGTATAATGTTGATTGTTTTAGTCCCAAGAGATCCTTTAGCCCATCTTGGAAAGTTACGGTAGATGTATCGGGAATATGAAAATTTTCACTTTATTATTAGCTAATAGATTAAACGCCAGATGTTTAAAAGAGTTGAACAACTGCTCTGCATTCTTATAAAATCCAACTTCTAGTTGTAAATGTTCCGTTTTTTTCACTTTCTCTGAAACTGTTGGTTTATCCATAATGCTTACACGAAAATATTCTTTCAATGGAGGTCTGTCGATTTTTTGCAACACATGCATTGATTTTCCTGTTAACACAATATCCTTGGTCAAACTCAGCATGCGCATAAAAAGAGGTGCATATAATAATCTGAATTCGAGTTCGGCGTTCTTTTGAACAGTTATTTCGACTTTTTTTTCCTTGAAGTCAAAAATAAAATATGCAGCACCTCCAATTCCTGTCTGCATTAGATTGAAATTTATATGCTGAGAGAGAGAGAGAGAAACAGTTCATGGTGCATGTTTTCCATATCGGTATATTTATGACTAAACTTGGTGGTGCGAATTATAAAATGTCTTTTTAGATTTCTAGCAATAATTTTCATATAATTGTCTTTGTTCGTTTTTGATGGTTTTCGGAAAACAAAACTCTTTCCGAAGTTTTTATAATTCTGTTTTCTCTAGGTAAGCTCAACATGGTTAACAACCGGGGGGCATTTACTGCTGTTAAATGCAGCTCGTAATTAGGAGCAATATAAGCATTCATATTCTTGCGATCCAATGTAAAAGCGACAAAATGTCCACATTTTTCTTCAATACTTTGATTAATTTCCTCAATAACATCTGCGTCTGCAGTTCCTTGCTCTATTTTCACTCTGATATCATATTCTGCATAGTCCTTTTCAGAAATTTTTGTCTCTTCATACGTTAGGGAATATTTATTATTGTGATTGCCGATGTTGAACCAGGTTCGTGGAACAAATATTTCTGATAAACCAACTTCCCATGCACCCGTTAATATTATCGGACGAGCTAGTTTCGTTCTGAATGATGCTTGCGTATTTTTTGGAAAGAATTGAGTACTAGAATTGCTAGGTAACGTGATGTAGAAATCATTTACCTCACCCATGCTTCCTTTACCCACGAATTAAAGCGCTCATCAAACCCCTGCCACTTTACGTAATACTCTTTCCTTTTCTATGCCCTTTGTTTTGAGCACCTTTTCTATGCGCCAATAATCATCAGAGCGTTTCGAGATTTTCTGAAGTTCCTCTGCATAGAATCGTCCTTTTATAGCTTCTGATTTCAGGTCTTGCAGCTCAAATGTAGTCGGATGAGAGGAATATACTTTTGATACTCTAAAGATCTCATCACTCCATACTGGTAAATATCCTCGTCGAAAACATTTGTTTGCCTTAGATATTCTAACTAAATCTCCCTTATTTAGAATTACTTTCGGGTTCTTTTCGATAAAACCATATAATTTTTTGAAAATTTGTGATTCTATTTCTCGTGTCACCTGTGAAGGGGGCATACCAATACTGCAATTTTCGGTGTCATTATACGATTTTACAAGCAAGTGTAATATGTCTACATACTTATACGAATTTCTGTATGTGAACACTCTAAACATTTTGTTTTTTAATGTTCTGTTAAACCTTTCAACGACGCTAGCCTTATGATCACCTTCGGCAGAATAGTGATTGATACTATACCTCTCAAATAAGGATTTCAGTTGAGAATTGTAAAATTCACCGCCTTTATCAGTTTGAATGTTTTTAGGCTTTGCTTGCTGAAACAAGTTTTCAAATGCATTTTTTACGGCTTCTGCAGTCTTCATTTTCAGAGCACTCACTCTGGCGCATTTCGAGAATACATCGATTACGGTGAGTAAGTACCGAAATCCGTTGTTATGCTTTCCCAAATGTTTTAAGTCCACTAGATCGCACTGCCATAACTCATTTATACCATATGAAAGCGTTGCTCTTCTAGGAAATTTGTATCGAACACCTTTATGAAGGGAATAGGGGTCTTGTGATGATAAAAACTTTTTTGTTTTTTCGTAAGGTACTTTGGTGATCTTTGATAGTTTCTTAATTCCACCGAAGGATGCGGGGTTGGCAAAATCATAATACGCCGCTTTTAATACTCTTTCCATTTCCTTTTCGTCTTCTTCTTTTCCCCCCGAGGCATGTCCGGCCATTCTAGTGTATCGTCGTTGTGACTTTCGTGTAAACTCGTGTCACTCTCTAGATTTTGCACTAGCTTCTGATTTCCAATCCACCGCGTAGGGATTTTTATCTCGTTGATAGCTTTCCAGAAAATTGCGAAACCATGAGGTTCGAGACCCTTTTTAACGTTCCTCATCAAATATGAAAATATGTCAATCACGTTTGAATGCTTAACAGCCTGATTATTAGTAATCAATTCCCCCGACTCATTCCAAGAATAGCTGCGTGTTTTCAGTTTCTCCACAATCGGCGGAATGAATTTTTGGAAATTTGCAGGCACAGAGAGAATGATATCGCGTACAATGGGATCCTCCGAAATATTTCTTTCCACTACTTCTATTGATTTTACTTTCGGAATTTCCTCTTCAATTGACACACGTACTGGAGGCTTAGGTTCGCTCACCATATGTCGGTATTTGAGAATCAATTGGCTTAATAGTTTAGCTTTGGCATCATCTGAATAACTTGATGCGCGCAAGAGATTTTCTATTTGACTTTCAATGTCATGCAATCCTGCATCTGAGGTTTTAGAAAAGTACGTTGTTGCCAACTCTTCTGGAACAACAGCCATTCGCTTTGCCATTGTGTGATAGATGTTATATTCGATTCCCTATTGCTTTTCCTATAATGCCTGCTAATGCCGTCAACACTGGCGCTATGAGTAAAGGGAGAGCCCCACCAATTTGAATTATTTCTTTTCTTTTTTGTTTTAACGATAACCTTTTATTGCCGATTTTTCTAATGGCTTTTTTATATTTCCTCAGTTTCTTAACATCAACAGTAAGGTTGCCTTCTAGAATATTTAAACATATCTCGCAGAAAAGATGTAACTGACTTTTGTCGGCAGTACGTATAATTGCTCTTTTTTGTGCAGGAGATGCGGTGAGCAGTAGTTTCAGTAAATGATAATGCTTCTTTACATTCTTCATTTTATCGGTACATAAATCCAATGAATTCCATTGGAATCAGGGAACACGCTTTCTCTGAGCCGATATTTTTCGTCTGTTCTCGGGTGTAGATCCACCAACAAATAGTTAAAATAACCTTGCGTGCTCTTTTTGTAGGCATCCATAAACGATGCTGCTTTGTTTCCATAGAGTTGTCTGGCAAAGCATTGTATTTGTCCTACATCGCGATTGTTTTTAAACAATATTATATACTGCGCATTCAAACTTATGTCTCGCATCACTTTATTTCGAGGAAATAGATTTTGCAAAATCAGAATAACACTGATTCTAGAATGATGTGCAGTGATAGTGAATAACTGTGAAACTTTCTCATTTAAGGAATGAAGAAAATCATCGAAAATATACAGGCAATCGCTTTCAAACTTTTCAGGTAAGCCTTCTACGAATTTAATTCCTTTTTCGCTAATGAAATTATCTTGGAACGCTTTATAAGACCAAATTATATTTTTGAATTCGTAATCGTACGCTTTCTGAGCGATCATGTCTCGAATTAGGGTAGTTTTTCCACATTGGCTTGCACCCACGCACAAAAGACAAGAGGGATGTTTCAATTTGAACATTGTTTACAGATTTTCCGAAATTCTCTTTCGGTCAGTTGCACTCCCAATATACTCGGTGTCAAATACGTTGAATTTATGCTAAAGAAACGTCGAATATCATACACGGTTTCACTCTGTTTCTTACACTGATGAAAAAATATTTTCCTTCCAACATGCTCAGAGAAAAAGCATGAGCTGTTGGTTATATCAACTCCATGATGAATCGTGTCAATCTGATTTGATATAATAAAAATTAATTCTATGACAATGAGAGTAAATAAAATCAGGATACTGATAAATTTTTTTGTCCATTTCTCTTGACAATTGTAATGCTAATGATGTTTTTGCACCGAAAATTATCTATATATAATATTTCTGAATCCCTCTCTTTCCCATCCTTGAAAAATGAATACATAACCAATTTTCACTGGGGTTTTCTGTAACCTTCATAGAAGTCACGCGCGCCAAATCAAGTATTCTAGGCGTATCTCTTGCGCATTGCCTTCAGCTTGAAAGAAATGAATTAAGCTACACTTAGATTCATCGCCTCATTGAATTTTTAATTCTTCTACCTACCTCTTTTTTTAATTCTCGCTAAAAAATAGAACTGACAACCTTTGAAACCAAAAAGAAATTACAATTTCGTTTTCAAGAAATAAGTAAAATTGTTATCTACTTTTTAGAATGTAATGAACATATTGTAAGTATAATGCGTTTTTCTTAATTTTTGTTTCTATATCAACTTCGATTACGCGAAAGGCACTTTTTATATGACAGCCATCACATCTATACTACTATTAAATCCCCGTGGAGCGTAAATATTTATAATATAAAATGAAATATTTTTCTCTCGAACATCTATTTTAATTGCGAGGATTTCTAATTCTCTGATTTGTTGAATCTGTATAGGAATCTGTTGTGCAGAAATATTTGAAGGAACAGCTATTACTAAACTACCACCTGATCTGTCTTTTCTAAAAACGGTTTTATTTGGAAGATTTATATTATCATGAATTGATAAAAAAGTTTCTTGAGAAATCCAGATATCTGCTTCAGAAAAGGGAGGGATATTTAACCATATGAATTTATTTTTGAGGCCTCTACAATTCCATTGAATTATATTCATAGATACTTAAAAAAAAATTAACTAGAAAAAACTATCCTCCCTTTGAGGAAAGAAAAACAAACTAATGAAAACAATAATTAGCCCCCAAAACAAAAACTTGGAAAAAAAAAAGGAACGTATTTACAAAAACCATCTTACTTCCGTAATTATCCCATGTCTATGTTATTGGATGCGTCACTTTCACTAGATGCACGGGTTTTATGGATTGAGGATTTGTTACTTACAGCCTTTTTCTTCCGCAATGGGGAGTGACTCGATTTCCCCATTTCAAAAACCTTGCTAAGGTGAGAAAGTACAAACTCCATTGTTTTTTTTTAAAAGCTTCCATAATTAAAGAGGTTTGCTTTTCTAATATTGCTTGAAAAGATGTCAGCATGTTTTCAAGGTTTTTTTTTCAAGATAGTCTTGCATATCTAGATTAACTAAATCAGTCTGGATTACTGCAGAATAAGGTGCCCTTTTATTGTCACGGAACCTTCTTCGCGCTTCTCCCAATATAAGATGTTGCTCACATTTCAATTCCAATATCTTTTTTCTTTTATATATTCGGGGCAATTTAATGAATTAGCAGGGTGATCACCTTTGCAATTTATGCATCTTGAGTTACTAGAACGTTGTCCAGAATACGAAACAACACATTTGATACCTATTAAAGTTTTTTGGCAAAATCTAGCAGAATGAAGAAAACTAAAACAGGGGTTGTACATTGTCTGGGTTTATCTATGAAATTTTGAATACGATGATTGATGAACCACAGTTTTACAGTTTCCGGTAAAGTTGTCCCGAGTATTGTAACTAATATTGGTGAGAATTGTTGATGAGAACCAGTTTTAATAAATCTTCTCATCTCTATTATTTCAAAATCATTGGTTTCTTGCAGTTCCTTGGCTATCTCATTCAGAGATATATCAAGTGGAATTTCATAAATAAGGAATCTAGACGTGATTCCCTCCCAAAGAATATTCGTCTTAACTGACACATTTAAAATTTTCTCAAGAGATAGAATTTGTGCTGCACATACTGGCTCTAGTGTAGAGAATCTTATCTTTCCATTACGTGTAAAAGACATACTTTTTATGTTCTCATGACGAGTAATTTTTTTCTTTATTTCTGCATTTAAAAGCTGTGGGTTGGACTTTGGAATATGAGAGGATCCTTGACTATTTTCAACTAAAATATTGATTTCGGATATAATAATTATTTGTCCAGCTCGTAGAATAATTTCCGCATCCCTCACAGAAGATCTGAAAAATTTTGAAAATCCTGTTTTCATTGTTAAACTATTAGTGATCAAGGGTTGTTCAACATCGGAGACGATAAATCTAGAGTGACTCAGCTTGAATCTTTTTGTCAAATAAAAAACCCAGAGAAAAATAGAAATTGGAAAATTACCAAAAAACTAAACCAAAAGTAGGGGAAAAAACCCTCTTACTCTGAAAAAAGGAACCAAATAAAAAAAGAAAGATACAACCTTTTAAGACTTGAGGAAATTAATACACCTTCAACTTTTCAACCGACCCCCACCTTCGAAGTAAACTCTTAAACCCTTTGCTGCACTAGTTCTTGAATTAATGTGTGTACTTGTTCCCCACAATCCACCTCTCCTTCACGTGCATTAAATATTCTTGAACGCCCTGACATTTGCTTATTTTCAAAACTATTTGTTTTCTTGAACCTGTCAATGATGTTAAAAACAGTAGACTTGCTCAAATTCAAGATTTTTCTAATACAGCAAACTGATTTCCCATCTTTCCAATGACTTATTACGAGATTTCGCACACCAACTGACATATCTTTGTTTCTCGCCATTTTTTCTATAAATAATCTTATCTGTTGAAAACTTTGTGTTTAAACTTCTATTCTAAAAAATGTGGAGGGAAATTAAATATTGATGCGCTGTATATTTGTTAAATTTCTCATTTCAAAAGTGTCGCAATACTTTTTTGACTCGTGTGCCTTTGAATTATATTTGAAAAGCTAGATCAAATTATAATTCTATAATACTAATAAAATTTTCCTTACATACTGTACACGAAATGTTAAAATATTTCTTAATTCATTTTGTTTTTGTTTTAACGTGATATATTCTTTTTATAAATAGCTTTACAGTTATGCATGTCAAGTGTCCCAATACTTTTTTGAGTGACTGTAAGCAACACCTGAAGAATAGATTTTTTCACATTTCCTTTTTCAATTAAATGACGCTAATCAATAGCGGACCTTCTTGAAACACTTGAGACACTTCACAAATCCCATTGCATAACTAACATTTAATACATTCTATTTCAAATACGGCAACACTTGAAATTGATTCACATTCTGATTCAATAACTGGATCAATTTATACACAAAACCCATTAAGTGTAGTAGAAGAAACTAGATAAAGTTATCAAAGAGGTACATGCTTCACACACACACACACACACACACACACACAATGCAGATTTTGACACTATTATCAAAAATTCAAAAAGAAATATCTCTTTTTTGAAAATGGAGGGAAACGTGGTGACTACCTGAAAAGAACATACTCCTATTTAATGACGATAACACCTACTAGTATAGAATTCAAACGAGTATTTTCTTCGGCAGGACAATTAGTAACAAAAATAAGAAGCCGTTTAAACGATGAAACACTTTAAGCTGTGTTTTTTAAAAGCTTATTTACCGAAGCACAAGAAATGAATAAATGTCTTTTTAATTTCATTATGTGCTATTTTTATTTGTATTTTTATGAAGAGTTAAGTTTCTTATTTGTTTCAACAAAACTGATATTTTAAACCAATTTTTAATTACATTTTCAGTACAACTATGCTAATGTGTAAGTATTTTTAATAAATAGGCCAATCCCGGGATTTGGATAATGTAATCCCGAAATCCCGGGACTTGGATAATGTAATCCCGAAATTCCGGGACTTGGATAATGTAATCCCGAAATCCCGGGACTGAAAATATAACACGGGATTTCAAACCCTACTCCAAACGTTTGTCTATCAGCCGTGTTCTTCTTTTTAATTTTATGTTCTTCATTTTACTAAAAAGCTGTGTTCACATTTGTAGGTACTGCCAAAGAAAAAAGACATGAAAGATGCATGTTTGCGAATTCCTGGATACTTGTTTTCGGTCATGTGCTTCGAATAAAAATCGATTAATTAGGATTTTCAAGAAACTTGCAATTTTTTTTGTTGCAGATTCATACCGCACAAATCTATAAATTCTAACTAGAGTTTAGGTACAACACTTCCAATGTCTACCGAAAATGGCTAGGAGAACACATTCTCATAAAAATTACATTCTCCTGAAAATCAGAAATTCAGCTTTTTAATTACCCTTTCAGATTTGAAATGTCCTGTGCATTTTCACTTTAAATCCAGGTTGTAAAGTTTTTCATAAACTCCATCAATTTTGGAAAATGAATGGAATTGTTATTTAGAAACTGATTTTTTTATACCTCGGGATTAATTTTGTTTCAAAGCTCTCACAGAGTCATAAAGATTATGCAAGTAGACCTTTTCCCAGTAAGTGGTAGTTCAAATCATTGTAATGTGTGTGTGTGTGACCTGTAATATCAACAAGAAATTCAGTCTCTCAGACAGTTTTCATCTTTGAACTCCATGCATAGATTTCCCTTTAAATTCCATAAATATTTGAATTTCGCTCTTCAAAGAAAACAGATGCTAAAGCATCATTCCTTGACTCAATCAACGTACTTTCAAGTAATATACAACATCACCAAGTTCAGATTCCAAATCACACACACACACACACATTTAAGAACTATTGAAATTACTTGTGATTAAATCCTTTGCATTGGATGAAATTAATCACTTTTACAACAACCGTCATTACATATTCAAAGTTTGAGAAAGACTTCTTGAACAAATTTTTTTGGGAGATGGTACAGTGAAAAGTCATCATAGTATTACCACCACTTTCCTTCACATCAGATCTAAGTAATGTGGTTACTCTTATTATCTCTCCAGTCATGTATTTAGCACTATCTGGGGTTATAGCAGATATTTCTAAAGTCTAATTCACATTTATCCAAAGTTTGCTTCAAACCAAAGAGCAACGACAATGGCTAAGACCACTACAATTGTATGAAGTCTCTATCAACACTTCGAATAAAAATGGTTACTTGTGCAGCATCTATGCATTTATCCACCACTACAGAATAAAATTCAAACTGTTTGAATCTGGATTTAAATTGATAAATACACTGATAAAGTAAACACGTATTTTAGTATTTTCTAAGTTTATCTTGGTTTTGTGAACATTTGCTCTCTTCCATATAATTTGACCTCATTGGCCATTCTTTTACTTAGCCAAGAATCTGGATGCGTTAAGGCCAATTAAGAGTGAGTGTGTCAGTTGCTAAGATTAACACTACCACTTTGACATTATTATTAGTCAGTTGCATTTTCCTTGTAACCAAACATTTATGAAACACACGTGCACCACATATTCAGAGTTCGTGTAAAACACGAAAAAAACTCAACTCCTGTCCTCACGGATATGGCAAGCTTCTAAATATAGCTGTATGTATATGGATGTACCAACTAAACATCTGTTAAACTTCCAGAGCAAGATGATACTATCAATTCAAGATGTTTACTAAATTTCATTAAAATAAAAATTCTAGATCCACTTTAAATAGCTTAAATTAATAATATCAAAAATAATTTAACAGTTATTAATCAAATAAAATCAAGAATGATTTGAGGTACGGAAATTGTATAACAGATGTATCGAGTTAAATATTTTTAAAGCTTTTTGCATAAATAATAACAAGCATACTTTAATATCACTTAGGGGATTGTAGTACTTTCTTTTAATAAAACGTGATTTAAAAAATAAAATGGTACACCTGAAATATTAATCTGCTAAGCAGAAATTTGGGTAAATTTCATTCTTCTTAGTGTTCAGCTTACTTTACTTTGTCCTACCTGCGGTAGACTAGTGGTCCAGGCCACACACGAAGTCGCAGCCGGTGTGTCATGAGTTCGAGACCTGGTGCCACTGAAGAGCCACCGTGTAAAAGCGGTCGATGCATGTTAAATCTGTTGAGCTCAAAACCCTCCCGTTGGTGTGATGGGTGGGATCCGGGTTTAGGTGTTATCCTCATCTCTTGACCGGGATTCAAAATTACGTCCGTTTACAATAGCCCTAGTGTTGCTTTTTAGTGCGACGTTAATGTCACTGTGTCGTTTACTTTTCCTTTCGTGATTCCTCTTTTTTTTCATTAAGTGTGTAATACGCGGTTAAGACACTTATTCCTGGAGAAGTTTTTCAAGACGATTCCTAAGATTCGAAGCAACGTTGATACTCATAACATTTCACAAAAGTTGAAAAAATGAATCTCTTTTGTTCGAGCTATAACCTTTTATGGGATTTTTCAAAAGCGTTAATGCTACTTTTCTCCTAAGTCAGTTAAAAACACAAACAATATATATATATATAATAATTCCCCCTAGCATCCTTTTTTAATTATCTCTTTTTAATAATATTCAAATAATCTTTTAATTATTTGGTTCGAAGTTAATACCCTGATCTTAATCGTAATCGACTAATATTATTACATCATAAATCCCTTTCCCGCCCATTGTAAAAAATCAGAGCTCTTATAACAAAAATGTCACGTGGTCTTCAACGGTTGGTATAAAAACCGATGTCTCTGGAAATCTCTCTCTCTCTTCGCTCGTTTCTCTGTAGTCATGTAGCTGTCTGCTTTGTGTTGTGTGTTGTAGTTTCTTTGTCTGTGTTGTATCGTCCATGTTCATCGTAATTAATATGCCTAGGTGTTTCAAGATATTCAATAAATTGGATTTACTAATCTACCCGACTGCCTCGTAGATCTTTCCATAGAAAATTCATCATCATACAGGAATCACTCACCACCGGCCACGCCCTAAACTTTAGTTCGCCATTGTTTAAATCAACCACTCGCCACGACAAATTATGCACGGCTTAAGTTTTATATTCACACACACACACACACGCACGCACGCACACACACACACACACACACACACACACACACACACACACACACACACACACACACACATATATATATATATATACTACCTGGTATATCCGTTCTTCGCACGGGTGAACTGAAAAATTAAACAACACAGATTGAAAGATAAAGAAGTTTTTAATGAGTTAATTTTACGTGAATTTCAAATTAAACAAAAAAGATTTTTGCATATCTCAGCCAAACAAAAAAAAAAAAAAGAAAAAAAACCCACCTTTGTTAAATTTTAAGCATGAAGATCTAATAGCTGATAAAAAGATTTTTTTTATTTATAACTCCCCGTAACACTCTTGAGGGTCGATTTTTGAAAATACTTCCTAAGCTGATCTCTGCTCAGCAAAAGTAACAGGTTGTTAAAAGTTTTGTGTAATGAACGCTTAAAATAGTGTAAATAATTTATATCTGAAAGTGTAATACATTAATATTACTTTCGATTGTATTTGTTGTATGTTAAAATTGTAATATTCACAAGCAACGCCGTTTCTTAAATTACAATGGCGATTCAATGAAAAACATAGCGAAATGTCAACGATAGAGTCAAATTGGCAAATGTCTAGCTACTTTCATATCTCGAGCATTATTAGAGCTTCGTAAGATCCGCCGTGTAGGGACGCGATGCACGTTAATGCTTTATCTACCACATTATGATTTACTGCAGTTTTTTTCATGCAATATATTTTTTGGATCACTACATTGAAAATTAAGGTATCCGACTACACTAAAACCATGATTTTTTTCAAAAATTGACATTTTTTTTCTGACTTTATTTTATAGACCATTTTATTAGCTTAATAACAATACCAAGTATTTTATTTTCCCTCCACTAGAACAAAAACTACAAGTGTTTTAGTAAAAGCAAATGCCATAACTTTGCACAAGATGTCAAACTTTAAAATGCGTTTTACTCAAAATGTGTTTTTTTCGAAAACTCAAATAGGGACAGTGATTGATGAAAAAGTTTTGAAAATAATTAGCTGAAATTTTTTGCTTATGTTCTGCATAACAGTAGAAGTGTTTTGATCTTCAGATTTGTCAATAACTATTTTATTTCAAAATTTGCAGTCCTTTATGTGAATATAGTCAATGTTTTTTTAAGCAATTTCGTATAATCACTAAGATAAAGTGCTCTAGTTTTTGTAAAAATTAAAATATCTCTTATCCTGAAGGTCACTTCAAACAGGAATAACAAAGTAGCACATAAAAATTGAAAAATTGAGAATTTGTTTATAAAATTTTTGTACAGAGCGGGCCCCCCGTTTATGTAATTTTTCGTACATTTTTACTAGTTTTTTCCCATTTTAATTATAATAATTTTTTTTTATTTTACCATTTTTAGGATTTTTTCCTTAAAATATACTAAATAAACATAAAAATCACAAAAAAATCTCCATATCTTCTTTTTTTCAAAAAAAAGTTGTCGCAAGTAGTCGGATACCTTAAGGGATATACATAAACAAAATAATCCACTTTGGGAAATTTAATCCGTTAGAGATAATAAATTAAGTAAAGATATTCCACTGTAAAATTAACTATGTACACCGTTCACTTAAAATAAATAGTCAAATAGTTTTTTAAGGTCTTCATTAACATACAAAAACATAAGACACTTAAATTTTGACATGAACTATTTTTTCGGGACAAAAATAATATTCTTTGCAATCCGCTGAAAATGCCGTCAGCTGAAAACGCAATATCTGCTACAAAACTATTCGCATTTCTAGCTAAAATACTCATCATAGTACCCGTGCTGAAATATATCTTGTAACAGTGAATTTCAAAGAATATTCCTGCTAAGTATTGGTAGAATGTTCCTTCTAAATTGGTGTGGTGAGGTAGTTAGGAGAAGGGGGTGCCAGCTGAGGTGTCATCCACGTCACTTGACCATGGTTCAAAATTACGTGGTCCGTTGCCAAAAGCCCTCGTGTAGCTGAACAGGGCGACGTTAATATTCACTCACTCACTCACTGCAAAAAAAAAAACAGTACAGTAGTTATAATTATTTTTATACTTAAAAATGCAATATCCACCTATTCAATTAAAATTATAGCGTTATAATTAACTACTAACTACAAACAAACTATGCAAATATGTCCAAATGATGTAGTGTGAAAGACAAAGTTTATCTACTGTAAGTACCAGAAGCGATAAAAGTATTTATTTTGAAAAAAAGATTAGTTTCTTACTACCAAATGTGCACAATAAAATCATAAAAAAACATTCAAATAAAGAAAGATTTATAACAACCTCTCCCTTCAAAACTTAGTTTTATTCTGAAATAAAAAAAATTAGGGATTATGCTGATCACTGGAATTAATTAGAAGTGAGCGCCTTGCGTAGCTAAAACAAAAAGGGTTCTTTCACAAACAAATGATAGATATATGCTGACGTGGGCTTTTTTGCAGCACACGCCAGAATTGCTTTCAGATGGCAGAAGATTTTCCTACTTACTTGACAAATATCGTTATATTTTGTACACTTCTCACAATATCTTTATAAATTATAGCCTATGTGTTATTCTGATGTATAAGCTATATTACTGTAAAGTTTCAATAAAATCCATTCAGTTGTTTTAGCGTGAAAGACGCCCAAACATCATCACATACTTTCGCATTTATAATCTCTCTCTCTCTCTCTCTCTCTCTATCTATCTATCTATCTATCTATACTATATATATATATATATATATATATATATATATAGATATATAGTTAGAGTCAAATTATAGAGGGCGCTGTGATAGCACAGCTATGTAATGATGTAGTGATACGGTCACAAACACTCGGGAGAGTAAAAGACATGTAAAATGTTGCTAGTTACTATATTACTGAGTATTTGCGTTTGATGATAGTATATTTAGAAGTGTTTAATAAAGTCTTGTTGGGTTTATAAGGAAGTGTGGAAGTCAATGAGATTTGAGTAGTGAGTCACATTCCATCCTTACCAAAACACGAAATCACTAAGCATAAGTGCTGGATTCGAGAGAGTCCACAACAATAAATATATATATATATATATATATATATATATATATATATATATATATATATATATATATATATATGTGTGTGTGTGTGTGTGTGTGTGTGTATAGAGAATATTATATTAAAATCAAACTGCGTGTTCATTTAAATTAAAGCATTTGATAAATGAGTCACAATCGTGTGAGGGATTTCTCGAATCAGTTAAAAACAAAATTCAACATTAACTTGTGGAGGGAAAAGGAGGAAAATTAACTCTTCTTTTTGAAATCTGTCTTATTAATCGTATCACTAGTTTCGATTCATTCGTGATCTCAGATTAGCAAGAAGTGTGTGCTGACCAGATTTCTGATTCATAAGAGGATAAGCTGCTATACGGATTTCTCTCTCTCTGATTCATAAATGGTATATAAATGAATGGTGTTTAAATCATAAGTTTTAAAAAAGGTGTTCTTTTTTGAATATTTATTAGCAAATAACTCCAATAATCAGCCCAGAAAAATTGTTACTTTAATTTTAGTTTAGTTATTTTAAATGTTATAAGTTATTTTTTAATTAATGGTGTATAATTAATTAGTGTAAATTAATGGGTGTATAATTTTTTAAAGCATTTTTTTCTCTCTCTAAAGCAGTCGCTTGAATTGAATTCGTTATTGGCAACTAAACGCAAACACTTTTTAGGAGAGGAAGTATTTAGCTTCTTATCACTCATAAGTAAATATTTCATTTCCGTTTGAAAGAAAAAGAATATTTCATTTCAAATGCAAGAAGACTAAAAGGTCGGGGGGGGAGACTTAAACCGGACAGTTAAAAGTTACATAAATAAAATACTGAGGTTGTCAAAGTGATACAGTTAGTAAAAATGTGCCTTTTTCAAAAGAAAAAAAGTGTTGTTTTTGTAAAATTCGTTATGTTTTTAGTACCATTTTCCTCCAAATATAAACCATGTAAAGAATTCTGATGCACCTTACATCTGTCGAGCTCAAAGTCCTCCTGTTGGCGGAGTGGAGTAGTTTGGAGAGGAAGTTGCAGCTCAGGTATCTTCCTCGTCACTTGACTGAGGCTCAAAATTACGAGGTCCATCACCAATACCTTTCGGTTGTCTTATAGTACGACGTCAATGTAGCTCTCAATAACTCACTCACCAAAAATAAATTTGCATGATTTTTCAGGATGTTTCAAAAATAATCACTATCCCCAAAGTAAGCCATTATCACTTTATCACTAAGTCACTTTATCTACCGCATTATGATTTACTGCAGTTTTTTTTCATGCAATATATTTTTTTTTTGAATCACTACATTGAAAATTACATCAGCAAAATACTCCACTTTGGGAAATTTAATCCGTTAGAGCTAATTAATTAATTAAAGATATTCAACTGTAAAATTAATTATATACACTGTTCACTTAAAATAAATAGTCAAATCGTTTTCTCTAAGACCTTCATTAACATACAAAAAATAAATAAATAAATAAATAAATAAGACACTTAAATTTTGACATTTTTCGGGACAAAAATGATAATCTTCGCAATCTGCTGAAAACGCCGTCAGCTGAAATAGCAGTTTCTGCTATAAAACTATTCGCCTTTCCTCCTAAAATATTCAACATGCTGCAATATAAAGGGTGTTTTTTTAGAGGTATAGAACTTTAAATTGCAATAAAACAACGATGTATTATTCGATTGACATGAATTTTTTTTATTCGAAAGATAATCTTGTGGCATTACATTTTAAATATGATTTTTGGCATAGGACTGCCACGGCTGGCTCGGATGTAGTCCAATCTGGACGTCCAATTTTCGATGACTTTTTCCAACATTTGTGGCCGTATATCGGCAATAACACGGCGAATGTTGTCTTCCAAATGGTCAAGCGTTTGTGGCTTATCCGCATAGACCAATGACTTTACATAGCCCCACAGAAAATAGTCTAGCGGTGTTAAAGCATAAGGTCTTGGAGTCCAATTCACAGGTCCAAAACGTGAAATTAGGCGGTCACCAAACGTGTCTTTCAATAAATCGATTGTGGCACGAGCTGTGTGACATGTTGCGCCGTCTTGTTGGAACCACAGCTCCTGGACATCATGATTGTTCAATTCAGGAATGAAAAAGTTAGTAATCATGGCTCTATACCGATCACCATTGACTGTAACGTTGTGGCCTTCATCGTTTTTGAAGAAAGATTCCACCAGCCCATAAAGCGCACCAAACAGTCAGTTTTTCTGGATGTAACGGTGTTTCGACATACACTTGTGGATTAGCTTCACTCCAAATGCGGCAGTTTTGTTTGTTGACGTAGCCATTCAACCAGAAGTGCGCTTCATCGCTAAACAAAATTCGATTATGAAAATTGGGAACAACGGCAATCTAGTTTTGGGCCCATTCGACGAATCTACGCCTTGCTTGATGATCGTTTTGATGAATTGCCAAACCAAACTGAGAATAAATCACTTGACAGCTGTTAATTCTGTCGCCATCTTGGAAAGTAATGCCAACTTAAACTTCAATACCTGGGGAAAAAAACACTCTTTATCTTGGAAGAGTGGATTTCAAAAAAATATTCCTGCTAAGTATCACCTAAATATTCGTAAAAATGGTTGCTCTACGTAAGGCTCCCTTCACACCAAACGACTCCGATTCATTCACCATCAAACTTTTCTGATCGACCAGGATTCGGCTTCGAAAATTTCCCGCTCAAAGAAGCCAAGATTCGCTTCCCGCATTCACACCAAACAAAACCGGTTCAATCCGCCTTCATTCTGACTTACGCGTGATTCGGCAGGTCAGATTTTCTTCCGTGATTCACCAGCAGCCGGGAGCTATTTCTTAAAGAAAAAGTGAATTTAAACAAATAGAGTGTTTATTTTTATTGTTTTTTATATTATTAGTGATTATATCTCGTAAAGTTTCTATTAAAGAAGCTAGTTTTAGATATTTAAAGATTTTAATGTTCTTGTTAGGGTTAGCATGGGTTTGTTTTTATGCCAATAGATGGCGCTTATATTTTTGTGTGGTATTCCTAGAATTCTTTTTCATTATGTAAACTAACTCTAGTTCTTGTCGCCGAGTGTGTAGGCTGTATTTTATTCCTGCTAATCTTGCGCAAATAACAAAATTAATTTTTCATGTATTATTTTATTCAATTTTAGAAATTTGAAAACTTTATTCTTTACTTTTTAATACTTTAAAGCAAAATGTGTTTTTTTTGGGAGGGGAGGGAATATTCTGAAGGATGTTTGAAATAGCTTCAAAGATCAATTTGATAAGAATTTATTTAATTTTGGGAGAGAAAAAAATTTAAATATTTATAATAATGCTAAAATAAAACAACGATATTGCCGATATTTTTAATTTTTTAAAAAGATTTCATTTTATTATACTGCATAGATCTCAAATTTTGTTATATGAAACAAACAAACTGTAAATGGCATGTAAAATTTTTAATTCATTAATGTATTTATTAGCAAACCATTTTTAGATACATAATAAAAAAATAGTTATTATATGCTACAAAAGCTGTAGTATATAACAACATTTGAAATGCCTTTTAAAAACATTAGGTATATTATTTGTAAAAGTAACTGCATTATAATATAGTTACAATACATATTTATTATTTGTTACTACTTTTCAGACTATAATTGCATTTGATACTAACAGGCAAAATATATAAAAATAAAATAAATAAAACCGTTCTTATATTTTTTGTTTTATGTGTATTTCAACTTCAAAATAAATGAAAATACAGTTGGGAAATTAATAGCTTGAAACGTTAATCGTCTTAAAATATTAAAAACAGCATCCATGTTCGACAGCAACTGATGGAAGAATGATTGACCCGTGGCGGTGTGAAGGCAAATCTCTGTTCATTCAGAATCGCTGGGAATTGGAAAGATTGCTACAGACTCGGAATCGTTTGGTGTGAAGGGAGCCTAATTTTAAAGTGAGTGGTACTTATAAGTACCGTCGATAGATAAAGGGTTAAGATCGTCAGAGCCAAATGAGTGGTAAATATTCTTGAGTGAGTCAATGAGTGAATAGTAACGTCACAATATAAAGCATCACAAAGACTATTGGTGATGGACCTCGTAATTTTGAACCATGGTCAAGTACCGAGGACGATACCTGAGCGGACACCCTCTCTCCAAGAAAGACGTTGCTGAATGGCCAATTAAAAATTCAGATACAATTTGTGGACAAATTTGATCGCTAATTTACATGGTTGGGATTGATTGGAATCTTCAGTATTCAATCCATCGTGTGCCACAACTGAGATTAGTATTTGATTGAATGATAAATCTAAAGAGAATAATACTCATTCTCAGATGAAATCAGGGTTAAAAGAAAATACTGTCTTTTGATTGACTGTCTGATAGTAAACTGAACTAAAATAATTCAAACAAATGTAAAATATTTCTGTAAAAATAGAAATGTGAGTAATTAATTACCAAAATTTACAAGAAAGTTTAGACTAGTGATCCTCAACCATTTTTTTGTTGTTGTTGTGGTACACTTTTAATAATTTCAAAATTTGGCAGCACACTAACAATAAGTAAGTTTAAAAGAATTTTGCTTATCTGTAACACACTTCCATCTATTCACGAAAAAATAAGTTAAATATACCACGAGTACCCTTAGTTTATTTCTATTAAACGACCGAATGATTAGGTTCCGGATTTTATTTTTTTTCTCAGAGTATAATTAATAATTTAAAAAAAAATTTGGTGGCACACTTCTAGAATTTGGCGGCATACAAAAGTGTCACGTCACAGTGGTTGAGAAACATTGGTTTAGACTGAGGAAAAACAAAAATTCAATTTAAATCGGAGTATAATAATTGTATAAATATTCAGCATACGGATATAGTTTTACAGGCAATAATTTGTATACATAGCTGTTCTAAATTTTATTATGCATTGATTTAGTTAAAAAAATTAAAATCTCATATCCTTTTTCAATTCCTACTGTTAGTTCACACCTCCCTACATATATTTATTTATATATCTTGATCAAATTTTCAATCGTTAATAAAATACTTTTTATTCACCCACTCAAGTTCAAATACATTTTTTTAAACTTGTAGTGGATGGCACTTGATGTTAATACAGTTTTTTCAAGAATATTAATTATTTAATTAAATTTAATTAATTAAATATAGTTTAAAAGTTCTATTTCAGTCGACATTATTCCTCTAGATGACAATACCATTGGATAAAACAGCTTTTGTTAAATTTGTAATGAAGATTTAACTTAACCTAAATAATCATATGCTAAATAGACGTCAGCATTCCTTTTACATTGGTTTTAAGATAAATTCTTATCTATTATATTCAACTTTTATTAAAAAATATAATTACAAATTTAAGGAGTTAAAAAGTTTTGAATATTAATTTAAAAGGTGTTTTGCCACTTAATATTGGGATTCTGTCATATGTATATATATATTTATGTTAATCGTAATCCTTACTAATATCATAAACGCGAAAGTTTGTGAGGAGAGATGTTTGTTATTCTTTCACGCAAAAACAACTGAATGGATTTTAAAGAAGCTTTACAATAATATAGCTTATACATCAGAAAAACACATAGGCTATAATTTATAAAGATATCGTGTGAAGTGTCGAAAATATAAAGACAATTCTCAAGTAAGTAGGAAAAAATTCTGCCATCTACAAGCAATTCTGGCGTGCGCTGCAAAAAAGTCCGCGATGGCATACATCTATCTTTTATGTGTGAAGCAAAACTTTCCCTTTTTGTTTTGTCTACCCCACGCGTTCGCGTCTAATTTATTCCTTTGATCAGTGTAATCCTTAATTTAAATTTCAGAATAAAACTAAATTTTGAAGGGAGAGGTTGTTTTATAAATCTATCTTTATTTGAATAGCTACTATTGATTTTTTTTCATGTGTAAACCATTATCGCCAAAATTGTGAACGATGCATACAATAAAAATTAATAATTTATTTCTGTGCACGTTTTTTTATCATTTTATTATGCACATTTGGTAGTAACAAACTGATCCTTATATCAAAATAAATACTTTTATCGCTTCTGGTACTTACAGTAGATAAACTTTGTCTTTCACACTACATCATTTGGACAAACTTGCATAATTTGTTTGTAGCTAGTAGTTAATTAAAACGCTATAATTTTAATTGAATAGGCAGATATTGCATTTTTTATGTATAAAAACAATAACTACTGTACTGCATTCTCTGGGTGAGTGAGTGAGTGAATATTAACGTGGCACTCTTCAGCTACACGAGGGCTTTTGGCGACGGACCACGTAATTTTGAACCATGGTCAAGAGACGTGGACGGCACCTGAACTGCCCCCTCTCCTAACCACCATATCCCACCAACGGGAAGACGTTTGAGCTCTCGACAAATTTAACCCTTTATCTCTATCTCCCGACGGTTCTTATAAGTACCACTCACTTTAAAATAACATACAATAACCGATTTTACGAATATTCTGACAATACTTAGCAGGAATATTCTTTGAAATCCACTCTTCCAAGATATATGGCAGCACGGGTTCCATGATGAGTATTTTAGCGGGGAAGGCGAATAGTTTTATAGCAGAAATTGAATATTAACGCAACAGAAAGTAATATTAACGCAACAGAAAGTAATATTAACGCAACAGAAAGTAATATTAACGCAAAAACACTTTGATATAAACTATTTACACTATTTTAAGCTTTCATTACACAAAATTTGTAACAATGTGTTACTTTTGCTGAGCAGAGATCAGCTTAGGAAGGTATTTTCAAAAATCGACCCTCAAGAGAGTTACGGGGAGTTATAAATAAAAAAAAAAATCCTCTTTATCAGCTATTAGATCTACAGACTTAAAATTTAACAAATGGGGTTTTTTTTGTAGTTGTCCAGCTGAGATATATGCAAAAAGCTTCTTTTGTTTAATTTGCAATTCACGTAAAAAATTAACTCATTAAAAAGTTTTTTATCCTTCAATCTGTATTGTTTAATTTTTCAGTTCACCCGTGCGAAGAATGGGTATACCAGCTACTTATTTAATAAAAGTAACTAAAATTAAATTTTTCTCTGTTGGCCTATTAGTAGGAATTGACTTAAATATTTTTATATTACTTATTTTTTTTCTAAGTTTTACATATTTACTAAAATTTTTTTAGCAAATCGGTCGTCTTATTTCTTCTTTAAAAAGTTTTACGGTATTAAAATTAGTGTTTCATATTCTTCGTCTGAATTTGTTTCGATTGAACAATTATTGGTCTCATATTACTTCCCTTCTCCCTACAAATGAGACATTTTCTTTATCTTTTAAATGTGTTGAATAATTTGTACTACGTATACCTCTTGACATTTCCTCCCTTTTATCAATTAATTAAGTTAATTAAGTGAAGAAAGTTAATAACGAGGTCATATCAAACGGCTGTATCAAGAATTTATCCTTGTGGGTTATTGCATAATAGAGAATTTATCCCACAGGTGCTCTGTTTAGGATGAATAGGAAAACTTATTTTGAAGAAATTGTAATTTAAGAGAGCCAAATTCTTGCCAGTGTTTAAAAGATAAATTCTTGTAACGAGGAAGCAAACGCATAAAATTAACAAAAAGCAACAGCTGATCATGAATAAGAAGATAAGCATATTTTATGTTTTTTCCGTTATTGAAATAATTTGATCAACAGTTTTATGAATAATATAATTTTAAAAATCTCCTTATTGTATTATAAAGCTTTACTTCAAAAGCTAATATTGTATTTACAAATATTCTTACTACATCAAGCTTGTGTGTTACTCACAGATCTTCATTTCTAGTTTTATCTATCTTTTCCTTTGACGTAAGAGTTACATTAGGTCAATTGATTGTTTAAACAAAGTCGAAGAAAAAGTATAAGATATTCGAATACATAGATAAAATTGTTGACAATTTATCAGTAAGTTATAGTTTATGCTTTACATTCCTAACATACAGAGATTATAATATATTGCATATGTTTTCCTCTCCCCCTCCCTTCTTTTTTCATTTTACTTACGCATTTTTTAACATTTATTTAATTCAAATAATACAAAATTCTTAGAACAATGCCATGTAATTTTTTTTATTTTATTATTTTTCCAACCCATTAATTTTAGGGAGTCTTTATTTGTTAGTTTCTATCATACTTTAGATATAGTAGTGCTATATGACCGTATAAGAATGATATTCCTATCCTTTTCATCTCTTTTTTTTAAGTGCAAATTTATTTTAAAAAGTTTTTTTATTTGATTGTCAAAATTAATTGATTACAAATTTTTAAGAAAATTAGAAATCCATTACGCAAGAACAGGCAGCCAGAAGTATAGCTAAAATAATATTTTTTATAACCTTTTAATTTACGCGTGTGCTTTTTTTTCCATTTTCCCCCCCTAACAATACAAAATTTTTTTTTCTAGGTTATTTTACAATTCTTTCAATTTATTTCATATAATTTATGAAGCTTACCGAAAGAGTTCAATCTAATGTTGGCTCTAAGTTTACGTGATGGCAGCCGATCCGTCTCCTTTTGAAAAAGGTCATGCTTTGGGACTGGCAGGGTTGGAAAGAAATTTTGCATTAAATTTTTAGCAAACAGCCAGACGGTAAATTCAAAAAAGTATTGCTCTCAATTAGACGAATTAAAGCAATTGAACAAAAACCTTTAAAAATAGCAAATCGAGAGTCGTGTTTCATAAGGACAAATGCGGTCTCATGTGTCTGACAATTCGACAAAAGTTGTTAAAGCTCGGTGGATATGTTCTAAGCCAGGGCGGTGGGGGGGCAACCTGTTTTGGAAGATTGCCACTATCTTATTAAAAAAAATTATTCATGCTACTTCTCTCTCAAACTTTTTCCAATAAACAAAATAATATGAAAAGATAAATTTTTTTTTACTTATAGGTTTATTATGGAATTTTTGCGCAAATAGCCCATTTTTATGCAAGTCTAAGTAATGGAAATTCAAGAATAATATAATAAGTAAGTCAAAAGTATAAACTTAAGTTTTATTGTCAATAAACTTTTTACAGGTTCATAAATTAGTTAGGTTAGCTGTAAAAAATAAGTAACTTGAAACATCTAATTCTAAATAATTATTAAACTGTCAGTACCTTCTTATATAATGTGGCTTTTGAGTTTCAGTTTTTTTTTCTACCAAGTCATCTATATTAGAATTAGTTCTCGAAGATGCTAAAAAAAATTGTTATTCTAGGTGTCTATCAGTAAATTTTGAGCTATATTTTTAGCCGATCTGCATTCTGGAGTAGCAAACATTCATTGGGCAGTTCATTGCTTTCTTTAATATATTTTAAGACACGCTCCCTCAAATTCCAAAATCTCACGAGTGCACTTCCTTTGAAAAGCCAGTGCATTTAATAATGAAGGAGTATATAACTTTCTATTGTAATTCAATTAAGGGTAGTTAAAACAAATTTTGATGTCTTTTTTTGTCTGAGACAATCGCATTGCAATAAAAATGTAAAAAAAAATGATAATATTTATTATCTTTTCAAATTTTTAATTTTTTAATAAGTCTTCGCGTGCCATTGTTGCAGTTCAGCCGTGCCACACTGTGCCACGTGTACCGCGGGTTGGCCACCCTTGTTCTGACCCAGAGGTTCCCAAACTTTTTTGTCTCATAGACCCCTTGGCATGTTTTTCGGTTTGGGGTAGACCCCCTGCTTATTAATTTTAAATTTCTGCAAATTCATCAAATTTATTTGTGACAGGTATATATATATATATATATATATATATATATATATATATATATATATATATATATATGTATATGTATATGATTATATATTAAAAAATTCTTATATTGGATTATATATATATATATATATATATATATATATATATATATATATACATATATAGTATACACTTACTTTAAAAGATTTAAATTTCTAACTGAAGTGAAGTATAGTGTTTAAAACTTAAGACACATTTACTAATTAATTAAATTAAAAAATTTAATTAATACATAAAATAACTGTTACATAAAGTAACACTGAGCAACAAAAACATACTTTTAATGTGATGGAAGAATCTGGAGCTTCTCTAAAATTGCTGGTATTCGTTTTTAAGTTATATTTTAAGATTTTCCTTAGTGCCCATTCTGGTCATCTCCTCATATTATATTATATTAATGTCTTTTTTGAATATGGCCATAAGCATTCATTGCCTACAGGGAATTACCACAGTCAAAGCATTCTCAAACCTAGTTTCAAAATCTGAATAAAGGATATTTAAATGTTGAACGTAAGTTATAATGTCATTTTCCTGTAGATTGTCTGTGACAAAGTGAGAAAAATTGGACCGTCCAATATTATGCTCCTTAGCTCAATTCCGGCAAGAAACACTGAAATGATGGTCCTGTAAGTACAAATTAATCTCGTTATATTTAATAAATAAATCTGTTGAGAAGGTAAATCTGTTTTCCTCTTGATTAAATTTTCTTTTAAACTTAAAGTCGTGATTTGGTTTAGTAAGATCCAATATATATCGTAGACTCCCATTTACACCTCATGGACCCCTAACACAGACCCCTTGCAGGTCGTCATAGACCCTTGGGGGTCTATATAGACTATTTTGGGAATCACTGTTCTAACCCAAGCCTTGGAAACCTATGGCACGCGGCCACATGCGGCATACGGAACAATTCTCAGTGGAACTCTACACCACTCTAAAAAGTTTTTTTTTTATTTTTAATGGCCTGCCGATTGGAATTTTTCCATAGCAGACCTAGTACGTTCCCCGAAAGCTGGTATCTATTTTTAGTGCGGCTCAATATAGGCGGATACCAATCGCCGCAGGCAGTTTTGACGCTCAGTTTCCTCTCCAGAGGCAGGCCTCGGAACTCTGACAATGCAAACCTGTTCTAGGATTTAATTTTGCCTAGAGCACACAAGTCAAACAGACACTCTAGGGATTTTTTACATGCCGTATAATCATACGACATGGCCGCTGTCGATTTTCCACATCATGAAAATCCACCGACTTGGGTCGGGGTCGAACCCGCAACCTTAGGTGCAGAAGGCCAGCGACAAACCAACCACAATGATAAAGTTAAATCGCTCTGTGTCTCTCTTCTCTCTACGCCTCAAGCATTTTTATTTAAGGAATCCGATTACTTTCAGAATCTTGATTTTACAAAAGCGTATAAATGGATAATATTTATATTTAGTGTCACTTAGATTAGAAAATGTAGATGAAATTGTTTTAAGAATATTATTACAATAAAAAATTATTTAAGTAGAATATTTTGACAAAAAATGAACATAGAATGACAAATTTTCAAAATATTTTCCTTTTGTGAAAAATGCTTCTATTATAATAATATTTTGCCTGTATATAGCTTAGACTTCTGTACAGATGCTCAACAAGAATTTTTGAAATATATAACTTAGAAGTGGGTTTATTCAAGTTTTACGACAACAGAGGGGAGAAATTTTAAGAAAAAAAACTCCGATAATTATTTCAATTGGTTGCAACTCTGAAAACAATGTGAATTTTTTTAAAAAAAATAGTTCAGGCTCTCTGGAGAAGTCTTTACTTTATAAAAGCAAAATATTATTGTTTTAGAAGCATTTTTTATAAAAGGGGAACATTTTGAAAAAAGGTTATTCTAAGTTAATTTTTTGCCAAAATATTGCATTTAAATACAATTTTTTGTCAAAATGTCCTTAAAACAATTTTATACATATAATCTAATCTAAGTGACACTAAATATCATGAAAATTATCCATTTATGCGCTTTTTTAAAATCATGGTTCCGAACGTAGTCGGATAGTAAAGGACTATATTTTTTACTTTAAATTCTTTGCCATTAAACGATTCTGCTGAATCTGCTTGCGTGCAGTTTGTGTAACTCATGTAAAAAAATCATGTGTTTAAATGTGACTCCTTTTTAGCGTTAAATATTCAATTCAAATCAAAATGATTGCATAATATTTGTAAAATGAAACATCCCTCATTTTCACGCCATGAAAAAAAAATCTTCAGAATTATTAAAAGTAAAATCTTCGCAATTAAAATTTGGAAGATATCTCTATGGATAAGTTGACAGCTATTTTAAATTGCCGTATGTTATTGCCGGAGTGATTTAATTGTTTGTAGAAAATTGTATGTGCCCTGTGTTTTGTCACTTTTGGTTCTGCATTTATACTTTATATGTGAACAAATTTATCTCAAGAAATATATTTTGAATCCAAAAAGAAGTCGTTTAACAACTGAACATTCAGAATCACATGTTAAATTGAAAGTTACAAATTATATTTCGATATTGCGTTATGCAGTAGAATTTTGCAGGGATAAAATTCACATTAAAATTTTAATTTTTTATTTATCTACATTGCAGGAATGCTTGCATTTTATGTTTTTTTATTCCTTTTTTTAATAAATATTCTTAAAAGATACATAAAACATAATATATACACAATTTTAATTTTTTTATTTATGTTGAAGAAATAGTTATACTTTTTATTTTGCTTATTTTTATGTTAATAAATATCTCTCAAATAATTCATATAATTAATGTATAATTTAACTCTAAATATTTATTTTTGACCTCTATTCCCTACCTCTGCATGCATTGCCGTGAAAATTGAATTATTTCAAATATTTCCTACTGCGTGGCACCCTGAATCCCTGGTATATTGGTTTGGCACACCACAGCTGTAGGGTTACCGACCCCTGTTCTAACTTGTCCTCCATATTCATCAGATCTCGCGGCCTAAAAAATTTGAACTTATTTCGATCATTATAAAATTCCTATTAATGGAAAAAACTTCATTTCTTTGATCAAAATAAAGAAACCTGTTGATAAGTTTTTCTGAATCGAAAAACCTGTGGTTTTGTAAGGACGGAATTTTCTAGTTACTTGAAAGGAGGAGAAAAGTTGTGAAACAGAATGACACTTATATAATTTAATAAATACGTACCAAAAATTAAATGGTGCTGCGTTTCAATTTTCATTCAAAACGTGTACGAACTTTTGAACCTGTACGAATAAAGTTTTTGTGTGCTGTTGATAAATGTAATTAAGTTTAAGTTTTTCTCACTTTCAAACATATATTATTCGACATCACTAAAAACAATTATCTGATATCAAGGGCAATGTTTATATATACACTGCTGGCTACCGTAAATGCAACACCCTGAAGGAAGCAAGCTAATAACATGAAATTTACAACATGCATTAGCGGAGGTGAGATATGCGAATGATCAGAATTTCAGCGCAGACACACATCACGCGCGCCTGTGGCGCCACTTCAAAGCGCTATTTAAGGCTTGGAGATTTCGACGATTTCAAGTTCGCCAATTGTGTTTTTCTTGTGGATTTTTCAAAAAACGACCACTTAAGTCTCGTAGAAAACAGCGATCAGCTTTTGATCAAGTATCCGAGTTCGACAGAGGAAGGATAGTGGCCTACCGAAATTGTGGATTATCTTTCAGGTAAATCGGTAGTCGTGTTGGACGAAACCAAACAACTGTAATGCGGATATGTGACCGTTGGATGCAGGAGGGTACGACGGACCGACGTGGTCGATCGCATCCACCTCAGTGCACCACTGCACATGAGTACAGGCAAATTGTGCGCATGGCAGTGACGGATCGCTCAGTCGCATCACAAACCGTAGCACAGAACACGGCGTCTGTAACGCATCATTCAGTGACTGAGTGTACCATTCAACGCCGTTTACAGCAGAGTGGTCTGTCCGCAAGACGTCCATTGCATGGTCTACCCTTGACTCAGAACCACAGACGACTCCGCCGCCAATGGTGCGATGAAAGAAGGATGTGGGCAGCAGAATGGAATGAAGTTGTCTTTAATGCCGAGTCACGCATCTGTCTGCAACACCACGATGGTCGGATTCGAGTCTGGAAACACCGTGGAGAGAGGATGCTGAACAGCTGCGTTATGCACCGCCACACTGGTCCTGCACCGGATATTATGGTATGGGGCAGTATTGGATATCATTCGCGCACTCCTCTAGTTCGCACTGCCGATACTTTAAAACAGCCAGCGCTACATCTCCGAGGTGTTGGAGTCGGTTGTCCTTCCTTACCTTCAGGGCTTGGCCACAGCCATATTTCAACAGGATAATGCGCGACCACACGTGGCACGCATTGCCCAAAGGTTCTTCATCAATCACCAGATTGAATTGCTTCCCTGGCCGGCTCGCTCTCCGGTTCTTTCGCCGATAGAAAACATGTGGTCCATGGTGGCTCAACGATTGACCCAGATTGCACCCCCAGCTGCCACACCAGATCAACTTTGGCAACGTGTGGAAGCTGCTTGGTTTTCTGTACCCCAAGAACACATCCAAAGTCACTTTGAATTAATGCCGTGGCGTGTGGCAGCAATGATCTCCAACAATGGCGGCTACTCTGGCTACTGATTCTGGCAGGAACCACACTTCACAGAAGTCTATAAATTTAATCATTTGATACTTGTGGTCAACATTTTATCTACAAAATAAATTTTGTTGTGCTATCTCTTGTCTTTCTTAGTGTTGCATTTACGGTGGCCAGCAGTGTATGTATGTATGTATATATATATATATAAAAGTCCGGTTAAATTTAGAACTGTGACAAATGGTTTTAGAACATATATTACTACTGCAGGCAAATTACTTCATAATATAATACAAAACTTTATTAATCAGCAATGTAATAAAGCTATAATTAAAAATAGTAAAGAGATTATAGATTTTTTTAATGATAAAAATATTTATTCAGTTCATAGCTATGACTTTGAAGATCTTTTCAATTCCATTGATTTATATGATATTATTAAAGTAATTTTAGAAAACCACAGTATGTATAACCTTAATATTAATTTTAACAAATTTAAAACTCTCATAGATTTTGTCTTAAAAGAAAATTATATCAGTTTTAATGGTTCTTTATATAAACAAGAGAAAGGACTCCCACAAGGGGGCCCAGCTAGTAATAGTTTGGCTAATCTTTATTTACATTTTTATGCATATAGTTATGTTATTAATAATGACTACTACATTTTTAGATATATTGATGATTTAATTATTTTTGGTAAAAATGATAATTTAAATCCTATTATTAATTTTTATCCGTCCTACTTGAACTTAGTTAAAATTAATAATAATCCAATCAAAACAAATTACCTAGATGTATCTCTGTATATTAAGGATTTGAAACTACATACTAATATTTATGATAAAAGAGATGCCTTTAATTTTAATATCATCAAAGTGCCTTACTGGAATTCTAATTTATCAATATCTATATATAGAAATATTATTTTTAACTATATTTATCGCAATAAAGTATTAGTTAGCGATAAAGCTAATATTTTTTTAAATCTTAAAAAAAAAATTTTTTAATCACTGTATTGAACATGGATACCCTGCTAATTTTCTTTGTAACTATATTTCTAATGATTTTTGTGATACAATTTGTATATTGTAATTATTTACTGTTATTATGTTTTGTAATTTTTTAAATTTAGACAATATCTAATTTATCCTACAATTATTAAATAGATGGCGCCACATGCTTGCTTTTTTTTTTTAAAAATCTTTAATATATATTTTTCAGAGTTTCTTTATAATTTACGCTAATTTTATGATTTTTATTTTTATGATTTTTTAAAAGTATATATATATATTTCTTATTGTCGTATATCGTATCGCAATTAATCGTTTCTTATATCGTATCGCAAGTAACTTTATGTGGTTCTGCTCTCCCTATTTGGCGGGAACACGATAATGCACTCTTGGCCATCGTTACAAATCCGTTTTAGTAGGTTATGTTTATGTTCATATATTCTTGTTTAATGACTTAATATTTAAATTTTACGTATAGAACTCTTTCCTTTCCTCTTGGTACATAGTATGACAAATTACAGGTGAGGGTTGGCGCCGCAAAACTTGTTTAAACCTGCAATCCTGGTTCCTAAGACCAGGAATTTGTCTTTATACTGTGTGCCCCTACTTCCTACTTTTAGTTATCTTAGGTTTATAACTATATGATTATTTTTATATTTTTGTTTATATGTATATGTATATGTGTGTATAAATTTATATATATGTGTATGTATATGTATATGATTATATATTAAAAAATTCTTATATTGGATTATATATATATATATATATATATACGATGAATCTGTGTACAGTAGACAAGTTGTTGCCACATTCTAGATTCAAATACTGATTCAAAGCATATTATTTCTGACCAAATCGATACATATTTTTATGGGGGGGGAATCTGATCCTTTTAAGACTTCACTTAATTAATCAACTGTTAGTTTACACGCCTACTGAGATTTAGCCGTAACTTTAACACTTCGAAATTATGCCCTCAGCGTTTCTTTATTACTGGTTACGTAACGTACCTCATTAATAGTTATGTATGCAGAACTTTGGCTCACTTCGAAGTAAATCACACAAAGAACTCTGTGAAGTAACTCATTATGAAACTGGTTCAGACGGTGCGAATGATGATATGTGTATCACGCAAAAACGGGAAACAGAAACACAAGAAAACGAAAAGTTTCATAGTTCTTCTGAACGGGCTTTGTAGTGAAAACTGTTGAAAGAAGCTCAGTGAGAGAAACTTACCACATTCCAATGAGCACCCGGGAGGTTGTGGTTTAAAACGCCCATCGTTATGTTTAACGAGCATTCGTCGAGAAAGGGAAAACTTTTCTCGATCCTATACCTCGGGATGGAAAGACACCTTAACCCCAACGACGACGATACGAGAAAACACCATATTGGAAGTACATGCTATCCTGCAGAAGGTTGAAGCACACTTCATCCTCGAGCGAGATGACAATATACCCCAATATGGTGAAATTCTCGTGAAAAATGTTGTTTTAACGAGCTTCACCCAGAAAGTAACAACTTCTCTCGATCCTTTACCTCATGAATGGAACCAAATGAATCTTGATCCTATACATCGTGAATGGAACATTACCAATATCTGGCCAGATATAAAAAAGTATGGTGCACTATACCGGCATAAAGAAAGACAAAGAATAAAGTGTTTTTTCGGGGGGCTTCATGCATTCGTTCCAGTATCAAGTTAATGTATTGGTAGCCCTGTCTGAATTAAATCTTTCATGCTACTCTGAGACGGTTCGTGTAAAATTTGACTACTGAAAGAGATATGTACACACACACAGTTTCTATACACAGTAGCACAAATCTTCAAGTCGGATCGTCGTCGTGCTGACCTCCGAAAAAAAACAACAAATAACATAAGTGTAATAGGGAAAAACAGAATACATGAAACACAAAAATCGCACTCAAGATTTATACAAAAGAAACAATGTATATATGATTTTACTGAAACACAAAAATCGCACTCAAGATTTTTACAAAACAAACAATGCATATATGATTTCACAGAAACACAAAAATCGCACTCAAGATTTTTACAAAACAAACATTGCATATATGATCTTACTTAAACAATCACTCGATGATAAAAAAAACAATAACAAAGAACAATTTTTTTTCTATCTGCTTAATTGAACAGTTATTTTTTTTAAAGAGACAACGCGAAATCAAAACCAAGAGTACATGAGATACAAATATATGCAATACTTTACACGTTAGAAAAGAAAGCTATAGTCTTTTTTTTTTAAACCTGTTCAATCAAGCAAAGTGTTATGTAGTTTTTTGTAACAGAGTAATAAGAAAATTTCATAAAGGGAGTTGAGAGAGCATTCAAATAGCGCAATGTCTATAGGGCAATGATTGTATACCATCATCACTCAAGTGCTTTTCATTATAAAAATCACTAAGAGAGATTTTATTTTGCACAATAGCTTGTAAGTTGAGTTTCTTAAAAACTATAGAACATACTGAATGTGTTTTAGACGAGACTCGTGCATCAAAAACACTTTTAAAGTGCGTATGGGTAAGGGTAGCTAGCACACTCGATCGAATATCTTACGATGTGGTTTTCTTACTTTCTCATTCTCATTATGTAACACAGAATACATTGTTGGTTTGAAATTCTCGAATAGGAGAACAAATTTCATTTTTAAAGTCCCTAGTTTTCCTTGATTTGTCTCATCACGTAAGAAATGACCTTCAGGAAAGTTACTACAATCTAATATCTCAGAAAAATGTTTTTAAGGTCATCATAAACATCATCGGTGTGTATATGCAGATACAATGAGTCTGTATCTGTATACAACAAATCACAGGAATGTTTGTAAAATTTTTTTAAATGACTCTATAGTATAAATCATACATTCTGAGTTTTGACAACTCTAAAACAGAGAAACCTATATATATATATATATATATGATCCAATCGTTCTCGAGAAAAGCACGCAGTCTTCGCGCGCAGGCGCAGCTAACTGAAACAAGAACTGAAACTTTAAGAAACGAAAACTTGAACAATTGAGAAAAGAGCAGAGAGAAAGACTGCGAGGTACGCGAGCAGGCGTTACCGTCGTCACATCATGGAAACCTATCTGTTAGAATAGCTACCTTTTTAATTAATTTTTGTTAAGTTTAAAATAAATCTGAAGAAAGACAAATGTCTTGGACCCCTTGTTGTCTCCCACAAATTATGGGGGCTCGGCCGGGATCGATAAAATTTCGATTTTGATCAAAGTTTGGAACGTGAACAAAAGAAGCGTCCGTGGAGGAGACGCGCCGCCATTTTTTGGAAACTTAGCTCAACCTGTGTAGAGGTTGAATTTTTCGTTAGAACCCAGCGTGAATACTCCGCCTGTGTGTAGAGGCCGGAACTATTGCAAGAATTATTTTTCGTCTAACAATATAACCTGTGTAGAGGTTGAACTTTTCATTCGAACCCAATGTGAATATTCCGCCTGTGTAGAGGCCGGAACTATCAATTTAAAGAATTTCAAGAACTATTTTTCGTCTAAAGATATAACCTGCGAAGAGGTGAGATCTGTGGAATCAACGTTTTTCTTCAATTATTGGATACATCGTACGTGCGAGCAACAAGGGAGCTAGAAAAAAAAGGTAGGATCTTTCCATATTTTTTCTAAAATGTATAAAAACGCTCTTAAAGAGGATCTCATAAGAGTTATTGAGGATCTATAGACGGTACTGTGGAGAGTACGGACACCATAGCTAAACTAAAGACTAAAATTGAGAAGAGTAGTACATTTGAAAGTGATCCAGATTTCGTTAAAACTTTAATTAAAAACTGTATAGATGAGAGGGTATCGCGAAATGAAAGAGAGGCAACTTTAGAAAAACAGAAAATTGAGCTCGCAAAACTTCAGTTAGCACAATTAGAAAAAGAAGTCGAACTTCAAACGGCTAAAAATGAAGCATTAAGTTTAAATCTCCTGCAGCTAAAGTTGAAGAGAAACAGTTCGAAACAAACATAGAAAATATGATCAAAAGCATTAAAACTTTATCTCTTCCTGTTCCCACCAGATCTGAAAATTTTAATCTGTTCTTCCAATCATTAGAACGCGCATTTTTAACCAAGAAAATAAATGACGAATATAAATCTGAAATTTTAATAAATCTTCTGGGCGAAAGAGCTCATAACGTCTTATTGTATATTAAAAAGGAGGAATTAAATGACTATGAAAAACTAAAATCTATAGTACTCAGAGAATTCCAAGTAACCCCTCGCGAGTGTTTAAACTCATTCAAAAATGCTGTAAAATCTTCAGGCGAGACATTCATCCAATTTGCTGCAAGATTGACGGCAAACTTCCAATATATTATTGTTCGTTAAGAAAAGTTAATTCCTTTGAATCTCTATGTGATCTTTTAATTTCTGATAAATTATTTGAAACTTTAAATAAGGAAACCGCAACTCATATTGGCATTCGAGAAGCCGAAGATTGGTTTAGGCCTATCGATTTAGCTAAAGAGTGCGATATTTATATTTCATCTAGAAGCGGATCACGTAAGGAAACTCCTATTGCTTGTGGATATACCGAAGACCCCTTTAAAAATCGACCACGAAACTATAAACCAAAGATTAGAGATAACTATCCCCAATATCTTGAAAGACAAAATAAAAATTGCTATATATGCGGTGATTCATCTCATTACGCAAGAGATTGTGAGAAGCGTTTTAAAAGCCTAAAGAATCTCACATCCATAATAGAAAAAAAGCGAATAGTTTGAAAATCAAGAGCGAAAAACAAAACGATGAGTTCGCACAGCTCCAATATGTAAACATTTTTGTGGAAAATCAGTCCGTAACAGCCTTGATTGATTCAGGTTGCCAGATCCCAGTTCTAAATTCCTCACTAATTAGAGTGCACAAACCTTCCGAAGAAATAATAACATTAAGCTCATGTTTTTGCGAACAGCGTATGGTAGCGGTTAAGCCCATAAATATTTCTCTTACTCGGCACTCTCCTAGTTTAAGTGTTCGAACGGCAATATCACCGACCTTGACCGAAGAATTTATTATACATCCCAGTGTATATACTGAAATAAAGAAACTAAGCCACGCAAAGAGCGATGTTTTATTGAATGAAAGTGAATCCTCTTTAGGTGCTGTTTCTGTTTCAAATGTGATAGAAAACTCTAGTTATGATTTGTCACATGTTAAAAACTTTAATATTAGAAATGATTTGAGTTCTCTAATTATAAGAATTATAAACCTAATAAAATTAAGAGTACTAAGTTAAAAATGAGTATTATAAGAGAAAAATGTTCTGATATAGTATTGTGTAAGAAAGTCAATGGTGCCATGAAAACGAGTTCCGTGGACTCCAACTCCCAGTCACCCACCCCTTCACCTATGAAGACTAAACATAGTCGGTTTGCGATGCTCCGAAGACTCTTCGAGCCTTCGGAGTCCGTTTTGAACGGACGTCCAGAACTCTAGAGAGAAAAAAAAAGATGCGTTCAACCAAAGGAGAGCTTGTTAGGAAGGGCGTTCTTATGCCTGTGAAACACAATGTTTCCCTGTTGAACCTTCCGGATGTCGAAGAGGTGTCTTCACATGATGGATAAACTGTCTAGTTCAGCAAAATGATGATATGTTAAATCTTTGTGTATTTGTTGTATAGTCCTTGTCTGTTCCGTCTTTTTTGTATGTTTCAGATTCTCCTCTGGTCTCCATGGAAGTACCGCTGCGGACAGCGTACAGTCAGGCTGGCCGGTTGTAGGATCCAATCGTTCTCGAGAAAATCACGCTGTCTTCGCGCGCAGGCGCAGCTAACTGAAACAAGAACTGAAACTTTAAGAAACGAAAACTTGAACAATTGAGAAAAGAGCAGAGAGAAAGACTGCGAGGTACGCGAGCAGGCGTTACCGTCGTCACATTATGGAAACCTATCTGTTAGAATAGCTACCTTTTTAATTAATTTTTGTTAAGTTTAAAATAAATCTGAAGAAAGACAAATGTCTTGGACCCCTTGTTGTCTCCCACACACACACACACACACACACACACACACACACACACACACACACACACACACACATATATATATATATATATATATATATATATATATATATATATATATATATATATATATATATGTGTGTTTATTTAAACACAAATTAGGCTTACGCATTTTGAATAATGTGAAATTATCGTTAATTGCTTGAAAATATTCTAAGCATGGACTAGCAAGAAGCTTTCGATTGATTTGTGATGTTACAACTCCACGAATATTAATTCTTTTACGGACATTTTGTGACGAATCTATACGGAACTTTATCACTAACCTTCTGAAACGACCTTTTTAGGGAAATTTAATTCCCTACCTATTTCCAATCAACTCCAAAAAAGCGGACAGGATTCCTTGTTATGTAGATTAGATTCAGTATTTAAGTCAAACGAAATAGTAAAGTTAGGGCAGTAAGAGATAGATATTGAAGCATAGAGTTATAGTGAATTTGAATTGAAGTCTTATTGTTGTTGATAATTTAATCTCATGAAGAATTGAGATTCCGAGTGGTAAATATTATTTTGAGTTTAAAGTCTCATTAAAGTTTTAAGAGTCAGATTAAAGTTAAATGTTCAATAAGAACATTATTAAATATAATTCTGGGATCTCTTATCGTGGTAATTTCTGCGTGATCGTTATTTAATAAATTAATTAATTAGATCATTAATTAATTGAGTTAATTTAAAGGATATTATCTTTAAAACCTCATAATATTGGTTGAAACAATTGTTAATAAGTCTTTGATTCTATTTGGGAAAGATAACCAAATAAAGAAAGTTATTTATAAAAATGGCTACTGGTTCTTTTGTGACTCAAAATTATTCTCGTTCTCAAAGTGAGGTCCCGAGAGACCTTCACAATTTTGCAGTTTTGCCAAAAAAGACATTGTTCATTTTTTAAAAAATAACTTTTCTGTTACTGTGTTACTTTCGTTTCTCATTTTTGTGTTAAATCGATGTATTGTTTTAACCATGGTTTTTAAGAAAATACTAGTATGTTATGGATTTTTAGCAACACCAATCCATGCTGCAGGTAAAATAACGGATTTTTAAATAATGCGCAACATAATTTTTTTCAGGATAAAAATTTGGTGCGAGTTTTTTTGCTGGTAAAGTGTGTTTTAAATGAAATTGATCACATAAACGCTCTCTGGATAAGGTGATAACATATCAAATGCAATACTTAAATGTTCTGGAGCCATATCCCTTTAAGGGTATACAGTACCCTAAAAATTTTATTTTTACCTAAAATTTCTTTCCCCATGTTTTGGTGGCCCTTATCATTGAGATGCTTGCCACAAAATTTCAGATCTGTTAGCAAATTAGTTTTGAAGATATTTGAAGTTTTATGAGCTATGGTTTTGGTTTCGGTTTCCTTTTAAAGCATTTTTTCACATTTAAGTTGAATTAATTAAAAATATTTTTGAGCTTTTAGTTTGAAATGGTTATTAATTCCAATTTTCATTACTAAAATCATTTTGGCTTGATTATGTTTTTAGTTTTTTGAGTTCTCATAATTAATTAATAAAGATTAATTTCATGTAAATTTTTGCTTTAAAAATAATTTATATAACTTAAAAGCTTTATCATTAATTTTTTCCTATAGAGAAAATACCATGGCAAATGAGTTCTGGGTTTCTGTGAGAAACAATATTTTGAAGAGATGGAATACTACTGAAAAGGATGTATCTAAAAATCAGTCCTCAGCTGATTCTGCAATTAGACTTCCGAATACAAGTATTCTGAATTCAAATACTGCAGATATAACTGAATATTTCCTTGATGCCCCAAACTACATTATACTAAACATATTGTAGTAATATGTTTTAGTATTTTAAAGTCGTACGACAAGAGCTAAAACTTCCAAAACTGCCCCAATTTAAAACTGAAAAAAAATTAAATTTTATGAGCAAACCTGATTATTTTTAGCTTAAGTTAGTATTATTATTATTTTGTACATAAATGCTTCGTGTTTTAAAACTTTTGTGAAATATTAGGTTAAGATAAAGCTGAATAAACTGACGTCTTAACAAATGCTATCAATATTATGCAAAAATATTTTTTGAATTAAAACTATAATTTTCAGTCATATTTAATAAAAATAGTGTTTTAATGTAGAACATACATTGGAAAATAACACTTTAAAAAATTGGAGTTTTACGGGCATTATAAGTTTTTGTTTTATGACTTTACAAACTTTAAATGCGTTTTTTTCAGACTTTTAATTTTGAAGGTATAAGTGTTTTCTAATCCCTAAGGCTTTTTTCCTGTTGAAGATAGAGCCTTGAATTTTTTTTGTATATACTCCCAAATGTATGTTCTATAAAAGTTAGTATGGATTTAGGGCTGAGAACTCTAGTTATTTTTCTAAAAAATGCTAAAGTTGATATTTTAAAAATTTTCGTGTTTTTTCCAGGTTTTTTTAGAAAAATAATTATTAAAAATCAACAAGGAAATAGATTTTCAAATCCGTACTAAATATTATTTGCAATAATCTAAGAATCATAAATAACTTAAAATTACTAAAAAATTTTAAAAATTGAGTATTTTATAAGAGTTTGAAAAACTTCAAAAATTCCTAATTTTTTAAAATTGTAAAGTAATGGCTGGTCAAACTGACTTTTTGCTTACAGAATCAGCTTAATAATATAATCTAAATACAAAACATAAATTATTTTTACTGTAACTGTCTCCAAAAAATTTTTTTGAAAAAGGGTACCGTGTACTCTTAAGACCCGAATTATTTTTATCTTTAAATATTAAATTCTTCTGGTTATTAATACTATATGGACTCCAGTGACATTGGGAAAAATAAAAAAATTCCCGCACCCCTCCTGGAACGTAGAAGGGACCCGCACGATCGTGGGGCGTTATCTGTGAAACAGGCCACCTCTGAAATTTTACGAGTTATACATTTTTAGCTCTAAGTTGATAGAAGAAACAATCTTAATCCAGCTAAAATTGTTACAAATAATAGAATTATTGATGTATAATTAACTCTTTTATTAATTCATTATTTATTTACTGTAAAAATCTTTTGTTTTGTTTTTGACAAGTATAAATAACCATTGCATTTTTCACAACATATTTTCAAACTTCTTTCGTAATTTTTAAATCTGCCCTTGCGAGGCCTTGAATTGTCACCGACACATCAAAAAATGGCTATACATGTCAAGCCTTTTATCCAGGAATGCCCAGGATAAAAGCCCTGACATGTATAGCAGGTGGATTATAACGCTTCGGTCTTTTTGCGAGTGGAATAGAACACTGTTATCGTCATCATCAGTTAAAACACTTTTGTTAGTAGGTGGAGAGGCTGATAACGCTTCAGCTATCTCTAACTTAAATTTTAAGTGATCCATTTTGATTTTTAGAGGAACCTTATTTGATATTGCATCTTGTTTCCACAGAAACCAAGAATTTGCAACAGCTAAATCAATGTAATGAATGTGTTCAAGAGACTTTTATGGTAAAGAATGATCCAAAATTGTCTTTCCATTTCAAATATTCCCAAGTGTTTCTTCATCGCTCTCATCTGAACTTGATTCTCCTTCCAGTATACTTGATTCATATGTTTTGTTCGCAGGATTGCCATAATCCGAGAGATCCTTAAGTTCTGATCTAAATTCAATCTGATTTATTCATCAATTCAAAAATTTCTTTTGTGAGAATTCTCCTTTTAGAAACCTGAAAAAGTTTTGATTAAAAGTTAGTACAGTATTCCATGAAAAATAGTAAAATGTATCAGAAAATGTTATTATTTAAATATATATATATATATATATATATATATTTAAACCACACACCATATTAACTCCCACCGGAAAACCCAGATCTTTTTTTGGGGGGAGAGAGATAAGGATGTGCAGATATCTGTGAAGAGGATAAAAATGCCATACTCCTCAACAAACGTATGAAAAAGAAAATGAATTGCAAAAAAGTGTGAGAAAGAAAAAAAAGGGACTCCTCCATTACGACCCCCAAGAAAATCTGGTATTAATTATATAATTATACATTTCATTTTTATGTAGGCTTTCATCAAAATTATTGAAACAGAAAAAGAAAATTCGCATGGTGAGTACTTACTTTACAGCTGCAGTGACTCAAGTAACGCCCAACCCCCGCGCGATCGTGCGGGTAGCGAAATCCCGAGTCCTACAAGTCTCATTAATAGAGTATAGTTAATATTTTTTCTATTTTACAATTATTTAAACATTAATACAAAAATTTGCATTTAAGCAAATAGAAATATATTGATAATTACCTTTTTACGACAGATAAAAAGTGTTTTCGTTGTATTTGAAAACAAAGCTAGATTTGCCAGCTGAAAGTAAAAAATGGATCCCAACCATCGTCTGTTGATAGAAAGTAACACTTTACACTTTCTGCAAAGCGGCTCAATCATTAGATTCGCTATTTTCTTACATACGGCTATTCCAGAAGTCAAAACGTAAAAGAATATCTAACCCGCTTGATCGTGCGGGTTGGGTCTTAAAGGGATAGGCAAATCGTTGTGCTCATCGTGGAGAGAAGATGGAATTTCTAAGTCTACTTCAAGTATATAGCCTTGAGGAGAATCAGGTTTTGTATCAAAAATTTAGAAAGTATCTATTTCTGCAGGAGTCATCCATGCAAAATTATCATAGGGCAGAGACATATTCATTGCATACCCATAGAGATTCACATTATCTAAAGCTAATATATAGCTATGATCCGTAGATCTACCATAATTATCGGATATGTAAGGGTTATTTGCTTCACAGAGAGCAAATCTTTTTCCCACCAATCAATTACCACCTCTCATATTTTTTCAAAAAATAGATAATCATTCACGTTAGAAAGTAATTTGAGTTCGATATTGCAGTATTTGAATTCGTTCGTGTGTGTTCGTTGAATGATGTATAATGTACGGGATCAAAATCATAATGTTTTAGACTTAATTTTATAAAATTAGTAAGCACTTCTACTAATAGAAGAACATCGGTATATTGATATAACAGTTAATATTTTTCAGAAGTGGTACATTTCAAGGTGTCGTAAACCAATCGAGCACATGCGAGTAGTCATCATCGCTAATGTGGGATTGGGTAAGAATATTAAAAAAACTGCTCTTTCGAAGGAAAAGTTGTTGAGATTAGTTTTGATAAATCATCTAAAAAGGAATAGGGAAAAACCTCCTTATGTTTTAACAAATAACTCTTTTCTTCTCCAGCGAAAAACGTATCAAAAATTTTAAACTTATGGTTAGACTTTATTAAATTATGAACCAATGCATCTAACGATGCATCAAAGAATTGGTATCCAGAATTGGTCCAGGAATTTTAAATGGTCGAGCGTGAACGTAGTGAATTTCTCTGTGTTCATTGGGATAATAAAGGGTGTTTTTTTAGAGGTATAGAACTTTAAATTGCTATAAAACAACGATGTATTATTCGATTGACATGATTTTTTTTTATTCGAAAGATAATCTTGTGGCATTATATTTTAAATATGATCAAGCAAGGAGCCTTACGTAGAGCAACCATTTTTACGAATATTTAGATGATACTTAGCAGGAATATTTTTTTGAAATCCACTCTTCCAAGATAGAGAGTGTTTTTTCCCCCAGGTATTGAAGTTTAAGTTGGCATTACTTTCCAAGATGGCGACCGATTTAACAGCTGTCAAGTGATTTATTCTCAGTTTGGTTTGGCAATTCATCAAAACGATCATCAAGCAAGGCGTAGATTCGTCGAATGGACCCAAAACGAGATTTCCGTTGTTCCCGATTTTCATAAGTGAATTTTGTTTAGCGATGAAGCGCACTTCTGGTTGAATGGCTACGTCAACAAACAAAACTGCCGCATTTGAGTGAAGCTAATCCACAAGTGTATGTCGAAACACCGTTACATCCAGAAAACTGACTGTTTGGTGCGCTTTATGGGCTGGTGGAATCATTGGTCCGTACTTCTTCAAAAACGATGAAGGCCACAACGTTACAGTCAATGGTGATCGGTATAGAGCCATGATTACTAACTTTTTCATTCCTGAATTGAACAATCATGATGTCCAGGAGCTGTGGTTCCAACAAGACGGCGCAACATGTCACACAGTTCGTGCCACAATCGAATCGATTTATTGAAAGACACGTTTGGTGACCGCCTAATTTCACGTTTTGGACCTGTGAATTGGCCTCCAAGACCTTATGCTTTAACACCGCTAGACTATTTTCTGTGGGGCTATGTAAAATCATTGGTCTATGCGGATAAGCCACAAACGCTTGACCATTTGGAAGACAACATTCGCCATTTTATTGCCGATATACGGCCTCAAATGTTGGAAAAAGTCATCGAAAATTGGACGTCCAGATTGGACTACATCCGAGCCAGCCGTGGCAGTCCTATGCCAGAAATCATATTTAAAATGTAATGCCACAAGATTATCTTTCGAATAAAAAAAATTCATGTCAATCGAATAATACATCGTTGTTTTATTGCAATTTAAAGTTCTATACCTCTAAAAAAAACACCCTTTATTTATCTCTGCAGCAATGTTTTTTGGTAAGTGTTTCAAGAGCAACGCATTATCGTAGTTACGAACGTTGTGTACGTTTATTATCAAGTAGCGATTAAGAGTTGTTAGCTAGTGTAGTTTTATTCCTGATTTCAATTTGAATTTTCATACGCTGTTTGTACTTATAGAGTGAATTTTCACTGTACATTACTTTTAATTTTTTTAAAATAAAAATAAAACGTTTTTGTTTTATAAATATGTAACACATGAATTTCGTATCACTTTTTTGCATGGTTTTTTGGGAAGAAATTTAGAGTATTTTCCCCTTACACGATTTTTTAAAGTTGTGGAACATATCCCCAAATTTACCATATATTGCATGCATTTTTTTTCAGGATTTTTTGTACGGTTTTCTATAGAACGTACATATCATGTAAAAAAGAGTTGGGTGTATATATACAGTAGGACCAGTGGCATAACGGAAAATAGTTGGGCCCCCGCAGGGTCTGTCTTGGACCCCGAGCCGGATCTTATACAAAGGATTGCAAAACCATAACATAATGTATTTTTACACATCACGTAAAAATATTTAAATATTAACATTTATAACTGAATATAAAATCAACCTGAGTCTGAGTAAACGAAGTAAATAATGTAAAACATTAGAGAGTATTTACAGTATTTATTAAAATGGAAAATCTAACAACAGTCGACAGATAAATTGTAACTTCAATAAAAACGTAAATTGTAACTTCACTAAGAAAGACACGAAAACTGTTAAATATAATTTTTACAGTGTTTTACCGTGTAAATTTCAAATTCTTACGAGGGAAAAAAGTATAATTTACCTTATTTTTCGTTTCTGAATGCCAGGATGAGCTTGACCTAAAGTTCTATTATATTTTAGCATAAATACTGCAACTCTTAATAAGGAGAGCTTTTTTGTATGATGTAAAAATGATTTAATGAAAAAAAGAAGTAAAAAACTGATACGTTCTGCGTTTTAGGACAAAGACACAACTACTCTTACTAATCACTTCCAGGATTTGTTCATCAAGTTCCTTGGCATTACTATTACTAGCGGCACTTGCACAAGATGGAACTAGTTTGATATCACAGGGCAAGGCGTCAAGCAGCGCTTGCTGTAGCTGGAATGGAATTCAAGATGGTGGCCTAGCGGTAATTTAATGATACACAAAATAATTTAAAGAACTGTTTTGAAATACTTTGAAATATATTTCAAATGAAGGATATAGGAAGAGATTGAGAATAACCAATATCAATCAATAAATAAGGAATATCAATATAATATAATAAAAAGTAACATGTACTAATAATAGTATTATGCATTATATAATAATCTTATAATATAATTTAATAGTAATTATATATATTATTCATTAATACATATATGCATTATATATATATATATATATATATGATTTAATAATAATTATTATATATAATAATCATATAATATAACTTAATCGTAATTATTAAAAAGAATAAACATCGTACTGTAATACTATACTCCCATTGTTAGACTTTACAGGTGCAAATGAGACATGAGTGCAATCTAGCGCGTGAGTTTTGAATAGGACAGGAAATTCCTTTCTTATCTCATCCTACTCTACAACGCATTAAATTTTTTAAGAATTTTTACCATTTATTCTCTTTTTCGAGAAAAGTGAGGTTTATTACATGCGTGGTTTTGCAGAAAATTGTCAATGAAAGTGTGTCCTATCTAAACTGTTACATTTTCTGATGCTTTACTTTGTGTGGAAACTGGGAAAGCAACTTCATGCAGCAGGATGTAAATGAAGCAGTATTTCCTTTTCTACATGAAGTCGAAAAAAAAATCTCGAGACAGAAATAAAAAAAATTATCAAACACATCTATCAGTCAGCATTTTAAAATTTCCGCTTAACCGGTGGTAGTAGTATTCACTAATAGTATTTTTAGCTGTTGAAAAAAACGTGTGTAACTTCTGACTATGAACATTTTCTGTGCAGTTGCTTATTATACAATTTCCAAAAGGTAAATGCACACAATTTACATTTTTTTTACTCCGATATTACGAATAACCCCGAATTAACGAATGACCCAATGACTTAGTTATGTAGATTTTTTTACTTGATATTTATTATTCACAATTTAGTTTTAGTATTTTTAGTATTATTCTTCTAGTATTATTATTATTATCTTTAGTATTGATAGAATCTTATTCTTACATAATTTTCTCTTCCTTGCACCCTAGTAGTTTAGGCAAATATAGATAAAGGTTGGCTGGACATAAAACTATGTTGAGCCCTACAAATAGGGATTGCAATATCGGACCAAAAGATCAATACCGATATTCGGTGTGTTTTAGATCTTAATTCCGGTAGTAGAAATTTTAGAAAAAGAAAGAAAACACAGGTATTTTTCTATTTTATTTGCTAGTTTTATTTGAGAGTGTAAATATCACAAAAATAGTTTGCAACTTACAAATTATAACAGTATATAAAGAATCACAAAAAAGTAAAGGAATATCTTATTTATTCACAAATCACAAAAAAGTGTAAATATCACTATTCAGTCTGTGGTACTATCACAAATTTTTGAAATATGATCTTAAAAAACATAATGCATCTCAATTTTACTGTCATTAAGTCTGGAACGTAATTTTATGCAAAAATTACCAGCTGTTTCAAAACGCTGTTTCGGCATCTACGCTAGTTGGTGGTACTGTTAGCAATGCGCGATATATACTTTTCCAAATATTTATCTCTCTCTATATATATATATATAAATCCCCCACCTTCAACCAAATAACAATAATGTATTATGTTTCGTGTTTAAATGGGTCTAGCGCTCGCTTGTACTTCCTCCATTCACTTTAACTCTTGAACATTTTTTACATTGTACCACCATATTCTTTTCATCATATAAATAATAAAACCAAACCGAAGTATTGTCACGAAGATTCTTGGAGTAGAGCAGGTAGCAATACAACGGTTGAATAAAGCAATGATGATTGATTGAATGCAAGCGTGATCTCAATCATGTCCATAAATTAAGGATAATGAAGTTCAGGCAAAGAAAGAGACAGACGCAAAACAAATTTGACTTATTTGTAAAGTCTATTTATTAAACAAAAGGTAAAGAGCAAAAAAGATGCTATATGTTTGACACAAATAACAAAAATTGCGATTTTTACTCCCTCGAGCAAATTTCAAAAAAGAACCTACTTACAAAAAGCAGTATAACAGGGTTAGTATGATGGTTATAATACGGAGTATATCTCCCGGACGATGCAATACAGGCCTTACAACGCCTAAGCATGCTGAGTATCAAATTATCAATCAGATCTTGGGGAATATTACACCACTCATCAAGCAATGCCCTCCAAAGTTCTGGTAGACAAGTGGGAGGGGGTTGACGGGCTGCAATTCGTCGGACAAGCATATCCCACACATGCTCTATTGGATTCAAGTCCGGTGAGTATGCTGGCCAATCCATACGGATGATATCCTCCGATTGAAGGCATTCGTCTACAATGTTTGCACGGTGAGGACGGGCGTTGTGATTCATAAACAGAAATTCAGCACCCATAGCACCCCGAAACAAACGTACATGTTGTTCCAGAATGGCATCCCGATAGATGTGGTCTGTTATCGTTACAGTCTGAACATGCAGGTCAGTTCTGGAACCAAGAATAATTCCTCCCCAAATGAGCCATCCTGCACTACCGTAACGGTGTCGTTCAATGGTGTTCTCTTGGTGGTAACGGGTACGTACCTGGCGCTCTCCATATTAAAGTCCGGCGAGAATCAGACTGCAAACTAAACCTGGACTCGTCGGAGAGAGAGAGAGAGAAAAAACATCACACAAGACCACTGTTGTGGTGTCCACAATGCATGCTCTCTACTCCAGGTTAATCGCAGGCGACAGTGAGTTGCGGTAAGTAGAACACATCTGACAAGCCTACGAGCATATAGACCAATGTGCCCTAAGCGTCTGTACACGGTCTGCCTTGAAACTGTCATACCGGTAGCTGAAGAGAGCTGACGAGACAGGTCTGATGCTATGCTCCATCTGTTTCTTTTGGCAGTAACTGCCAAATATACCGGTCCTCATTCGGTGTTGTAACTCGGGAGCGACCTGTGCTGTAACATCTACTCACATTACTATCAACTTGGAATCGTTGCCAAAGCCTGGAGGTGACACTCTGTGCGATTCCAAGTTTCTCGGATCTTCCAGCTGGGTACGTCCACACATTCCAGTCGTCCAATAATTCTACCACGTAAAAAGTCATCCAAATGCTTCCTTTGTGCCATAACTATGCGTTTATTGCACTGAAAGGATTTTAAAGCGCTTGTGAACAATTTTACTTCTTTGCCACCATTCCTTATATACCCCTCTCTTACACTCTCGTCATTGTGACGTACTATCCACGCCATCTGGTGGTTTCCTGTAATTTGCATATTCTTCTTCAAGATGGGTGTGATAATTCTACAGGTGAAATTTTTATTTTAGAATTCAATTCCTGTGTGATTCTGAATTATTCTTAATTTATGGACATGAGTGTACTTGATAATACACAAGACGAACTGAACTGCAGTTCGAGGGAAGCAGCTTACATACGATACAGTGGTGACATCTAGAATATTCTAGAAGTACTTAAACTGACATAAATTTGCATACGCTGCGACTTTCTGTAAAATCCAGCGAGTCAATTTAAATCAAATTAAAAAACCGGGGAATAGCAATCGGTAGGTTTTGAACCTGAGACCAACAGTTCCACTAGCGGCGGCTTTACCACTGGACCACTCGTTCGTTAAAATGATTACGAAACATGGCAGTATTATCAACTGACTTTTATGTTTATTAAAGTTATTCTTACTCATTATTATGAGTTATTATTTATGAGTATATATATAATGAATTTGAAAAATATTTTGAACCGTAAAGCAAATGCAATGTGAATCACAAATTCACCAAATTAAAAACATCGAAATATTACGCACTTTCTTCACAACTACAACCTTGTTTTCACAGAAACGAGTATCAGACTACAAATCTTGTGCGTGTGCAGTATCAATCTGAGACGTAACAGGATAGTTTTGGTCCGCCTCCTTGGATGATTCACATATTCTATCACTTCATTGATTGTACGATACAACTTTATATTCACAGTCTAATTAATTTCCCCCGTTAAGAGACATAAAAACAAAAACGTATACTATTTTGCTATGTTTGCGATCCCTTAACATATAGTGGAGACAACTTTAAAAATTTCTAGTAAATGCCGATAAAACGGTATTTAAGCTTGTGAATACAGGTATTACAAAATTGTACAAATGGCTCCAAATACCGGTATTGCAATCTCTACCAACAATCTTAGCTCAAAGGTTTATAGTTTAACTAATATACAGTTGAAACTATCTTATTTTTAACCTATACTATCTTGTTATATTTTTTATTTATCGCTTTACTTTATCAGATTTATGGTATAGTATGGAATTATTGATTGTAATATACATGCTTACGCTTTGAGAAAAATGTAAAGAAAAACACGATGTTAAACGAATGATTTACATAAAAAGTTGTACATTGAATAATATTTGCAATTAAGTCATTTATTTTCAAAGTCAAATTTTCTCGAAACACATTTGATTTTATTCTGAAAGTGTTAATGCCAAGAAAATCACTTAGAAAGTCAATGTAAAATACGAACTGTGTGTGGAGCTTCATTTTATTCCGATAGTCAGACACTGAAGAAAAAAATAACAATATAAGCCAGTGCTTCTCAAACTTTCAAGATTTGCGACCCAATTTTCAATCATAATTTTCATCGCGCCCCCCTCCATACACTATAGCAATGTATTGAATGCAATAATAATGAACTTTAGCGGGTAAAGTTACAATACAAATTTAATTATAACCGTACAAATTAACAAAATATGTACTAAATTTTGTATATAATTTTATATATTTCAAGCGCATGGAAGAGGGAGAGAGAGTCGCTAGTAATTATTAAACTTGTTCTTAACTTAGTATTGATATATTAAGTATCAAATACACATTGTGCAGTATTGATACATTTATAAGTGTACTATATCAGTGTAAAAATGTGTATTTTATTTTTTATTATATCAAAATATATTTTGTTTTGCTTCCTTTCAGTAAATTAATATAATATTTTTTAAAAAAATCTTTTATTTTGGACTCTTCGATATGCTCGCGCGCCTCAAAGTCTGGAAAAAGCTGATACAAGCAAATGTTATATATATATATATATATATATATATGTGTGTGTGTGTGTGCATCTCTGTGCGTGTAAAATGTATTATTCTTGTATTATTTTAAAATTCAGAAGTTATTATAAACACTTTGGCATATTGATTAAAAAATTGTTCTTCATTTACTTGCACAAAATTAAAAATTTAGATTATCAGTATTTAAAATAAATCTCTCTTGTATATTTTTTTCTGAAAAAAAAAAAAAAAAGCTCAAACAGATTTAAAAACCTTTTACATAAAGGCTCGTAGTTTTCCATCTCATTTAAGTTTTGATAGATATTTAATGATGAGATGTGATAAAATGATTATTTTTAATTGATTATAATTAAAAATGAGAGATATTTTTTGATGGTCTGAAAATTTTGATTTTCTCATTTGTAATGAATAACCAGAATAAGGTAATAGTAGGGATGTTTCTCATTTTAGTTTGTGTTTACAAAATGCCATTTTATAGAACCATTTATATAAACACCTGTTGTTCTTTCGTTGGAAACCACGTATAGTTATTTTTGAAAAAATGCAGCTATCTCATACTATTTCATTCATAGGAAGATAGCATTCATTTTCATGTGGAATAATTTATTATTATTGTATTATGTATTCCATATGTAATCAAAAAATACCATTTTACAAATGCCACAAACTACATAGAATCAACCAGATATTTCTGTTTCTCATGAGCTTATAACCTTTAAAGTAAAGCATTTTTAAAAACCATTTTATTGTGTTCTTCTTTCACCAATTTTTTAAAGAATTTTTAACATTTTGATGATATTTAGTGTAAGATTAATTGAGTTTGAAGAACAAGTGATGGTTTGGCTACTCTATTGGTTTTGAATCTTTCAAAGCTTCGACAGTACGCCTAAGTTAATATGTTGATAGCTCACTTCCACATCTGAAATAAGGTCGTGAAAACGTTCGCAGGGCAATTAATTGCAGATAATAAAGGTGTAGATACAGGAAAGAGGATGCACAAATTGAAAAGGAAGATACCTCTTGAGATTGGAAACCCCTCGCGTTGACGTTCAAGAGAATACCAAATCAAAAACCTTCACACGCGGCAACGCATTTTTTTCTTGTGATGTAGGTCATGATTGTTACTTGGATTTCTTTTGAACTCATTATCGGAGCCCTGTTTCATTATATAACTTCATATTGCCTTATGTAGCTCCAGAAAATGGGAGGACTGTCTTCTATGTTAGAAAAAGATATCAAATCGCATCGAGATCATGTGATTACATTGAACACAAGTAATTTTTTTAAAAAATTAAGTCAATTCCTACTTAGGTCAACAAAAAAACATTTTATTTTAGTTACTTTTTATTAAATAATTACAATTACAATATAAATATGTATATACATATATGACAGAATCTCAATATTAGGGGACAAAAAAAAAGCGATTTTCCTTGCAATTTTCCAATTTCCTTTCTGTATATGGTGTTGGACTGTTGTTTTGTTTGAAACAATTTGTTAATTAATTAAATTTAATTATTATTATAAACTAGTTGAGCAAAAAAAAAATCACATTCTTGGAAATTATGCAATCCCAGATGGGATTTGAACCCACGGCCATTTGATTAGAAGTCCAACGCGTTATTGCACTACAGGGACACAACGAGCGATTTTCCTCTTTATATATGATGTTGGACTATTATTTTTGTTTGTTACTATTTATTCATTAATTAAGTAGAATTAATGAATTAATACACTCTGTCGCAAAAAAATATATGCACCCAGAAGAAATTGAGCTACATTCACGAAATTTGGTATGCATGTAGTGTATATGAAAATAAACAAATGATTAAAAATTCAGAACAAAATATCATTTTATTAAGCGGTTACAGCTTGCAAAAGGTTAAAAATCAGTAAGTAGTAAAGCCACCTCTGGCAGCTATACAAGCCGAAATTCGGCGTGGCATCGATTCAATTAGATCACTTATGACCCCCTGTGGAAGATCCTGCCATAGTCTTTGCATCTGCGCAGTTAATTCTCCTGTATCTCGGGACGGCTGCAGTTGCCTTCCCAACGCGTCCAGACATGCTCTATTGGCGAAAGATCTGGTGACCTGGCAGGCCATGGTAGGACGTCATATCCTTGAAGACATTGTTGGGAGAGTCGCGCAGTATGTGGACGAGCATTATCCTGTTGATAAATGGCACCTGGGCGACTTGATAGCATGGGTAGCACAATCGGCGTTAAAATATCGTCCACGTATCTGCGAGCTGTCAAAGTGCCTTGAAGGACCACTAAAGATGATCGTGTGTCCCAAGAAATTGCTCCCCACACTGTCACACCTTGTGAAATTGCTGTATGCCGCTCGACAATAAATGCCGGATCGGATCGCTGGCCGGTGCGCCTCCAGACACGTGTGCGGTGGTCATCAGCACTGAGACTGAATCGGGATTCATCACTGAAGATGACACGTCTCCAGTCTGTCACACTCCAAGTTGCCCGAGGTCGGCAAAAATCCAGTCGACACTGCCTATGATGTGGGGTCAGTGGTAAGCGTCTTAGCGGACGTCGGCTCCTCAAGCCAACTTCGGTCAGTCGTCTCCTTATGGTTTCTCTTGATGGCACTGGATGTCTGGAAGGAGGTAAGTGGCGTTGAATCGATGCTAGCGACGTTGTTGGTGCCGAAGTGGCACTCTTCTGATTGCACGATCCTCGCGATCATTTGTGTTCCTGGGACGTCCTGACCCTCCGCGACGGTACACTCTACCTTCTGTGATCCACTGTTGCCAACACCGAGCAACTACCATATCGCTCCGACCGAGGGGGCGGCCGATACGTCTATTCGACCAACCTGCTTCTCTGAGGCCTATTATACGGCCCCTATCAAAGTCCGTCAGCTGCTCGTACTGCCGCCGGTTACGTCTTAGAGGCATCCTAAGTCTCAATATCGTCTATCAAAGTCATCAGATTCGTTTGGATAGCCATACGGCGCTCGTACTCATGCTTTTAAACTCTCCCAGTTGCGCAACTAATATGCGCATAGCACACTTAGCCTTGTCTCATTGGCTTCGAAATTTTAATCATTTGCATATCTCTTACCAGACTACATTCTTGCCGAGTTTCGTGATTGTAGCTTGATTTCTTCTGGGTGCATATATTTTTTTGCGACAGAGTGTATTTGAAAAAACTGTATTAACATCAAGTGGTATCCACTACAAGTTTAAAAAAAATGTATTTGAACTTGAGTGGATGAATAAAAAGTATTTTATTAACGATTGAAAATTTGAACAAGACATAAATAAATATATATAGGGAGAGTGTGAACACTATAATAGTAGGAATTAAAAAAAAAATATCAAATCTCTCGCATCAAGATCATGTGATTACATTAGGAAAAAAGATGCTTGAATTCGCATTTAAAATTAAGGTACTGGTTTTAACGAGTGTGTATTTGAATGCAATTTTTTTTAACCTGTTGAATTTAAAACGTTTTTTTATTTTACTATCAATGGAGTACACAGACTACTTTCACGTGGGAGGGGGTATATTTTAAAAAAACATGGACAAAAGCATCGAGACGTAATCTTAATGCTAAAAATTAAAAATATGTTGGTCTACGGGAGGAGCTTGAGCTACCAAGCCCCACCCTTGAGTACGCCACTGTTTACAATCAATCAAGAAAAACTGATAAAAATTTATGCTAAAAATAGAATACGTAGAATATATATTTAAAAAGAAAAAATTTATATTATTTTTTTATAAAAAAGGACAAAATTTGAAGATGGAATTCCTAGTTATTATAAAAAGTTTTGTTGCTTATTGAAACGAATTATAAAATAATGACATAAGCAAAAGGCAAAATTAACGCTATTATCGTAATAACTTTACTTGTAACCTTCCTTAAGCAGAAAAAAAATTACTAACAAGTCCAGTTTTTGCATAATAAGTATATGTTCCTGAAGATTTTACGGAGAAACATTTATGTAAAATTTACTTTGTATCTAAAGAAAATAGAAAAAAATGGCTCCTATCTAGAAAATCAACAAAAATAATACATTCAACAAACTGAAATTCTATGTTAGAACATTACAATTTTTATATACTAAAAGTTTTATTTCATAAAGATTAGACATGCAATAACATGTATTACTATAAAATCCGACTCATAACGCGCTCTTTTAACACAAAAAATAAGATCGAAATTTATGGGTATATAAATAAAAATATATATATAAAAATTCGATATATATAAAAATGAGAGCTTTAAAAACAAAAGAAAGGTGAGCATAGAAAAAAATTAGACTTTTATATATATCGAAATGCTGTACCTTTAAAAAAATGGCACTCTTTATGAACTTAAAAGTGTTGTAGTTCTAGAAGTATGCTATTTTTTCTAAAGCTTGGAATAATACCTCGAATAAATGGCTTCAAAACATAAAGGCATTGCACCCGTACATTTCATGTTTCTTCGTAAAAAAATAGGGTTCGCGTTATACGATGAATATATGTAAAAACTAAAAATTGCAGCTTGAAAGTATAGGTGAGCGTTATACGTCGGATTTTAAGGTATATAAATTATGCTTAACAAAAAGTGAATTTGTATAAAATTTATTTTCTCTTCAGAATGAAATATAAAACCACAGTTTCAAGTTCAGAGAAAAGTAGAGAAAATAATCTGAAAACTACAAAAGGGTATAATTCATTATAAAATTAATAAATGTTATTTACACATCAAATATCGAAAAAGATACTTTTCTCTGAATTGGAATTAAAAATTCACAATTTTGATGTAAAATATTTTCTGTACACATTAAGTAATACTTCGGGAAATTCCTGTCAATAATAAAAGAAAGACCAAAAATTAAATGTCAATCTTAAAATGATACAACTGATGAAACGTAACATTGCATGAAGTGTGAGAAATGTGATACAAAATAAAAAAAATTCTACAACTTTTGACCATTTGTGTTAAACATTTTTAAAAATTAGAAAATTTTGTAAAAAATGAATGAAATTAATTTTTAATTCTTCAAAATCATGCAAAAGAAAATTCATATGAAAAAACAAAATTTGATGTAACACTTAAAAAATAATTTATGTTTTCTGAACTTATATATGTTTTAAACTCAAAAAACGTACGTACATTGTTTTGTTGAGTGTAAATAAGTTTATAAATATAAAACATACGCCTAACTCAGATCACTGAATGCTTTGAATTTTTTATAACCTAAAAATGCTGAGTTAGTTAAAAAAAAAAAAAGAAAATCTCTCTCTCTCTTTCTCTCAAAGACAGAGAAAGTGATAAAAGAATTGTTAGTTTTGTTTTAAAAGATTATTTTCTTCCTTATAGTTGCTCAGATATGGCACATTAATAATTATCAACTAAACTTCAACAAATATATTTTTGACTATTAAGAATTGTAAACAATTTCAAATACAATCGAACCCCGATTTATTTATTGTATTTAAAAAAAAATGTAAAGCGCATTTTGAGAAAATCTACGTTAATGGCGTCAATCTGGCTTTGGGCTTCCCCTCAGTGCAAGGGTTGTAGGGGTGTACGTTACGCCACTGAGTCGGACCCCGATTTCCCGAATCCCTATTTAACGAATTTCGTGGCTTACCGAATTTTTCTCTTACCCCATTTAAAATGAAGGCGAAAATCCTTATTTACCGAATAATAAACCCAGAATTAACGAATTATTTAAACAGCTGGAATCTTTTTCTATTAGTTTGTATAAGAAAAGATTGGATTTTCTTTTCAAATGACACCCTTTTTGTCCGGAACAGAAAAAGACTTTTCTTGTAAGCTGCAAATTTCGACGGGAAAGGGTGCAGACCCTTATTAGACTTTGCAGGTGCCCAAGAGTCATGAGTCACCCTGTGACGAATCTTTACAGCACATTTCCACTAATACTCTTAGGCGTCTCTGGGGATTGTAAATTAGCGTATATTTCCAATCACCTCTAAAAGAAGAAAATGGGATATGTAAAGTAGATGAGGTATTTAAGGAGAACGTGGTAGGTTAGCGTAGAAGAAGGTGATTGAGCCAGCAGAAGTAGTGACGAGATTTGTAGGATTCAATTGGATTAAGATATTGGAGTATTGCTATTAGCATTCCGCGAAGAAGCCTTAGGAGGATTAATCTACCTGAATAGATCATAAGTACAACCAGGTGATATATTCTAGCTTCATACCGTTTACCATAAGCGTTAGTTTAATAAAATTAGTTAAGTTAATGAAAGTTAATAATTCAAGTTGAGTGCATTTCTCAGACCTCCTATTCCGGTAAACCCTTTTGATATTGAGCGTAGTTATGGATTAATTTCATATTTCGTAATTTAATTTAATACGAGTTTTAAAGGTAAATCCCTTTTTGACGTAGACATATAGTTTACTATTTGTCATTAGAATTTTGATATTTGAACTAAGTGAATAAATATAATTTATTATTATACAAACACGTCTGGTCATTTCTTGCCTCAAATTAATCTTAGTGTCCAGGGTGGAACCCAGGGGGGGTCTTACAACCCAATGATACTCAATCTGCAGCCCTTGGGCCGTATATGGCCCAGTCTCACGTCCCATGCAATAAGATTTCAATTATTTAAGAACAATGTACCAAAAATTTAGCAGGAAATTCTGTCAATGAAGACATCAAATCTGACAATTTGCTTTTTTCACAATTTCTACTATATTTTAGTTAACACACTCCCTATATATATATATATATATATATATATATATATATATATATATATATATATATATATATATATATATATATCTTGTTCAAATTTTCAATCGTTTGCAGCGACCTTACAGCTCAACATAACGACTCCAAAACTGAACTGAATTGATCTGTTATTATTGTAGCGTGCCTGGTTCCATGTGTTGTTGTTTTTAGAAGTTTACCTCTTAATTGCACATTTAATCTAAAGTTAATAAATGTTTATTGTTATTTAATTCAACCGTGTTGTGATGAAGAATGCTTAACCACGCAACGCGGCAGTGGTGACCCCTTTTTGGACTTAAAAACACGTAAGCTATTCTGTTCTAATGGCGAATGCAATACAAATTCTTCTACTACGGATGATCACCCCGTAGCGAAAGATTTTTTTTTTTCTCCTTCTCCTCAAGGCCACTTGAAGCATCTGCTCGGAGATTCGTTTCGCTTCCTGCTTATTCTACAATATGACTAGTGAAACCGTTGAAGTCGCTCGTATTGCGTTGCGGCTGCCGCCGTTTTGGAAATCCAACGTTCGTCTATGGATTGCGCAATGCGACCATGCATTCACATTCAGTGGTATCTCCAGTGATGATACTAAGTATTCTGCTTTGGTTGCGAACCTGGATGCTGAAACTCTCTCCTACGTGTCGGACATTGTGTTAAGCCCTCCGAACAGTGACAAATATCACACTCTCTCGCAGCGGCTCATCACCCAATTTAGCGACTCGGAGACTCAAAAATTAAGAAACTGCTTACTGACCTTCAGCTAGGAGATGAGAAGCCCAGCCACCTGTTGCGAAAAATGAAAGAGCTGTCTAATGGCCAACTCCAGGATGACTTTCTGCAAAGTTTGTGGCTTCAAAGAATGCCACCACATATCCAGACTGTTTTATCTGCATCCTCAGAGCCTTTGGATAAACTGGCTATCATCGCTGATAAGGTTTCTGAGGTTGTTGGTTCATCCTCAACTATCTGTGCTGCCACAACTGTTCCTCCACCATCCCAGTCATCTTCATGCAGTGTTCAGCCAACCATGGACTCTCTCGTCAGGCAGATCCAAGAGCTGTCTCTACAAGTTGCTGAACTGAGAAGAGAGCGCAATTCCTCTCGCCACCAACGATATAGTTCTGACCGCCGGAGATCACATTCACGCTCTAGGGTGTCAATAGAGGAAGTGGCATCTGCTACTATCATCGCCGTTATAAAGAGCAGGCCTGCAAGTGTGTTTCACCTTGTGCATTTGTGCAAAAAAACGAGTAAGCTCTGTCATAGCTGGAATGGCAGAGCCCTCGAAACATACCAGCCGGTTATTTTTATTAGACCGCAAGTCTGGCCAGAAATTTCTCATAGACTCTGGAAGTGAAATCTGTGTCATCCCACCTTCTCCAACTATGAATAAATCACCTCAGTCTAACTTCTCCTTATTTGCTGCTAATAATACCAAAATTCCAGCCTATGGTATGGTCCGTAAAGAACTGAACCTGGGTCTGAGGCGACCTTTTATCTGGACTTTCATAATTGCTGATGTATCATCTCCTATAATTGGTGCTGATTTTCTAAAGCACTTCAACCTTTTAATCGACCTTAAGAAAAAAGGTTGGTGGATGTGGAAACTTCTCTTTTCACTTCTTGTGTTTTTTCAAATATTGTACAGCCCTCAATCCTCACTGTAGATGCAAACATCAGTTTTAAAAACATCTTATCGGAATATCCAGACCTCAGCAACCCTTCTTTAATTTCCAAATCAGCATCACATGGCACAGTCCACCATATTATTACTACTGGCCCACCAGTCACTGCCCGGCCTAGAAGGCTACACCCTAAACTGTATGATGCAGTGAAGGTAGAATTTGAATTTCTTCTTGCTCAAGGCATTATTAGACCTTCCAAAAATCTCTCCCCTGGAGTTCTCCTCTTCATGTTGTGCCCAAATCTGACTCTACAGTTAGACCTGTTGGGGATTACAGGCAGCTGAATTCTGTTACTGAGTTCGACAGCTACCCCATGCCTTATTTGAATGACTTTGCTCATGCACTACATGGCAAGAAGATATTTTCCAAAATAGACATTTTTAAGGCATTCCACCAAATCCCTATAGCTGAGTGTGATATTCCTAAGACAGCTGTAACAACTCCATGGGGTCTTTACGAATATACCCATTTGTGTTTTGGCCTTGTGAATGCACCACAAACCTTTATGCGATTCATGCATGAAGTACTAAGAGGACTTCCTTTTTGTTTTGTCTACTTGGATGATATTTTGTGTTACTCAGAAAATGCTGAGGAGCATCGTTCTCACTTAAGAACTATATTCCAAAGACTGAGCTCATATGGTTTAAAACTAAATATCTCTAAATGTGTATTTGGTGTGACTGAACTCATTTTCCTTGGCCACTTTATCACTCCTGATGGCATTAAGCCATTGCCTGACAAAGTTCAAGCAGTTCTTGATTACAAACAACCAGAGACTGTTGGCTCTCTGAGAAAATTTTTAGGACTGTTAAATTTTTATAGACGTTTCTTGCCCAAAGCAGCTGAACAACAGTATCTTTTAAGTGAATTTTTAAAAGGTTCTAAAGGTAAGAAGGACTCAAAGCCTTTAAACTGGTCTTCTGAGGCAATTACAGCATTTCAGAGGTGTAAACAAGCTCTTGCTGATGCTGCACTTCTTGCTCATCCTTCACCTTCTGCCCCGCTTGCTCTTCATGTGGACGCCTCTGATTATGCCATAGGAGGTGCACTTCACCAAATTGTGGACTCTGAGCTACAGCCATTGGCTTTCTTTTCCAGAAAACTTACTTCATCTGAAAAGTCTTACAGTGCCTACGACCGTGAACTCCTTGCTATCTACTCGGCTATCCGACACTTTCGGTATATGCTGGAAGCTAGAGATTTCACAGTGTTTACTGACCACAAGCCCCTCACTTATGCTTTTAGGCAAAAAAGTGACAAGTGTTCTCCACGGCAGATCCGTCAGCTGGATTTCATCTCTCAGTTCACCACAAATATTGTACACATTCCAGGATCTGACAATATTGCTGCTAATGTTCTCTCTCGTGTTTCTGCAATCACCTTCCCAAGTCAAATTGACTATGACTGTATTGCTGAGACACAACAGACTGATCAGGAGCTTCACACCCTAATAGCATCTGGAACTTCCTTGGAACTCAAAAAAGGTAACTTTTCCCAATTCGTCTACTGAAATTATGTGTGATCTATCAACGGGCACAGCCAGACCCTACATCCCAAAACAGCATCGCCAAGATGTTTTCTCTGCTATGCATAATTTATCCCATCCTGGCATACGTCGATCAGTGCATTTGATGAAGCAGCGTTTTGTTTGGCCATCAATCTCATCAGATGTAGCTAACACTGTGGGTCAACTAGACACTCTTTCATCATTTCAAGCCTAGCTTGCCAAAAATCACTAAAGACCCGCCGTGTAAAATGCACGCTCTGTCGATCGTTGGTGTGGTGTGGTAGTTAGGAGGGGGTGCCAGCTCACGTAGATCCACAAAATTACTCTTTCAACAGTCATTTCAACTCACTCAAGAACCTTCCCAACGTTTTGATCATGTTCATCTGGATCTCATTGGACCTCTACCTCCATCAAATGGCTACACCTATTGCCTGACAATGATTGACCGTTTTTCGAAATGGCCAGAGGCCCAACCTCTCAAAGACATAACTGCTGAGACTGTGGCTGAGGCCTTCTTTTCCTCTTGGGTGTCTCGCTTTGGAACTCCTGCAATTCTCACAACCGACAGGGGCAGGCAGTTTGAGTCCTCGCTCTTCAAAGCTCTTAGCAAACTACTTGGTGTTCAGAAGTGTCGTACAACTGGATACCACCCTCAAGCTAATGGGATGATCGAAGAATTGCACCGCCCATTGAAGAGTGCAATCAAATGCCATGCTACTGAGCGTTGGACAGAAGTACTCCCTATCATCTTACTAGGTCTACGAGCTTCTCTTAAAGAAGATATTCTGTGTACCCCAGCTGAATTAGTTTTGGGACCACTATTCGACTGCCAGGGGAGATGTTTGACTCTTCCAAGCCAGACGATGATGTTGTGAATTTTGTTTCGAAACTTAAGTCTCACATGCAATCACTTCACCCTAAACCACCAAAACACCATGGCAAACGTCCAGTTTTTATCCATCCAGGACTGTTGGAAGCAACACATGTTTTTCTTCGCCGAGACATGTTACGTCGTCCACTTCAACAACCCTATGATGGCCCTTTCAAAGTCTTACAAAGGAAGGATAAAGTGTTTTTCCTTGACATCAATGGTAAACGGGTATCTGTATCTATTGATAGATGCAAACCTGCCTTCTTTCTTAACACTGAGGACTTGCAACTACCTCAAACCAAGAATGAAACACCTGCTACTGTGGAACCTAATGCAACAGCTTCAACACCTGCTACTGTGGAATCTGAACCAACAGCTTCAACGCCTACCCAGCCATCTACACGTTCTGGTCGCAAAGTTCATCTTCCAACTAGGTATCGTTGACACTGGAAGGGGAGTATGCAGCGACCTTACAGCTCAACATAACGACTCCAAAACTGAACTGAATTGATCTGTTATTATTGTAGCGTGCCTGGTTCCATGTGTTGTTGTTTTTAGAAGTTTACCTCTGAATTGCACATTTAATCTAAAGTTAATAAATGTTTATTGTTATTTAATTCAACCGTGTTGTGATGAAGAATGCTTAACCACGCAACGCGGCACGTTAATAAAATACTTTTTATTCATACTCTCTAGTTCAAATACATTTTTTTAAATGATGACACTTGATGTTAATGAAATTTTTTCAAATATTAATTCATTAATTCTATTTAATTAATAAATAAATAGTAACAGACAAAAATAATAGTCCAACACCATATATAAAAAGGAAAAGCGCTCGTTGTGCCCCTGTACGCAATGAATAGCGCGTTGGACTTCTAATCCAAAAGTCGTGGGTTTGAATGCCTCCTGGGATGGCCTAATTTCTGCGAATGTGATTTCTTTTGACTATACTATTTTAGTGGAATAATTAAATTTATTTAATGAATAAATAGAAACAAACAAAAATAATAATCTAACACCCTATATAGAAAGGAAAATGAATAATTTCACGGAAACTCGCTTTCTGTTTTGCCATTTAACATTGTGGTTCTGCCATATGTATATAAATATTTATATTAATTGTAATTATTTAATAAAAAGTAACTAGAATAAAAATTTTCTTTGCTGACTTAAGTAGGAATTGACTTAAAAAAATATTGATATTACTTGTGTGTGTTTGATAGTTGAATGTAAAAACTACCCCATTATTTAGTAAAAAATGCATATAAAAGTAAATATTTTTGTTGGTGTGCTTGATAGAAGGGCAGTGGCGTAACGGAGAACATTTGGGCCCCCCTGCAAAGTCTGGCTTTGGGCCCCCACGTTGAATTTTACAAAGGGTAGGCACTTGTGTCAGTCAGGCTTTGGGCCCCTTTAGAACCCTGCCCCCGCGATGCGGGGGTGTACGTTACGCCACTGTAGAAGGGTTAATATTGTATTAAAACAAAAGCCGAAAATCGGAGTTTTAATCTATTTTGCTTTGGTCTTATGGTGCTTTTTCCCAATATCTTCATGTGGCGGCCACCGTGAAATACCTTTCATATGTTGGTGGCCCGGGGGAAAAAAGGTTGGGTACCCCTGAAACCTATCGTGGGAACTTTGAATAGAAAAAGAAATTCCTTTCTTATCTCCTCCCACTCCACAACACAGGGGATGTTTTAAGATGTTACATTTTATGACGGACTGCCTAGCTACGCAATTGAAGTTGAGGAAAGTGTTGATTTGTCGGAGCCAATGACTAGCGATTCTGGTGCAGAAATGGATAATGAAACGTTTTTCAAAACTATTACATTTTCTAATGCTTTTCAATGTTTGTGGAAACTATGAAAACGTACCTTATGCAGCGGGATGTTGTTGTAACTCCTGTTTAGCGGCGCTGTAGTCGCTTGCTTCTAGTGTAAATAGCGTTCCTGTTTTGTAAATAAAAACGTTTTGTCCCTCCATCCGACTGGGGTGTTTTGTGCGTCGCTTCTCCTTCTGACAGGTAAGAGCAATTTATTCATTTTAATGCACGAATCCGAATTGAATTTTTGAATTACGAATTTGAATAATTATTTAGAATTTTGAATTTGAACAGATGTAAAGGGCACAATGTTTTCTACTCGCCTTAGTCGAAAAAGAACTCTTGAGTCAGAAATCAAAAAGATATTGCCAAACATCTATTAGTCAGTATTTTAAAATTTCCACTTTTCTCCGATGCGTAATAATTCGTTAATAGTATTTTAGCTGCTGAATAAAATGTGTGTAATTTCGGACTATGAATATTTTCTGCGTAGCTGCTTATTATAGAATTTCCAAAAGGTAAGTGCACAAAATTTTGTATTTTTTTGGACTCCGATTTTTTAAATAATCCCGAATTAATGAATAAAATGTTCGGTTGCGATGAATTCATTAAATTGGGGTTCGAGGGTATTACTATTTGCATTTATTATTTTTTATTCTGAAGCCCAGTAGCTGAGTGATAATTTATTGCGTGACCTTGCCACAGGTCCGGGGTTCAAACCCCGGGCTGGGCAAGGTCGTCTCAGCATTTCATCCCTTCAGTGGGTTGATAAATATGAGTGCCAAGAGCTTGCTTGGGAGTGGGGGTTTCTCGTCAGACTCACTATCTAAGTTTAGTATTTATTATTCTATCATTTTTATTTATTATATATGTCATAGGAAAATGTATGAAATTAGGAATCTCATCAAATCTCTAAGGAAGATGATCACTTGACGTTAGATGTTAAAATAACGTCGCTTCAAGGTAATTTCCCTGATAAAAGTAAAGGATTTGAACGAATCCCTGAGCTGTTTCAGTGAAATGATGAAATAATATTGTCAATTTAAAAGTGTTTATTTAACAAATATGAAGCATTATTAAACTTAGAAGTAAGTAATGCAACAATAGTCAATGAAATACAAATTATTTATTCGGAACTAATTAACAAATAATTAGAAAATTCGGCTAGTTATCAGTCTCTATGTTAATCCTATGGTGCCATTTTCTTAAAGATATGGGGTTGATATTTAGGGGGGATCGATAGTACTACCTGTATGGTTAGGAAGTACAAGGACTCGCCCCCCAAGTGTTTCCCCCCCTGTATAGCATTTTGTCAATGCAAATCCTGACCAGTTCATTTCATCATTTCACTGAAACAATTCAGGGATTTGATAAAATCACTTACTTTCATCAGGGAAATGACCTTGAAGATACGTTACGTTAACATCTCCCGTCAATTAATCACCTCTCTTAGGGATTTGATGAACTTCCTAATTTCGCCATTTCCCTGCCACATGTATATTGTTCTATTAACTCAAACTCAGTGGCGCAACAGCCGACGAGGGCCAGGGCCTACTGTACCCATCCCAGTATACGTGACCATTGGGCGCTGAGGTGCATGAGCAGATGTCCCGATCAAGTGGTCAGTCTGAAGCGAGATCCCCAGAGATTAAGTCCCCAAGCAAGCTTGGTACTCACTTATCGACCCACTGTATAGTTCTATTATTATTTATAATTATTATTTTTATTACATTATTTGTTGATATTGTTCTGTGTATTGTATTATTGTTCTATTGTTTATAATTATATTTATTTATAATTTGTCTATTTATTTAATTATTGTTTTTTACTGTTCATATGCATGTACTATTTACTTGTAATATTTAAATTTGTATGGATACTGATACTTTCCAAATATTATTTTGTGTTCAAATCAAGCCAACACGCTAAAAGGGACATATTTTATTTCCTATGATTAGTAAGAAATTTTTTTGGTAATTAGAATAAAATGAAATGTTGACAAAATATTTTGCTAATAAAAGTGTATTTTATAATGTCACTTTTTTCCAAAGTATAACATAGAGAGGATAAATGTTTTATATGAAGTTTTGAAGTATGATGCCCCTTTTTAAAAAGAAAGCAATGTTTTCTTTTTTTAGTTGTTTTATATTACTTTTAAAATTTTCAATACTAATGAACAAATTATGTAAGCTTCCCCGAGTTTTCATTGTGTCACTTGATTTATAAAGGTGGTAATAAATTACTTCTATTTCGCCACATCGAATATACATCACAGTTTTTTTACATAAATATTAGTACCTCCCCCCTAGCTTGCGTTATTTTTCTTTTAACATTACTGAATAAATAAATGTAACATATTGCACATTTTACATCCTTAGTAAATGTATAAAAGATTTTTTTTTCGGGGAACTTCTATTTATTTTTTCCACTAGAGTTCAAGTGATAAAAAAGTAAGTTCTCTCCAGGACTGAAAAATAAGTGCTCTATCGATAAGAAATATTTTTCAGAGTAAAAAAATTGTTCATTTAATAATATGCTTAAATATATAGAAAAAAAATAATAGAGTAAATCTGCTTGTCTATCAAGAGCATATTTTAAAGTGCAGCTTACATTTCTAAAGTGGTGTCAGGTTTATAATTAGTAGTTTTACCTGTTTTTGGATATGAAAATTTCCAGTTGAATTGACGTCGCACATGACGTTCTGATGATTGAAATTGCTGGCTAATAAAACACATAGATACCCTGTATATAAATGCGGGCTGATTCTGATTGTGAATTCTTTGAAAATATCTGAAACTTTGTAACATAGAGAGAAAGTAATAAAATGTGCGGGAAACATTGCTGTATGAGTTCAATATTGACAATAATAAGGCTAAAGTATACATCCCGTCTGTGAAGATACAATTGACGACAACACATGCCATCGGGAATTTAAAGAAGGGCACAATATAGTTTCTGAGATCAAGTAAGGTGCGGATGTCCTTCATTCGTTCTTGTTCACGACAGAAAAATAAGCCGATTCAAAAGGGCAAGAACATGGTAGAATAAAGAAGTTTTGAAAGTGATATGCCAACTTAATACGAACCCCTATGTTAAAAATAATTGCCCTGCTTGAGTAGAATAAATTGAAAAAGAAAAATTTTTCATTTAAAATAACCAAAAATTATATTACTTTTTATGAAAAATGATAAAATTTGGAGATGAAAATTCTAGTTAATGTAAAAGTTTTGTTGCTTATTTAAATGAATTATAGAATAATGACATAAGCAAAAGACAAAATTAACGTAATTATTGTAATAACTTTCCTTGTAACCTTTCTTAAACAGGAAAACAAATTACTAACACATCGAATTTTTGAATAGTAAATATATGTCTCTGAAGAATTCGCTCAAAGGCATATACGTAAAATATACTTTGTATCTAAGGAAAATAGAAGAATGGTTTCAACTTTGAAAATCAATAAAAATAATACAATATACTTCATGAAATTCTATATTAGAACTTTACAATTTTTTATATGTAAGACATTTTATTTAATAAAGTTTAGGTGCGTAATAAAATGTAATATATATGACATATATTTTATAAAATACAACTATGTAAAATTTATTTTCGCTTCAGAAGGAAAAATAAAATCACGGAATATAAAAAGTAGGGAAAATAACCTGGAAACTCTCTCTCTTTTCAAAAGGATAGAATTCGTTGTAAAATTAATAAACTTATATGTGTGTACCAAAGTTAATTTATTTCTTATTCACATCAAATATCGAAAGAGATACTTTTCACTAAACTCCAATTAAAAATGCACATTTTTGCCAAAAAATTTTCTGTACATATTGAAGTTATATTTCAGGGGAACTCTCCTATCAATAATAAAAGAAGGAACAAAAATTAAATGCCAATCATGAAATGATACAATTGATGAACGGTAAAGCTGTATGGAGTGTGAGAGGTATAATACATAAGGGAAAAAAACATAACATAAGGAAAACCATAAGGAAATTTTTTTTTAAATTTGATGTATTAATATTTTTAAATAATAATATTTTTGATATAAATATTTTTAAAAATTCGAAAGTTTTGTAAAAAAAGAATGAAATTAATTTTTAATTCATCAAAAAAAACCATGCAAAAAATTAATATGTAAAAACAAAATGTGGTGCAACATTTAAAAAAGTAATTTATATTTCTCTTGGCTTTAACCTTAGCTTACGTGCATTGTTTTGTCGAGTGTAAATACGTTTATAAATATAAAACTCACACGTGCCACGCTGAATACCTTGAATTTTTTTGTCTTCTAAAAGGGCTGATTTATAATTAAAAAATGAAAAACAAAAGGCAGAGAAAGTGACAAAAGATGAAAATTATTATTGATCCTTTTAAAATTACTATTATAAATTGATCATTTTAAAATTATTATAAATTGATTATTTTAAAATATTATTTTCTTCCTTTTTTTTCAATGTGTTTGTAGTGGCCCAGATATAGCACATTAATAATTATCAACCTAACTTCAACAAATAAGGCAGGTCACACACACATATTAATAAGGATTATTAATTAAGAACTATTAATAAGGATGCAAATTTCCAGTTGAATTGGCTTCGCACATGACGTTGTGGTGACTGAAATTGCTTGCCAATGAAACACATAGATATCCTGTATATAAATGCGTGGCATTTCACTTAATTCATTATTAATATTTAACTCAAAGTGTATGGGGGGAGATTAATTTAGCTATCCAATCCTAAATAATCAAAACGTACTTTTCTGTAAGCACCAAAAGAATTGTTAACTCTCCGATGAATCGATGATGTTTCTCGCTGTAACAGATGTGTGTGTGTGTAAATTGAATCCGAACCAAACTGAAAGCTGGTCGGATGATCTCTCTAAGAAGACAAATAAAAATCTAGGAAAGGAATTACTATCCAGCTGTTAGGATAATTATTATCTCATACTAGCAGTGTGAATATCAATAAGCTCTCTTTACGAAACCCCTCTTTATGAGCTAAAATTCATACACACATCACGTTTTCACTGTAAGAAGTAGGCAAATTTTCAATGAAAATGTAAAGAAAACATCCCTAAGTTAGTTCTGAGAAATAGCTCGTTACATCCTACATATCTTTTCAAATGGGACTGCGGATTGGTAATCACCATTGCAGACCTAGTACATTCCCCGGAAACTTGTTTCACTTTTTAGTGTTGTTGTTGTGACTAATGCCTCCTGCCCGATGAAGTCAGATCAAGGCTCGTGAAATTCATCGCGGCTAAGGGCTAGAATTTTTACGCTTGTCGTTAGCCTTAGCTTTGAGCACCATGAAGGTAACAGTACGGTTTTGCTCAGTTCCACCCCAATTTAGAGGAAGAAAACCCTGGGTTAGGGTAGAGGCCCCCACCTCTCTTCCCCTTCCACCAACCCCACGAGAGGACTTGCGGCTCGACGGCTATTTAGAGTACCTCCATGCCACAAAGACACTATACATTTACAAACATCCATGTCTCCTCCGGGATTTGAACCCAGTTCTGCGGCACCGCAGTCAGCGGCATTAACCACTATACCGGTTGAGCGACGCTTTTTAGTGTGTCACTATATAGGTGGATACCAACTGCCACAATGTAATTTTGATGCTGATGCCACCTGAGCTCTGACGATGCGAAATTGTTTTCCAAATTTAATTTTGCCCAGAGCACCTAAGTCAAACAGGCACTCTAAGGATATTTTACGTGCCGCATAATCTTATGACATGGACGCTGTCGATTTTTGCTGCATCATGAAAATCCACCGAATAAGGCCTGGATCGAACCCGCAAACTATATACTGTGTATAAGATTTTAAAAATTCGACTAAATAATATGCATTAAGTACGTACGAAATGTTTAAGGAATTGTTTAAATTTTTAAGAATTCTGAAACATATTATAACAAAGATGACAATATTGAATTTCCGAACGTTTGTTACGCATAGCATTTTATACGTAGTAGCCTAAAATCTCAAATAGTAAAAAAAAACAAAAAAACTGAAACCTGGTAATACACATGCTATACAAAATTTGCATTTAATAGACATATTATAATAGATATGTCTTCTGTTATAACATGTCTATTAAATAGTTTTAAAAGAATCTGAAGGCGTAATATATAAATGAGTTCATTTTAAGAAATCTGCATCAATCGGTTTCATTACGAAACTTTTTTGCAAAATGGAGCGAAGTAAGTATGAAATTTATTAGAAAAGAGATTGCAAAATTAAAAAGATGAAGGAATATATATATATATATTCATAGAATACACAAGGTACACTCAGGAACATTGAAATTAGCGACCCAAGAAGAAAGCATCGGATTGAAATGAAATTTAATACACATAATGACACAGATGAGAGATTCACTTGATCTAAAAAACAAGACAATTAAACGAATACAGGGTGTGCAACGACACAAATACTGGGCAACTTCAATAGCGCGTTGGATCACCTCCAGCTGCAATACATGCCGCCACACGGTCCGGCATTGAGTTGATTAGACACCTTATGTTGTCCTGAGGCAGATGGGCCCTCAAATCTTGAACAGCCAACTCTAAATCATGTACAGAGTGACACGATGACATCTGCCGTTTTAGCAGGGGACAAATCGGGGGAGCGGGCGGGCCATGGAAGAGTCTGAAAATGACGTAGGAAGTGATGAGCAACTCTTGCTGTATGCGGACGAGCATTATCTTGCTGGAAAATTGCCCCTGGGAGACTGTGATGACCCCCTTGGGTCACATCTTGAACACCAAGATTAATTTGAGGCAAAGAACCACCAAAAGCCATTTTGAATAATAATATTATTTATTTTTGTTATAATTTCCTCAAAAATCTCTGATAACAAATAATATATGAATGTTACGTCGTCTAAAGGGATTTGCCTTTATATTAAATTAAATTACTAAGAATACGATTGATTACTAACCTAGCTCAACTCAAGTAAGGTTTACCGAAATAGGAGATCCGAGAAACACACGTATTTGAATTCTTAATTGTCATTAACTTTAACTAAGTATCTCAAACTTACGCTTACTTTAAGCGTACGTGAATTATATTTACCGCTGGCTTATATCAGCTTTCTGGTACGTCTAGCAGCACGACGTCTTCACGAATCTAATCTCTTTGAATCTTTTAGTTTAGCTTGTAACGTTGTTGGCTCAATAGCCTACCATCATCTCTCTTGCTATCTCGCAACCCTCGACTTAAATACCTTATCTCATTTACATATCCCAAACTTCTTTTTGGAGTTGATTGGAAATAAACGCGAATTTATATTCCCCAGAAAGACGTCTAAGAAGATTAGTGGAAAGGTTCCGTACAGATTCGTCACAGGACAATTTAGGAAAGGTCCTACATGGGGTCCAAGAATTTCATCAACGTAACGTTGGCCCGTTAAGGTTCCACGCATCACAATTAAAGTGGACCGGCTATCATAGGCTATGACCCCCCAGACCATAACACCAGCTGTGCGGGCAGTGTGACGTAGAACAGTGTGGGGGGAATTGTACCGCTCAACAGGGTGCCTCCACTCCCGTACACGGTTATCATCTGTCCCCAAAACGAACCGGGATTCATCACTAAACACAGCCTTTTGCCAATCTGTGACATTCCACATTGATCTGGCTTGGCACCACTGTAGACGCAGTTTCCGGTGTTAAATGGAGTGCACGGAAAGGGCGCTTGGATTTAAGATTTGCTTCTGTAATGTGTCTGGAAATTGTTTGTGGAACAATTGCTACGCCTACGTTTGCTCGTATCGTTGAACGTGTCACTGTGGGGTCCATAAGTGCTTGCCGCATGATCCTTCGATCCTCTCTCCTCGTGGCCTTCCTGGTCGCTCCAGATCCGGTTTTCCGCGCGTGGGTAACTTCTCGTGTCCACTGCTTCCAACAATTTCTAACGGCACACTCCGAGCGATCCACCTGGCAGCAACACGGCGCGTCGACCAGCCTGCAGTTTTCATTCCGATGATCAGGCCTCTCTCAAACTCACTTAACTGTGAGAAATGTCTTCTAGCATGTTTACCTGGCACATGTTTCGCTTACCAAAGTCTTCCTTCGCTTACCAAAGACGGCGGGTAATCGTCACGTTTATGAATCTTCGAATTTGCGCTGGCTTATATAGCACCCTCTTCCTGATTGTAGCGCCATCTCGACGTGCATGAGCATGCGTATTGACACGAAACTTGAATCATTTGCATATCACATTACGCTGTACTTATTTGCAAAGTTTCGCGATTGTACTTAGGTTCCTTCTTGGGTCTCTATTTTCAATGTTCCTGAGTGTATTTTGGGGCCCTTCAAATAATATAAGTTTGAGTACGATAGGTTTAGAGAGGGAAGGGGCGGAGTCATCTTAAAAATTTAAAGAACCTCATCAGTTTTTTTAGGCTTTAAAGCATTATTTATAGGATTTAGATCTAAAACAATGGAATCAACACACTGAATAACATTTACACGATTTATTGCAAGAGGTTCTGATAAGTAATTTAGTACCTCACATCAATGGTATGGTGCTAAATGTAATGATTATTTTAATTAAAGATAACTTTCTTTTTTTTTTTTTTTAAAGTCAAAACAAGTAGATTCTTCACTAAAGGTTTCTGTTTTTCAGGATTTGCGAGTTTAGTTCCCTTTAGATTTCAACATGGTTGATTGCATAATATGGAATACATGAATTTGTTATAATACACATGAAAATTATTTATATTAATGAGACTTGTGTAAAATACGCTGTATTAATTAACAAGATAGAAATGTACCAGTTTGTCGATGCTTTAGCTTATTAACCGATTTTTTGTTGTTGTTGCTTCTAATGCCTCCTGTCTGACGGTGTCAGATCGAGGTCTACGAAATTCATCATGGCGAAGGGCTAGACTGTACGCCTATCGTTATCCGTAGTTTTGAGCACCAGCAGGTGGCAGTACGATTTGGCTTGCTTCCTCCCCAATTTTGAGGCAGAACACTCTAGGGGTGATCAGAGGCCTAACATCTCTCTTCCCCTTCCATTAACCTTACGAAAGTACTTGTGGCTCAAAGGCTATTTAGAGGCTATCCATGGCTTCTCAAGGATTCAAACCCAGGTCCTACGACACAGCAGTCAGCGTCGCTAACCACTATACCGGATGGGTTGGCAAATTTTCTTTTTATTATTATCTTTTTCAATACGCATAAACAATTTTTTAAAGACTCAATTATTACTCTAAAAGAATTAAACTACTGGCTCAAAATTCCACACGAAATATAATTTTAATTTGGATAGGACAGAGATTGGAAAACCGCAATAGACAATTGTGGCTTTTCAGACTTCTAATTATATGAATCATTAAAAAAAATAATTATAAAGACTAAAAATTCTTTTCTTCTTTTTCTCCTTTACAGTTATCTATTGAAAATGTTTACCTTATTTGGTCTGAAACTAAACACTTTACTGGCTTAAGATTTATGTATTAAGTTGTTCTCTTCATTGACAAAGTATATTGAGAATCAGTGAAAATACTGAAATTAGTTCTAAAGCAGTAAGAGGCTTATTAATTGGTAATAATGCCGCCATGGGAAGACACTACTCTAAGCAACGTTTCTAGCAATGTTTGCTTATTTGTGTACATGAATTAGGGAGCAATCTTGAATTGAGCAAGAGATAAACATGAACCCCAACAGAAGTGACAAAAATACATTCCGTATTTTGTGACATGTTTAAAGTTTAAAAAAAAGAGTTAAAATATGACTTGTGATAGGACTATAAACTGGAACAATCAAATTCAATTTTAATTAGTAGTTAAACATTAAATTTCAGAATAAAGTTCTAGCGGTGTTATTCGTAGGAACATTTTTTCACGAGACTTAGAATACTAATTTTAATGTTATAATATTTTGACGTTGGTAGTTTTTGCACTGAGCCTGAGTAAAAAAAAAAATAACTTTGAAAGTTCTTAGTCTTAAAAAGAAGGGAAAATATTACTTAGTGTAAAGAGCTTTTTAAATATTATAAAACAAAATGTTAATTTGAGTGCGATAGTCTTAATTGCAACTGCTATCAGAGGCACCATTTACCTCTTGCGCACGCGTATGTGGCTCTTTGTATAAATGGCTCTTTGATAACTTAGTGTTGTCACAGGACTCACTTTCCTCCATCTGGACTTTGTCTACAAGCACCACTTAGCCTCTTCCCCTTACCACGTTCGATCAACCAATCCGGTAGCTTCCTATCAACTCAGGACTTCCACTTTTATCAGGCACCAAAGAACTATTTCTGATATGGGATGGAGGATCGCTTCGAAAACCAATTGCCCAGTGACGTCAAGCGAACGGCTTAGTGTGGCCGCAGCAGACTAGTGGTCAAGGTAATGGACTCGTGACTGGCGTGTCATGAGTTCGAGCCTAGTACCGCTGAAGACCTGCCGTGCAGAGGGGCCGACGTGCGTTGAATATATCGAGGCTCAAACATCCTCCCGTTGGAGGGGTATGAAAGTTAGGAGAGGGGGGCAGCTCAGGTGTTGTCTTCGTCACTTGACCATGATTCAAAAATACGAGGTCCGTCGCCAAAAGCCCTTGACGTAAATATTCACTCATTAGTTATCTTGTTTTCCTCACAGCTCGGCTCTTCTCTCCTAAAGTTTGCCGACCATTAGGATTGGCGATGGTCCTCTATTTGACCATGGCTCAGTGACAAGGATGGCAACAAAGCTTCCTTTTCAGTTTTCTCGATAGATTGATTTGATTTTGGATTTTTTATATTTTTATTAACGTCGCATTGTAAAGCAACTCGAAGGCAATTGGGGATGGACCTCTTAATTTTGAACTTCAGTGAAGGAATGAGGACGACACTGAATCACGTCAACCACATCTCACCAACGTGAGGAGTTCGAGCCTCAACAGATTTAAGGTGCCTCTAAACGGTGGTTTTTCAGTGGCATCAGGATTTGAACCAAGACTCAACAACGCTATTTGCTCCTCACTTTCATATTACAGTACGTAAGGAATTTGAGAATCAATTTGCTACACATGCTCAATATTCGATATGAAGACTTGGAATTATGTCTCGATTGGTAACCCACTGGTCGTAAATATGACGGGATTTCGTAATTCAAGTATAAATTCGAATCCAAGCAAATAAATTTAAAAGTTACAGTGAAAAAAAATACAAATTTCTAATCCCGTTAATTAAAATAAAAGCATAAAATCCCAATTTGTTGGCAATGTTATGTAATTATATGAAATTAAAACTCTCTTAAATAAATTTATGTACTTTCGAGTCAGGCTATTTATTCAAAGAAAGTATATAGTATTCTTTTTTGTAATACTTAGCTACGTAATACATTGAAATCAGTAATTTGTTTCAACTTTTTTTCATATGTTAGAAAATTGCGTCTCATGACCGATTTTGTATATACTCCTAGGTATCTGTATTATGATGAATAATTCTATATTTTTAGTTTTTTTTACGTTAGTTTTTATTTTACATTATAAAATTGTGGAGGGAAAGGAGTTTTCTTTTAAATAGCCGCTGCTCAGTAGACAAGTCGTGTGTGTGTGTGGGTTCGATTCCTAATTTTACCTAACAAGGGGAGGGCGCGACTAAGGAAATTCATTTGGGTACGAGACTTTGTGTAACAGTAGTACTGCTATAGGGTATTCAAACCCCAATGTAATTCCGTCGAATGGCCAGTCAATTCCGAGAAAACAAGAGTTCGAAATTCATACTAAGCTTATATACAAGTTATTTTCTCCCTGATACAACGTCGCCGTGGCGTGATCTTCAGCGCATCTGAGTACTACCCAATTGACCGGGGTTCTATTACCGCAAGCTCCAACTTTATTCTTATTTTTCTCTCCAATTTATTTTATTATTTATTTTCAGAATTAAATAATTTTATTTTTTAAAAAAGATTCATTGATTTTTAAATGATATTCTATATAATTATAGTAACTATTTCACTTTTTTAAAACACAAAAACAACTAATATATGGTATAACTACACAATTACTTCTGTCATTAAAATCTAATTAATTGTATTTTTAAAATTATTCCTTATACCTAAATGGCCATAAAATTTTACTTGCGTTTTTAACAAAACGATTTTGTTCAAGAAAAAGGCAGCTGTTTTTAAAGAGCAGGTGTTATTCCTTTAAGAACAAAAAATTCTTTTAGAAACAAAGAATGCTCCAATAAAAGGAGAAATCATTAGGATAACGGATTTTGATTTACAATACAACTTTGTTAGTTTATTACTAGATTTTTAAGAGAGTTTGTAGTGTTTCGATAGATATTATTTTACATACAGTGGGCCACAAAAGTGTTCGTACACTTGCAATTTCTAATAATATTTAATGTTTTCGACTAATAAAAATTAATATACTGTAATTGTAATTTTTTTGTGATATTTGCAACTTGTTCTTAATGGAATGACATAATTAATTTTTAAAAATAGTATATAGCTATTTTTTTTAAAAATTAATAATCAAAAATCTACGAAAAAATTACGCCACAAAAGTCTTCGTACACTTAAACAAAAATCTGAACTTAGTTTTAAATATTGTATTTCTTTCTTAATTTAGTACTTAGTAGGATATCTTTTAGTGTCCACAACAACTTTTAAACATCTTGGTATAGATTTAATCAGTTTTTTGTAATTTCTGCATCGATTTTCCTCCATTCTTCTGTGATTATTGTTTTTACTTCAGATTTTGTTTTTATTTGTCATGTTTTCTTTTTTTTACATCAAAACCTCACCAAATATGTTCTACTGGGCTAAATAAAGTGATTGAGGAGGTGTTTTCATAATTTGGGGACAGTTATAGTTACCAGTGGATACATTGAGAGCAGTGCACTTGGCGTCATTACCCTGTTAAAAAAATTAAGTAATCTCCAATATCTAAATTTCAGGTGAATAATTTAAAATTTCTCTTTAAAATAATTAAATAGAGCTCATGATTCATAATACCATGAAAAAATACCAAATTACCTAATTCTGAGGCCAATTTACACTCCCACGCTAGAACACTTTCACTTCAATGCTGAAGCATGGAGGTGGAGGAGTTCTTGTTCCACATAAATTCATAGGATTAAACTCCTTATTTTTTTATTTACTAGCTATTATAGGCCCATCGGAACCAAAAATGTTGAATTATCTGCCATCCGAATCAATTTGCTGTCAATTTTGAATTTTTTGAAACTTAATCCCAAGAATCTATTTGGATCAATAAAATATGGAGGCGGAAGTGTTCTTGCGTGAGGGTGTAAATCGGCCACAGAATTAGGTAACTTTGTATTTTTTCGTTGCTATTGTGAATCATGAGCTCTATTTAAATATTTTAAAGAGAAATTTTAAATTATTCGCCCAAAATTTGGATATTGAAAACGACATAATTTTTTAACAAGATAATGATGTCAAGCTCACTGCTCATAATGTACGCCAGTGGTGTCTCTATAATTGTCTCCAAATTATAAGAACACGTCCTTAATCACTTTATTTATCCCAGTTAGTGGCGCACACAAGGGGTCCTGGGGGTCCGGACCCCCCAAAGCCCTTGATTTTTTTCCAATTGATTATAATTCTAAGTTTATAGTACGCAAAATTTAATTAAGTATTTGTTATTAAAGATTAATTTTATTAATTAATGCTAATTATTTATTGAATAATTAGTTTTTTACTGTGTTTTGTTCCCAAAAATCGACAAAATCAAAAGGAGCATGATACAAGAATGGTGAACTTTCGACCCCGGAACCCCCTTGAAAAATTCCTGTGTGCGCTACTGAGCCCAATAGAACTTATTCGGTGAGATTTTGATGTAAAAAAAAAGAAAACATGACAGATAAACACAAAATGTAAAGTAAAAAACCATAATCACAAAAGAATGCAGGAAAATCGATGGAGAAATCACAAAAAACTGATTAAATCTATACCAAGACGCTTAAAAGTTGTTGTGGACACTAAAATATATCCTACTTAGTACTAAATTAAGAAGGAAATACAATATTTAAAGCTAAGTTGAGATTTTTGTTAAGTGTATGAAGACTTTTGTGGCGTAATTTTTTCGTAGATTTTTGATTATTAATTTTTTAAAAAAATAGTTATGCTATTTTTAAAAAATTATTAATGTCATTTCATTAAGAACAAGTTGCAATTACAATTACAATTACAGTATATTAATTTTTATTAGTCGAAAACACTAAATTTTATAAGAAATTGCAAGTGTACGAACACTTTTATGGCCCACTGTGGATCACATATAATATAAATAGTTTGTGTTTATTTTTAGTTTGTTGTTTTTGTTTCATCGACGGACCAGCCACGCTTATTTCTTTTTTACTTTTTTTATTTAACCACACAACATATATCACACAACATATATATGCTATTTACAAGCGCAGCAAATTTTAAGTAATTTTTATTGTGAGCTTCGAGTATTAGAGTCCTTTATTAATACTCACGTCTGAGTATTAAATAGAAATTTTCTCGTCTATCTCGTTCCACAGAAAGTTCTCAACTGCCGGCACAGCGCGGCAAGGAAGAATTTTTGTATCTGTGCGCATGACGTTGGCACGCATGCGCCAACAGTTAGAATATTTTATATTGAATATGTCTGTGAATAAAGATATTGTTTTTTATGATAATTATCACACAGGTTCTTGTATATAATTAAAAAAATATGTAAGACACAGTTAACTTTTTACTTATATTTATTTAATTTGATTTATTATAGTTTAATTTATTTTTACTTTTTAATTATATTTAACTTTATTTATTATTATTTAATTTATTTTCACTTTTTATTTATAAGTATTATTATCATAACACTATTAGTTGTTTCGTGTTTTAAAAAAGTAAAATAGTTACTATAATTATATAGAATATCATTTAAAAATCAATGTGAATCTTTTTTAAAAAATAAAATTATTTAATTCTGTAAATAAATAATAAAATAAATTGGAGAAAAAAATAAAAATGAAGTTGGCACTCGCGGGAATAGAACACCTGTCCATTAGATAGTACTCTGATACGCTGATGATCACGCCACGGCGTCTTCGTAACAGGTAGAAAATAACTTGTATATAAGCTTAGTATGAATTTCGAACTCTGTTTTCTCGGAATTGACTGGCCATTCGACGGAATTACATTGGGGTTTGAATACTCTATAGTAGTACTACTGTTACACAAAGTCTCGTACCCAAATGAATTTCCTTAGTCGTGCCCTCTCCTTTAAGATCCATTATGTGCAATTCCGGGATGTGTTGCTTTTTAAACGAAATGGGTCTCTAAGTTCTATGTGAGTGCTGTTTTGTGGAAGTTAATGTATTATTAGTTATCGTACCACTGTGGGGTGCTTGAAGGGGTTTCATTGATGGCAGTATCGTTCTTTTTTTTGCCAAAAGAACTCATACTACGAAAGCTTTCAAAGAGAAATTGATTTGAACAAATCCCAGCCATTTTAAATGCTGTTATGTTATTTAATAAACCTGTTGATTGCTATCAGTTACACTTCAGTATTAGGAGCAAGAAATGTTTCATAATTTTATATGTTGCATAGAAAACAGGGTAATTTTTTCCAGCTGTGATATAGTGTGTAGCTAATCAAGTAGACATGTATCTTTTTCATCTTTTGTGAGCATAAGGCTTATTAAAGTTTATTACAGGAATTGCTTTTATTTTATTTGAACTAATCAATTTACTTCACCATTTTTTAACATCAACGCATAATTTAATACTAATACGTTTCATAAACTATATAAAAATAATGCAAACGTTTCACATTCCAAATTGTTTCATATCTTGATTAATTTTAGAATAATATGAAGGCTGTCTTTTTTTTTCGATCTTTGTTAAAGGATAGGAATCTAGCAGCATAAACATTTGTAAGAAGGATAAAGCTCCAGTAATAATTAAAATTACTATGGATATAACGCACATAATTGTTTACAGGATAGATTTCTAAGAATTTTTAATTTTTAAAAAAAATATGCAGTTTTAAGCCTTTTTACCATACACATTTTTACAGAAAATAATTGATTGTTTCAAGTAGAATTAAGTTTTACACCCAACTCTTTTTTTACACGGACTATTTTTACACGATTTTGAAATAACACGGCATACAAAGGTTTATATAAAAAAAAATTATTTACACACACAAATTTTATATTTTAGCACGAATTACAAAAAAAAAAAAAAAAAAAATTGAGGACTCAGGTTCTTTGGAGAGGATAATTTGAACGAGTTTATGACAGTTAATAATATTAAAACTCAATAATGGCGAAGTCGAAGGTGAAGTTTAGCTATTAAGCGCTGGTTTAGTTCGCGAGAGCTTGACATTTGCTACAAGTATGGAACAACATTTTCTTACCCATGATCCTGACGTACAGCATGCATTAAAATATATATATACGTAACAAGAATTATATAATATCAAGAATTATATAACTCCCAATAACTATTATAACCCCTCTAATGTCCGAGAAATCGACCATTGTTGCGGCGGAGGCTTGATGGTCTGGCCAAGCATCACGTTGGATGGTCGCACACACCTCTATGTCTTTGAAAGAGGCAATGTGACTGCTGTGAGGTAGTCTTGGAGCCTTATGTTGGCCTTTTCGCAGGTGCAGTTGGCCCTGATTTCATTTTAATGGATGACAGGTCTGGTCAGAGCTCGTCTGGTTGTTGAATTTCTGGAAAGGGAAAATATTCGCCGGATGGATTCGCCAGTCAAATCTCCAGACCGTATCCCCTTCAAGCATACCTGAGACACTGGGGAGGACAATTGCAACTCGCAACCCCCCTCCGAGAACCATCCAACGCATGAAAACAGAGTTGCTAAACGAGTGGGATTAATTACCGCAGAAACTCATGAATTCCCTTATTTCCAGTATAAAATCGCGGTGTGAGGCTTTTTCTGTAAGAGGGGCCATACTCCCTATTAACCATTTTTTTCTGTTATGTTCTGCAGCCGCTGTTTTATATCTTCCGACTTTGATGATTGCTACGCATGATCATGTGTGTGCATTTTAACTGATTAAGGGATACTTTTTTTCATTCTATCAGCCCTATGTACATACCGAATTTTGTGAAATTTTGTCCAGCAGTTCTAGAGATAATCGACAAAATCTAAAAAATATCTTAATTTTGAACACCAGTGCATGTTATATCAGCGTTTTTAATGTTTGATTTTCTTTAAAATTTAAAAATGATCTTACTATTTTTTATGATGATAAATAATGATAAAAAAACAGAAGAGGAATTTGAGCATTTGAAATTTTTTTCTGACTGGGATTAAAAAAAAAGGACTGCCGTGTTTCTTTTTAATTGTAAAAAATAAATTTGATGCACGTACAAAAACGCTATGTAATGTTTAGGCTTAGAATAAAAAAGATTAAGTTAAGAGAGAGAGTTTTGTTATTTACAAATTTAGTGAAATATGGGCTTGTTTCAAAGTTAAGCATATTTTAACTTTTATGAATTTCTTCTTGCTTTCTATTCATAAAACTCACGGTACTTCAGTTCCTTGATACTACATCTGACAGAATTGCATCTGATATGTGTTATTTGATATTATATATGATATTCTACTATATATCAAAAAGTTTGTCTCTCTCTCATTAATATGAATTTTTTAAAATAGAATTATGTTAGTATTATGCTTGTTTTAAGTCCTAAAATTAATTGAATACTTTTCAAATCACGCTTTTATTATCTATGACCAATAAGCAAATTTAAATCTAATACCATTAGTATTATTTGAAATTGGTTATTATCTACGAATACATATAAATCCGGCATTCATTTTTCTAATTTTATAAGTAGTAAAGAGTGTTTTCTTAAATTTCTTAAAACCCTGTTTTGGAAATTTTCACATTCTTAAATTTGCCTTTTCATATTATATTCCGTCTTTAATGGTAATGAAATATTTAAAAAAATATATTGCGAGGTGTTTTTTCCCCCGACATTTATAAAACTTTTTTAAAATATTTGTTAATTTTTTTCGAAAATCATTAATAAAACAAATTTTGATGTGCTTATATTGTGTGTATACCTTCTATTTTAATTTTTACATCTATATTCAAAACACGGAGATTGTTATTCTTGCTGCAATTTTAGTTAAAATTTGTTTAATTAAGGAAATATAAATAGTGTATGAAATAAAAATCAACTGTAATTTTCATTGAAAAGAATTTTGACACCGTACAGGTTTATGCACTGTGTAACTTATTTAGAAAAATAATTATGTATTTTATTTTACATAAATATATACTTGTATACGTAAATAATAACAGATGTTTTAGCCCTTAGATAGCTTTATATTCATCTCAAATTAATTACGAATAACCCTCACTTAATTAAAAGAAATTAACTTTAAATTACTCACTCTTTTGTTATAAGCTCTCAGGCTGCTGAGCTCACATACACGTTTTCGACCAAGAAACAAAAACTTCCTCTCTCTCTCTCATAACGTCAGCTTGTTACACTGTCATGACGTCGTTCACGTTACGTCACCTCGTAGATCTTTTTTAGGCATTCAAAAAACACTGCTTTTCTAAATTTTTAAAAGTGATACAATAAAAATAAATAAAATCGCGTAGCATTTTTAAAAAATTAAAAAATTTCGATGAGACAATAGCATATCGAAAATATTTAAAAAATAAAAAGCACAAGCCTTAATTTTTTTTTTAAAAAATGGTATAGCTAAAAATTTTGTATGTAAATTTGAGATAAATTTAGAGGTCAGCAAAATTTTTTGTTGGGTAGGAGCGAGAGAACTATTTCTTTGGGCGGAAGAATAGCTATGGATTACGTATTTAATCCGATACACTTCTGCAAGACTGCACCCAATAGGTTTGCTGCGCTTGATGGTCGGATGTTTTATTCGTATGCTGTGGGCTCTTTGATTATAATACGTTACCAGGGCCACTCTTCCGCTTAGGCAGGCTAGGCACGTGCCTAGGTCGCAAACGATTTTGGGGGGTGCAAAAATTGGACTTTATAGTTTTTTTTCATCATTTACTCATAGATGGAATGTATTAAGTGATCAGGTACAAGGAAGCAATGAACAAAAGCTGAAAAGTTAACATAGATTTCTTGTGTTGAAATCGTTGAGTAAAACTAAATTGTCTGCAAGGGTAGATGTTCTCAGAGCTCAAGTTACAAGTCGTAATGAAATCAAGAGGTAAAATCTCTTACAAAGGGTGGACAAAACCAGTGATATACTACAGAAAGAACAGTTTGATTTTCTTGGAAGGTGTTATTATTACAGGTGTTACCTTTATTTTTATCTGATTAAAGATCGAACTTTGAGGATTACGAGGGAAGAGTTTTGCTACTGACTAATGTGCCTTCCAGCTATGAAAAAAATCAAAAGAAGGAAATTTTTTCGGATGAGAAAAAAAAGACTCAGATTTTGAGAGAGATTGAATTTAAGAGAGAGATTTAGAGAGAGCTAGAGTTATCATACCAATTATTAACAATCTTGTAACACAATTAAAAAGAAGAAGGGATTGCTACGAAACTCTCAATACAAGATTCCAGATATTCAGAAATCTTCATGAAAAGGAGTAAGAAGATGTGACAAGACAGATGAAATGCTTGGATCAAAGACATCAACGAGGAATAGTTTGTGTAAGAGTGTCAACCTTTCAAAATATATATGAAAGTGGAAAAAATAACGAGAGGAATCTCTTCCAACATCAAGAAAAACACGTTGGAAAGTGTCTGTTTAAATTTAGAAGTCGCAATGAGCATTTACTTGACTCTTCCTGTGACAAATTGCGCAACAGAGAGAAGCTCTTCTGCCTTTAAGAGAGTAATGACTGAAATGAGATCTACTATGGAAAATGATAAGCGTAACAGTTTAATGCTGATATGCACTCAAAACTGCATTACAATGGAAATTGATTAAAATGTCATTAATGATTTTGCGAAGATCGAAGTTCGAAGAAAAACTTTGTTATACAAGTACAATGACAGTGACTCAACAAAGAATAAGGATGTCTAAAAGTAACACATAGTAAAGCGATAAGTGATGAAAAAAAGAATAATAAACAATTTGAAAGTTCACACAATAATCTATACTCTATACTGTAATTGCAAACGTACTAATTTACAAAAGGGTGGGTGGTCCGTGATGCCGTAAGGTAAGAAATGAACGGAAGTGGCCAAACCATGCAACTATTCTTTCCGTACGGATGCTAGTGGCCAGTCCGGGACATATGTAGTCCATAGGAGGTGGATAATGAAAAGAGTCTCCAAAGAACAAAAACAAAGAAAGGGAAAAGAGTAAGATAGTTAAGGGAAATTCCCTCCTGAACCAAAATTGGCAAGGTAAGAACTGAAGGGGGTTGCTCTGGAAATAATGTGTGTGGGGTGGCGTGACAATTTGAAGTGCCTAGGGAGCCGGGGAGGTTAAAAACGACCCTGTATACATTACGTCACATTTATGTTAATGCATGTAATATACTGTGATGTCTAAATATCCAGGGTGAAAAATTCTTTCCACTAATAATAACAAAAATATTAATATGTTTTTTTAATTAGGTGATTCAAATAACGTTTTAGTTTATTGTTGCTCTTTTCCAAGATTCCTATCGTTAGGTGGTTGTAATGCTTCTCCGTTCCTGTTGTTAAGAATTCTGGATTTATTATACAGATAGTTGTTATCAACATCTCCACTCGAGGGATTTTATTATTTGGTGCAGAAAATGCATTTTTCTACGCTATTCACAGACATACACAAAATCTGTCAATAATTTTTTTTTTCGTATTTTAAATAACTGTTCTTATTTTTTAAAACCATAAGCGAAAAAATTTAATGACAAGTTGAAAATGATATAATACTATATTTTAATTATATTTATTTCAAAGTTACGTCTTTAAGAAGACCTTGGTACCCTTTGAGATACTTTCTTTCTTTATGTATTTAAAAATTATATTTTAACATTTTATATAGTGTTTCTATTCCAGAAAATGATACAAGATGAAATTAATTTTTCACATATTATTCACACAATTTTAAAAATTAAAATTTTTTGAAGAAAATTTGCAAAGTTTTAAAATCCTACTCCTGCTGTAATTATTAATTTTTTAACCTGAAATTTTTTATAATATTCTTATAGATGTTATAAACACCATAAGGAATCGATTTTACAATAATTTAATTTGTTTTTGAGAAAAAAAAATAAAATGTTGATATACATGCTAAGAATCAACGAAAAAGCCAACATCTGTTACATTTTAATTTTTTTTAAAAAGTATTCAGTTTACAGCAAAATTGATCCCTAATTTTGTGATATGCTTTATATGCAACACACAGAAAAAAAATGTAAGTGATTGGTAAATAGTTGTGGAAGGAGTAGCATTTTGAATGCACTAATGTTTCGAAAAACACAAACTGAGAAAAACCACTTTAAAGTTTATAATTCTGAAAAATAAATTATAATAAGCTTAAATAAACTCAAAATACAACTTTAAGATATTAGTCATATATTTTTCTTGAAACTAATTGCATTTTCGTATTTTTTCAACCCATACATTTTTATAAATGATCAATTTTAAGAAGGTATTAACTGCACACACAAGAAAATTCAAGAAAAAAGTTTAAAAAAAAATTTTCTGTCACAACAGAAAGTTTAGTTTTTTTCTTCACATAATATTGAAGTATTACATTTGTATGAAAAACATATCAGGAATAAGAACTGAAATTAGGAAATTATTAATATAAATAACCTTAATTCAAAAATTTTACAAGCACACATTTCACAAAGAAGAAAAATTACACTACTGTATTGCCTCGAAAATGTTCTGCTTTATATTTTACACATTCTTTTTTTATAGTTATTATTTCTCTTTATAAAATAGATTTTATTATCATAACGCATTTTTTAGCTTTTTTTCTAAAAAGGGGGCGTGAACGAATTGCCTAATTTGTTTTCAAATGAAGTTTTCTTCAACTTCCAACTTTCCGACTTGCACAAATCAAATCAATCGACAATCAATCGAAAGATAATAATGCAAAAGAATAAGATTAAATAAAAATTTAAAAAAACAATAGGTCGATCATTTTGGGGGTACCAAGTCCTCTTAATAATTAATTCTAGTATTGAAAAACACAGTATAAAAGAATCAATGTTGTACTATGAATTACAGCTGTAAATAAATATAATTGAAAAAAATTCAATGGAGTACTTACTCACTTCAAAGAATACGAGCGTCGATCTCCTTTAGTAATTATATGAAAATCAAGAGCAATTATAATTCCATTATCAAAATAATAATAATGAAGATAAACCAAATAATACATTTTTAGGATATTAAGATATATTAAATTTTTTAAATGAATATTAATTTTGAACTTTTTGAAAAAAGTCATTTACACTGGTGTTCAAAATTAAGAGAATTTGCCTATTTTATGGAATTTCATGAAAAGAGTCAAACGAAATGTAAAAATACTGTTTCGAAACAAAGTTGCAAATCTTGTAGGTCGAATACGTAAACGTATACGTGTGAAGGCGGAGGTAGTTGAGGAACGGGATTTATAAGCGCACGCGCCAAAATCCGCATTTCGTTCGCTAGCACATCTCGTCAAATTTCTTGGATTTTTTTTTTGAAGAAATCGGTTAAATTAAAATTCAAACAGCAAAAATGAATAACCACCTATGTTTAGAGGATGAATTGAGGGAGGTTAGAAGCAGTCCAGTTTCAAATACAGATTTGTAGAGAATTCAATTTAACGCCCACTGCCATGTTCAGCTTATGGAAACAGTTTTAGGACACTGGATCAGTGAAAGAATGCTTGGGCAAGGTTGTCCAAGAGCCCCGATGATCAGAGAAGATCGCCATTTGCCCATTACTGCGAGGCGTAACAAGGATGCTACAGCTTCTCAGCTCTCTCGTGAGTTGTATGCGGCCACAGGAATCGTGAGTTTCATGGGTGACTGTTTCCAGTAAGTTTCATGAAAGATAGCTGCTTGCAAGACCTGTTGTTTGTGTCTCTCTCAGTTCTGCGAACAAGAGAATTCGTATAAAATGGGGCATAGGGATTGGAGCATAGATCAAAGGGCAGTTTCTCTCTTTACTGATGAGTCCTGATTTATCCTAGTCAATGATTTTTACCCTACTTTTACATGGAGAGAACTAGAGACCCGCCACCTGCCCTAATGTCCGAGAAATTGACCATTATGGCAATGAAGGCTTGATGGTCTGGGCAGGCATCCCGTTGGATGGTCAAACACACCTCCATGTCTTAAAAAGAGACACTGTGACTGCTATGAGGTATAGGGATGAGGTTTCGTAGCTCTTTGCTTGCCTTTTCAGGGGTGCAGTTGGACCTGATTTCATTTTAATGGATGACAACGTGAGGCCACATAGAGATCATCTGGTCGACGAATTTCTGGAGAATGCAAATATTTGCCAGATGGATTGGTCAACCAGATTTGCAGACCTCAACCTTATAGAACCTGCCAGGGACGCTCCGAGGAGGGCAATTGCAACTTGCAACCCTCCTCCGAGAGCCCTCTGAGGCCTGAAAACAGTGTTGTTGAACGAGTGGGACCAATTGCCACGGTGAGAGGGCTATATATTTGTAAGAGTGGATCATATCCCCTATTTTTTGCTGTATTTTGCAACCACTGTTTTATTCCTTCCAGCTCCGATGAGTGTTAGCATGATCATGTGTTTGACTGTCGAAGTGTCTCGTGTAAAATATTAAAGAGAACTTTTCATATAAACATATTATAAGCAACTTGCACCCATAGTTTCTCACTCACCGTTTTGCCTACCTAAGGGTATGGGAGAGATGAAAACAGAACCAGAGAATTCCATGATCACAATTATATATTTAGTCAAACAAAATAACCTCAAATCTACTAATTCAACACAGTGGCAAAACACCACCCTTAATCATTACATGCGAAAGTAAGCTGTTGTAACGTCGCTTCTCCGATCATCAACAGCGGTCGGCTTCTTTGTTGGACCCGACACCCACACGTGCATCTTGCAGCTGCAGCGCAACCCCTTTTTGACCCCCGAGGAATCGAACACCGTCGACCGGAAGATGAGAGAGGAGAAATGCTTTGAACTTACACGGGAGTGGTGGCCAACGGATCCTCCTCTCACAAAATATTGGACTCTAACAATCTTTAATTAAGTTTAATAACTTTAATGTATCATTCAGTAAATAATATTCAATAGTTGTGACGTAAATAAATTCCATATTTAAATTAACCAAGAATACGCTACCGTTATTCTTTCAAACGTTACACCGTCTTCAATCTTACCTGCGTTGTGAATATAGCTGCTTCCTACCTCCTTCTCTAGACATACAAAACTCTCTTTATATAGTCGAACTAATCTGAATATTACGGTTTGTTCTTGAGAGGGATGACTGTGAATTAAAAGCGTAGGCTAGCCCAAAGATTCCCCAAGAGGATTAGTGAGAGGATGCTAATAGATTCGTCACAATATTAAATCGAAAAAAATAGCAAGATTTCTTAAGCCGCATTGACACCAATGCAGTCAGCAGCCAGTGGTGAAAATCTAGAGAATCATAGTTTTGCTCGAGGCAGTTGAACTCTAATCACGACTATTTTAGCTTAAAAAGGAGTTCGATTGAGGCGGCTGAGTGTATGTAGTTTAGTCGTATGTAGCACGCTCAATCAATCCGGATGGTGATACTTTTGTAAAATATTCGGAATTTTTATAGTTGTCATTCGAGCAATTTTATTGGTTAGATCATAATTTCTCAACGTGAGGGATAATGCCCCTTCTGGGAGTTTGAAACTTTCCGACTCCCACAAGGAGTCTGAGAAAATTGACCCAGAGAAAATTAGGTGGCGTTGAGATGGCATAGAGGGGTGTGGGCAGATTAACTAACTATAGTCTAAAAAAGACTACAAAAACACGCTGTTTATGTACTAACAAAAGTAAACTAAAAAACTGTTTACTTTATGTTGACTGTATGCATTTGAATCAGTTCTATTACGTGTGCGAAATTTACATATTTCGGTAGTTCGGAAAGTGGATAAAAAAACTTAAAAGATTCAGTAAATTGAATTATGTAAAAAATTTTAAATTTTCATTCAGACCTACATTAAATTGAACGTTACATTAAATTTTAGATATTAAATTAAAACTTTTCACATTTCATCCAACGTCACATGAAATATCTCATATATATAATACATGTAAAGTTAACAAAAGCCTGTTAACAAAAAGTAGCAAAAAATGCTTGTGGCAAAATCATAAGTCTTTGATAAATAACGTGATTTTTGCAATATTGCAAGAAATTGTAAGTGTTACCTGTCCTTGTTCTAATCTCAATCTGCTGAAGCATCTCCTTCCCCCCGCGCTGAATGTTATAAACTTGTCACTGCATGTTTACCTTTTTCCTAGCGATGCGTGTTATGTCTCGGACCTATATAAAGGCAGTGATTGCTCGTTCTATTTATGATAGCATTATCGTGCGCAATTGATAATAGGATTTTAAAGTTGATTTTTTCTTTGTTGAGAGATACCTCTCTAGTATATGCGGCTCCCTTAACTCGGATCAAGTACAAGTAAAGAAAACCCCATGTCGGAAAAAAAAGAAGAGACGACAGTATAGTGTGGATTATATACGTTACCTGCAAAGTACGAAATCCGGCATTCTAGAGAATGCCTAAAACTAGCCGGCAATATATGAAATGATTCTTAATTCACACATTGCCTAACTATTATATAGAATGCCTAATGAGAAACCAACAAAGAATGAAATACATCTCAGATTCGTTTCGAATATTGCTTGGTAAGGCACGAAACTTTTAACGCCTGCCTCAGGCTCAGAATTTGTCAGTTGCACATTGTGATTTGTTCGGGAGTGTCAATTTTACTTTAACTTGTTCAACAAAAAATTGGTTCTTTCCTTGCTGTATGAAAATGGAGAAGCAAGCTGCAGTGTTGGAGAATGAGTCATGGTCTGTACCAGGGGTAGGCAACCTATGGCACACGTACAATTATCAGGGGCACTCCTCACTACTCAACAAATTTGTCAATTTTTGATTGGATAGAACTTCTTAAATTTGTAATCTACCTTATTTGACAGACATTTCCAGTTATGGACAGTTATGGAATTATGAAAAAATTTGAAAGATAACTCTAAAGGTAAATGTAAAGCTTTTTTGTAAATTATTGAATGCCGTAGATGGAGATATTTAATTGTTTGAAGAGAGAAAATTGCATGTATTCTGCTTTTCAGCTTTTAGTTCTACATATCTAAGTAAAATATCCTCATATGAAAAATATTCCGTAAAGAAACTGTTTACCAACTAAATGCTCAGAATCATGTCAAAGTGAAAGTCACAAATTACAACACATTTTTTGAGATATGAAAATAGAGCGAAGCAGCATTAGGTTCACTTTAAAAAATTTATTTACTTTTTATTTAACTGTAATGAAGGGAAATACTTATATTTTATATTGTCTATTTCTTATTTTAATAAATATGTTTAAAAATCATAATATACTGTAAAATTCGGCGTATAACGCGCACTCATACTTTCAAGCTGCATTTTTTTATCTATAGGTATTTTCGCCGTATAACACGCACCCACTTTTTACGAAGGAACCTTAAATGTACGTGTGCAATGGTATTGTGATTTGAAGACATTTTTTAGAGATATTATCCCAAGATTATGAAAAAAAAATAATATTCTTATTGGACTACACACACAACTCTTTGAGTCCAATAGAAATGTCATTTGTTTTAAATAAATAGTATTCTGATCTATGTAGAATTCTTAATTCTCTTTTTTGCTCATCTTATTTTTCATTTTTAAAGCTCTCATTTTTATACCCGGCGTATAACGCGCATCCGTAAACGATCCTACTTTTTGTGTTAAAAGTGCGTGTTATACGCCGGATTTTACGGTATGTACAATTTCGAGGTTTTTTTAAATTTTTGTCGAGGAAATAGTTATATTTTATGCTGTTTATTTTTATGTTAAGAAATATTTTTAATTGATGCAAAATTAATGTGTGATAAAGCTGTAAATTTCTGTATAATTGAACTCTATTCTCTAACTCTGGATACATTATCGCGGGAATAGAATCGTTTTAAAAATGCCCTACTGTGTGGCACGCTGAATTATAATTGGTAGATTGACTTTTGACACACCACAGCTAAAAGGTTGCCGACCCCTGGTCTATAGGCATGAAACAACTATTTGACGACGAGCTGCTCAAAATTCCAGTTAAAGCTGAAAAAAAAATTTTTTAACTGAAATTACTTGCTAAAAGTTAATAACTGATGTACAAAGGGCCAAAAAGACTACTAAAAAAAGGAACCCAGGGCCTATTGGTTGCTGAATAGCTTTGATATGATGTTTGAGGAAAATTAAAGTAAACTCATGTAACCTGTTGATGAAGGCGTCAGTACTATACAAAATGGTTCTCAACCACCGCTTCCTGGATCAAATGGTATCGGGCCACTCAAGGAGTATTAAATTATTTCTATTTTATTTACTGGGGTGTATTTCTCTAGTTTTTGTTTGACTTTCCTTGGAAATCACTTTACATTTCATGTAAAATCACTTTATATTCCTTTTTTGGAGTAACTGAATTTTGTTTCGAAGGCATGTTTAAGTACAATTAAATTATTAAATCAAAACAATTTAAAATATAAACAACGTCCCACCCTTAGCGGGTCACGGTAAAATTATCAAACGGTGACCGGTACATGGGTATAAAAAGGTTGGGAAGCACTTCTATATACTATTACGTCACGGATTCTGAGTTATTTTACGTACTTCTTGAAGCTCATTTGGCTATTGGATACGGAGGACGTGATAGAATTGTGTGAAAGAACTTTCAACCAAATATACAAATACGTTTTACACGTTATGATATTGATGTACAACTACCCCTTTGTGAACCTTGCCAAAAAAATCAGTAAAATTATTTTAAAAAAGGCATTATTGTTGAATTTATGATTTTTTTCTGAATCCCAATATATTGACACTTGAAACGAGTGGGAAAGGTAATTTCTATCGACTTGGAACTTCTGAAGGAATTTTAAAACAAGTATATACGAAATCACAATTTACTTAAAGATATTCCTGACCATGAAATTCCTCTTCTGTCAGCTGCAATTGCTCCTTCCAATGGAAGCGGCGAAGGATTCGTCAAATATATGTGTAAAAAAAGTAGCAAAATAAGAATGGTCTTTGCGTGAAAAATGTAATGAAATGTAATTCAAAATGCCATTCAAGCCTATCATGTGTCAATAAGTAGGTTAACTTTGAAGAAGAAGAAATCGTGATTGGGGTGCTGACTCTTTTGTGACGGATCTATTCGTGATCCTTCCACTAATCCTCTTGGGAAATCTTTGGGCTATCAATTCCCGTTTTATTCACAGCCAACCCTTCGAAACAAGAAAATCGTGATATGCCAATTAAATTACTATATATAGTCGAAGTTTTCTAGGAGTAAGAAGAGGAGATAAATCCGAAATCAGGTGACATTGTTACTGACAGGTATCATATTTGAATTATTGTGATTAAAGACTTATTAGGAGGAAGCTTTAAAGTGACGATTGTTCACTGAGATGTGCAGGTTCACTATTTTGGAGAAACTAAAACGTATTTCATCTTCTCTCGAGATCCATCTACAATGGGTTCTTTCGCACGTTAACCTTGCAAGCAATGAGATTACTGACGCTCTAGACAAAGATGGCGCAGCTCAAATCACTATGAACTCGGTTTCTCTCACCTATTTAGAACTGCACTCCACCTACATCAACAACAAGCAATCAACTGTTCCTCCTGCTCATCACTGGTATGAGGCTACACGTCCTAGTGGTTCTCTTTCCCTTTAATGCAGCAGGTAGGAATAAACTATTCTAACTCGTTTCCGGAGTGGCCACCTCCGAACTTTGACTTTTAAGAATGGAAACAAAGTTTTCCCCACTTGTGTTAGATGTTCTGCCATCTCCAGAACGCATTCTTCACTGCCTGGAGTTTTCAAAATAAGAACTTTATGAAGACCCTCTAATGGTATTGGACTTTTTGAGAGTGAATGCGATCATGGACTTGGTCTAGCTTGGATAGACATGGAGATGAGCAACAACACAACAGGTGAACTTTAAGTTCTTATTTTTTATCTGAAAATTTTGTTTTCCTTAATAAGAAAGACATAAATTTTGTTTGATACAACTTTCTTTTTCTTTTATATGTTTTGAATAATTTTTTAATGGCACTCTCATTATTTTGTCAGAACGGCACTTTTATTTTTTAGAAATGCACGTCATTGATATAATAGCCTTATTATATGTATGACCTTATTTCATACTTTGCCTAAACAGCTTTGGTCATTATATAGAAGGCCTAGGCAAAGTATGAAATAATTCTCATATTTCATACTTTGCCCAAAATCATCCGGCATTCTATAGAATTCTGGCATTTCATACCTTGCCGGTAACATATATACAATACGGATTTATCAAAAATCCCACAAATCGATCATCGCCAATGTGCCTCATTTGTCAAAATGAAGCGAGGAAACCTTCTAGGCTTCAAGATCATCTTGATAAAATACATCCGCATAAGAAAGACAAAGATATGACCTATTTTCTAGACATGAAAAATAAGTTTGAAAATCAGCCAACTATATCAAAATGTTTTTCATCAGCTTCTAAGCAAGACGATGACGAACATCGAGCTTCGTACAATATCTCATTGTCGATTGCTAAAACAATACTAATGGGAAAGATTTAATTTTTAAAGCAGTTAAAGAAGTAATAACCCCACTGAGCTTCATAAACCAGCTGCAGATATTATCCGAAAATTTCCTTTGAGCAATAGTTCTGTGCAAAAACGAATAAATGAGATGGCTGAAAACATTGAAGAATCGTTGTGCAATCATCTGTAGACTTGTCAATTTTCAATTCAGCTGGAGGAATCCACTTTACCAACCAATGAAACATTGTTATTATCATACGTCAGGTTTATCAAAGATGTAAAAATGTCTAGAAATGTGTTGTTTTCCACCCATTTTGAAACAGTTACTAAAGGAAAAACCATATTTAATACACTGGGAAAGTTTTTTGACGATAAGAAAATCCATTCTAACAATATTTTGTCAGTTGTTACGGATGGCGCACCGAGTATGACAGGGTGTCACAAAGGAGTCATAGAGTACTTAAAAAATAAAGTTCTTGACGTACTTGCTGTGCATTGCATAATTCATCACCAGCATTTGGTTGCGAAACATTTAAGTGAACGCCTTGTAGCGAACACTATTCCGAATCCTGTTGATGACGTCAGAGACTAAGAGCGGATAGTGTTATTACCTGAGATAGTAGGGGGCAAGGGTTTCCTGGAATCCATTTCCCCTGCGTTCGGAGATAGACTGCGCCAGAGGACATGCACGAGGTCCATTTTAGGATCCCAGCTCGAAGCAGAGAGCAAAAAAAAAAAAAAAAAAAAAAAAAAAAAAAATCGTGTTTCGAGTGTAAGATGGCGATTGAGTATGTTCCTGTAAATAAATTTGTATATATGTATCTCTAACCTCACTGTGTGTTTTCGTACCCAATACGCCACAGCCTCCACATATCACTGCAGTATGTTATCAGAGCAGTTAATAAAATCAGAAGTAACTAGTTGAATGACAGATTATTTAGTCAGCTTTGCATTGCCAATGATGAAAATTTTAAGGCTACATGGTACCATCTTTACAATTTTTCCTATTTTTAACTTTTGAAATTTAGTTTTAATTGTACTTAATAAGGTCAATATTAAGTAACAATTCTAATATAAAAAATTTCAAATTTATTACAAAATGTTTATAAAATTTAAATTTTTTAATGTTTTTTGCAACATTTTTTAAATCCTAAGGCTTTTTTAAATATGTATATTTTCTTTCAAAATTTTTTTTCAAAGTACCTTATAACATACTACATAAAACTGCAAATGGATTTTTTTATGCTGCAACTCATTAATTTTAATTTAATTTTTTCGTTGTGAAACATCAAAATTCTCAAAAAAGCAATAGTTTTAATTTTCAAATTTTTTAAAAGCATTACTATATATCTTAGAGCTAATTTCATGCACAATTTTACAAAGCATACATTTTAGAACATTTATAAAAATTTTCAAATCCCTACCTCAATTATCAAAAAAACCTTAGGGTTTTGAATGATAGTATATGATCAAAAACTCAACATTGAGAAATATCAGTTTGAAGTTTTTATTCCATGAATAGCATGATATAATATTCATTGAATAGTCTGAAACTTTTATGAAATGTTAATTAGCTTATTTAAAACTGTTTACCATAAGAAATTGCACACACAAAAATGTAGAACAATTAAACAGTACACTGAAATAATGAATGTATAGAAGAAAACAAATGAAAGATCAATATTTTATAAAATTTTACCTTAATAATTATAAAAAAATAAATACACACACCTCAGAGCTAGTTCCATGTTCAGTTTTGCAACTTAAATAATGCACAACGTGTGTGTATAAAAGATGTTTATGCCTTTATTTTTTTTTATTTCCATGATTTTAAAAGTTAAATATTGAACATTTATGAAAGCAAAAACAAATAACAATTTATAGGTAAAATATATCAAATTCGAAGAATTGCACCTGTGTATTTGCTTAAATAAATATCTTAAAATATGCTAATAGTAATTGTGTTGAATTTTTTTCACATTCAAGGGATATATCTATAACACCGAAAACAAATATATAAAAATGGAAGAGTTTTGCTACTCTTGCGAATTAGATTTTTAATTATCAGAGTTATTAAAATGAGATTTAGTATTTGTGCTTTGGGAGAATCCGTTTTGAAGTTTTAATTTCGTTCATAATAGTATCCTAAAATGCATGCCCAACTTTTAAGAGGACATAGTACCATTCAATTGACAAAAATCGGTCAAAAAATCAAATCTAATTTTTCCAGCCTAAATTATTATTTATAAACTTTTCTATAATCTCACAAAATTTAAAAGCTCTAAACTTAAAAAAACGCAGAATTATGATAGATTTTACGTTCGTTTTTATTTACATCCCTATGGCAAATCAAAACTTTAAACTTACTTATCTCAGAAAGATAAAATAACTAATTTGTCTTCATTTTAAATGCTAAGGCTTTTTTTCTATTGTGTGCCTAATGCTTTTAAATCTTTTTACCTATGACTAATAGTACATGTAACAAAAGTTGGTGTGCATTTTTGAATCAAAGTAATACTTATTTTTTAAAAAATATTTGAACTCAGAATTTTTATGCATTTTTTTTAAGGAATTTTCAATAAGCATTCATAAAATGAAGTATTGTACGAATACCAATCATATTATCGCAAAACCCATTCCAACTTTTGTTATACATAATTTGACGTACTTGTAAATCAAATTTAATTCTTGTACGTAAATTTTTGTAGGAGGAGTAGCATTTTAAAATCACATTTTTTTTTCCTTAAAAAACTAAATGGCTAGCTTTTTATGAAATTTTGAGCACAAAATCTGTTTTACATAACATACACACATAGGAGGCAGCAAAATTTTTTTTAAATCCTTAAATTAAAAAATTTTGCGTAAATCGTACCATGTCCCCTTAAATCTTGACCAAATCCATTTGCTCTTCGACGAACAATACACAAGCTAGAATTTTTGCATGAATTGCACAATTCTTTCATGAAATGATTTGTTACTGTATCTGAAGAATGGGAGTGTTAGTTTTGTTTAGTCTGCTCTCCAGCATCAAAAATTGATCCATAACTTAATAAAAATGCAGGTAAGGCTTTGAAATTTTGCAGGCATGTTTATAATGGTTTGAGGCACCATATAAGCAAAAAAAATCCATAGTTTGATGATTTTTGGGTACCATATAATCTTAACCGACTGCTGCTTCACACAGAGGTGCACTGACTGTCAAAAGGTACTTGTTTGACTCGATTTTATAATCTGTTTGAGTCTGTGACAGAGTTCCTGGGGGAAAAAAAGACACGGAATTACGTGACAACCTCATCTTATCAAAGAACGATATTGCTTACCTAGCAGACCTATATAAATTGTTTAATGATGTCAATCTCAAACTTCAAGGCTATGACTTAAACTTGATTAAGACTAAAAACAGCGTTGCTGCTTTCGTATCCAAACTGCTATTATATAAAAGAAATATATCGGCAGACACGAATTCAATAACTTCCCATATTTGTCAGCAGTATCATTCAAGAACGACGACTTGCTTGTTTACTGTTAACACTTGGAAAACCTCCACGCTGACTTCAAGGAACGATTCCAGGACATATACCAAACTGGGTTTTGCATCCTTTTTCAAGTGGCAACACAGCAGGATCATCCCAGTTAGAAGGAGAACTAAAAGAACTAACGACAAATGAGGAATTAAAAATTAAATTCAAGAATGGCTACCAAGAATTTTGGCTGCAGAAGTCGATTTTGCAACTGTACCTAGGATTATGGTTGACTGTTCAACGATTTCTGATAGCATTCCCATCTTCATATTTAGCAGAATGTGAATTTAGAGCTGTAGCAACATTGGTAACCAAAAAGAGAAATCGGCTCCATGTAACTGAACGCGGCGAATTACGATTGTTTTTAAGTAAAATCGAGCCTGATATTAAAACAAACTCCTTAAAATGCATCAAATTCAACCTTCCCATTAGTTAAGTTAGAAATTTGATGTCTTTAAATATTAATAAAAATACTTTTCAATATAATTAAGTATGCGTTTTGATTGTTCTCATAGAAACAGTCTTCTTTAAACAGTGAAATAGGACAGGGTCATATCTGTTGCCAATATAATGTGCGAGCTACTATAACTAATTTCTCAGTCGAACACATTTAATTATGTACATGTATTTCCCTTCCATTACTTGTAGATTCGAAGAGTCGTAAACCAAGATTGACTGGCCCCAATTTGCATACTCAGCATTCCCCTCCTCCCACTCCTATGTATATATAGCTGTTTATGATTTCTATAGTGTACGTGTTGTCTTTGTGACAATAGGAAAAATGTTTTGTCCACTGCATTTCATTTCGTATACTATCCAATAAATATAATTAGATATGTTAACCAGGAATTAACGAATGATTATTTGAAGGCTGAAACTGACAATATTTATTTATTCAGAAAGCAATAGTTAATTACGGATTAATTACTTCGTATCATCAAAACTCCTGCCTGTCTTTATAACAGGTAAGCTAAAACACTTTCATGTGTGTGTGTATACCTCTCTCTCTTTTAAATAAAGAAGAAATTCAGTAGCGTTTCAATTCCAACAATATCATATCTACGACTAAAATATACAATATTACACATTTAAATATATTCGTGGCAATAGCTATTTCAGATACGCAAGTAAAAAAAATTGGGGGCTTAGGATTAAAAAAAATTAAATTAAAAAATATATATTCTATTAGTAATAGAATATTGTTTTAATATTTAACTCTTGTTTTCACCATGTGTTATGTACGCTCTTATTTCTCTGGAGTGGGAGGGGGACGGTATCGAAATATTCACTAGAAAAGGGAGCGCCAGCTCAAAAAAGGTTAAGAACCTATGGGTTAGATTGTTTAGTTTATAATTTTACAATTTCTTATAAAAATGAGTAATAGTGATGAGAGGCTCATAACAGAAATCCAAATATACTCTCATTTGAATGATTTAGAGAATGAAAATCATAAGATGGTAAAAAATAAATTTTTTAAACATGGGATTTTTTCTTTCAAACTTTACACTTTGCGTAACATAATTTTATTGTATCATAAATTTTAAGAGCGAAAAGGAACGTTGAATAAAATTGAATTTATTCAATAATTAATTTTTATAATTTAATTTTTCGAGGGGATAGGTTATATATAATTTCTTGTTTTCCGTATTCAACGGTTTCACGTTGTAAACAATTGGAATTATGAGTAAAATTTAATCTTTTAAATAATTAATTTTAATCAATTAATTTTTATTAATTAAAATCAAATTATCATATTGTCATCCAAAATAATCGTTATATAATATTTCAGCTCAAATGAGCGCTTTAAAATATGAGAAAAAAGCTTTTAAAGTTTTGACCCTGACATAGTTACACTGTAAATAGAATAGAACTCAATAATAATAAAAACATGAGAGAAAATTCCTGGAAGGAAATTGGTACTTCCCTATAGGAATTTCTGGCAAGTGAGTTAATTTTTGCATGATGTTATCTTTTACTCTTGAAAACTGATGATAGATTATATTTTATAGTAATTGTGTTATTAAGTACAAACAAAATAAATAAAAACATTTTATATTTTCTTATACTTGGGTCAAAATCTGTAACATCAGAACAAAAAAAAAATGAAGCACTTTTCAGAAACGAAGTTTCTTAAGAGGACGATGGACCATTAAAACTAATTTCTTAAATTGTTTGCTTAATTAACTGAAAATGGAATCAATACAGTAAATGATTGTTATATTTCACAATTTAAATGTACTTTTTTCAAAAAAACTATATCACACACAACTGATTAAAAAAATTTTTTTTAATATTTTTAAAAATGCTTCTTGAGCATAAGTTTTTAAGATGTGTACATAATTTTTGTTTTATACATTTATGAACTACAACAAAATATATCTTTCTGCATGAATTTTAAATTCAGAATAAAGTTTCATGAAAAAAAATATAAATGTTGTAAACTATATGAAATATATTTCACCAATTATCACACATTCAAGGTATTCAAAACAGCACAAAATATGATCCGTTAAATTTTTTAGAAAACTAATGCACAAATTTGTGAGTTGTATCCTCTTTTATAAGTTGTGAACATTTCAAAAAGGCATGACGTAATTTAAAACTCAAGGAGCATTTTACGTAACAATGAAAAGGGAAAATTTGAGAGCTAAGAAAAGTGCATTTTAAACATTTATTTGATTAAAACAAAAACAAAAAAAAATGAGTAATTATTAATCAAAATGACAAAAGTCTGACAATATTCTAGTAAATATAAGAAATAGTATTAGTATATAAAAAATCAAAATCGGCGCAATTTTGACCGAAATCTGACATTGTGAAGGTCCACCATCCCCTTAATAGGAATTGATTTTTTCAACACAGAATATCAAAAAAACCTTTATGGATATGGTAGCATTAAAAACGAAAATTTCAAAAAAGTTTTCTAGATACTAAAGCATATATATTCTCCCTCAAAAGCGCAACAGCCCCTTCAAGACCTTGGCTGCCTCAAGCACGCGTTCTTTCCAGCGTCCTCTTTGTAGCGACTCCTCTCCAATTTTTAATTAAGTAATTAATTTAATAATTTATTATTTAATTATTGATTTAATAATTAATTTTTAATTATTAACAATAACACTAACAGCGCTGCGCGATTAGAGCGGAAGTTTATTTTAAAAAAACCACATGAGGTGTATATAGGAAAATTTGTTGTAATTTTAGGATGGTATATAAAGTATGGAATGTGTGTAAAATGTAATGCTACTATGTGAAAATTTGTTATTCCACGTAATTTAAAGAGTTTTTATTTCAGGGTGGCTGATTCTGAATTATTAAAAAGAAGCAGATATTTATTTATTCATTTATTTTTTGTAAATCTGACAAGATGGAAGAGATATGTAATACAGAAGAAGTTTGTAATAGTTTTTAAGTAACATTAAGTAGAATTAAGTATTTTAGTTAAGGGGTTTGTGGCCCTGGTTTTTCCAGTTAGAACGTATATGGTTTTTCCCCGGGCCTATAGCCTGAATAGGACACACCAATGAGTTTGTAAAAGAGAGTCTACCGTGATTAAAATACATAACTGATAATGTTGGTCTAGTTATTTGAGTAAAATTGTTGTGACTGTCGAGAGTTCAAATTGGAGAGAAATATTAAGAATTAAAGTTAGGATGAATAGTGAAAACTAAAGTTTAAGTTGAATATTGGAAATTAATGATTAAAATGGCTATTGGAAGTTAAAATTTAAAAGGAATATTGAAAGTTAGAAGTTCAGAAAAATAAAATTTATGCACGTAATTTCTTAAGGGCTATTAAGACCCTCCAATAAATCACGTTTTGCTTCTTGGAGGGGATTGTGACGGGCTCACGCGTTTTTGAAGTTATACTTCTTATTGCGCGTTTTGGGAAAAAGTACGAGGGTAAATTTTTATAATGCGCATACCGTCGCGGATGTGACGCACACCGTTGTCTAATATTTTGACATGACACTTTTTTGGTGCTAGGGGACAGATGTTTGGGGGATCGTAATAACTATCGTTATAAACCATATCTGTTTCGACGCATTCCTACCCCCTCCTCTACAGCTTTTTGGCCAATATCTCGGCACCCGAGCCTCACAGTTCATTCGGACCTGGCTCATTAGATCCCTCTCTATCTTCTCTTCCAGTTATTGAAATTTCATGGCCATAGGGCTATTTCTTCCATAGTTTTCAACTGTTTTCAACTTTTTAAATTTTCTTTCTAAATTCACAATATTGTGGCTCCTGTTCGAGTCTCGGACTTGAGATTTGAACCAACTGTTCCACTCGTTGAGACCCATCCAGTCATCTACTTCATTCGAATTGTGTAGGCATGGGGAGGGCTTAAGCACTAAAATAGCAAGCTCCCCTGTTAATCCTATGGGGACTGGAAAAAAAATTTCACCCCACTAATGAATTGAGCTTGGGACTTGATTTTTGGAGGTCCGCCATATATTCGTATTAGCGCGAGCCTTACGTGGAATTGGTCCCCTTCGGTGCTCTTCCCTACAGGGCTTCCTCAGTAATAACTCGAATCCTATGACTTCTTGGTCGACCGCACCGGCTGGATTCGATTGTTCTCCCTATGAGCATCCTACATATATTTTTCAGGACTATAGCCCCATTTCTTCAACTATATTTATCATTTTAAAATTATTTTAATATTTGAATTTTTTTTTAATCCCACATAACTCCAAGGATTTTTGAGCTTCGTTAATGAAACTCGGACCATTGGTTCTCCTCGTTGAGCTCTTTCATCTATTACAATTAGTGTGTAGATAGTGGACCTAGGGGTGTTATCACTAAAATTAGAACCCTAATGTTATTCCTATGGGGTTCGATCTTTTGTTGACGTCACGATATTACAGAAACGGAAGGATGAAACTTTGGGACCACCTACTACTATGTGTATAGTTGGGATGTACGAGACCATTTACGACACAGTTTCCCCCCTCCGGGGAGTTAGTTTCGTTTTTCTTTCCCGAGTTAGCGCAGCCCCATTTGCAACTACAGATTCCAGACCGGTTCGAATGGATTCCTGTTGTGTTTCCTCACAACCAAGCTGAGTTTCGAGTTGCTGGGTGGCATGCTTCTATTTTATTTAATTGTTTTGATTATTTTTAAATGACCATAACTCGGGAGCTCTTCATGTGGATGTCGATTTTCTCAGGAATGATTCTTCCCATCCACCGAGACATTCAATATGAGGTCTCAGGTGTCACATTCGGTTCACCTCATCTCCAGATACAGTCTGTCGAAAACTCCTCATGTTATTGGTCCTATTGTCCTGTTCGGGGGTGTTTAAATTGATTTAAATCGTGATTATTTAGGGTTTGGCTGGTCCGATTGACTTAAGGTGAGTATCGCTTAACTCTGCTTGTGACCGCCTTTCGTCCTTGGCCCAGCTTTCCTTGCTCAAGATTTTTAAAAAGATTTTAATCTTGTTACACCAAAGAAGTATAACTTCATACGTGCGTACATAAGTACAAACACACACGCTTTATTTATTTATTATTATTTTTATGGAGAACATTTACAACCCCATTCACCCTAAAGTATCACATGGGGGCTTATGTAGAAAGAAGTGTGAAGAACACATCACAAAGAAGAGAAGGATTAGAACACAAACATTCATGCCTTACCCGGGATCGGGATTTGAACCTAGCACCTGACTGCCCTGCTGACAATCAATTTGTCTGTCCTCCCTATCTGCTGTGACCCTATGTCGACCGCTACCATCATGATGTTGAAATCTACCATTGTCCACCCATTCTTGTCAGCCTCTTCTAATGGCCGAACGTTTCGACCCATATGACGAGCGATTTTCAGATTTTCCCAACCTCCCTCTTTCAGTCCAAAAAATGATACGACCTCTTTCAAACTCAGACAGTTGCTTGTAATGAGCTCGAATCCTCCGGCGAGGCATTTTTTCAGTTGTTCAAAGGTGTCCTAAATCACAATGCATCAGAAATTTTCACCACCAGATTGAGAATCCCTTCTTATGGACACTTGCTGAGTGCGCAGTTCCGATGCGCTGTAGCTCCCGCTATTCATTCTTTGGGCACCAAATTTTAATCCTTTGCATGTTCGGTTGAAATGTCTTTGCATACGAAATTTCATTACAATCAGGCAACTTCTTCTTGGTGCGTCGTTTTTTTTTATATATAGAGTGTATTTTGGAATAAAAGTGGTCGCGCGGAAAACTCAGTCAAAAAAAGTACCTTAAGGTTGTAAAAAAACGTTTGGCACTCCTATAAAAATGAGGAAGATGTATAGAACATTTTAGTTCCCATGAAGACTATCGTATGGGACAGGGGTGGGCAGACTTTTCCGGGTTGCGGGCTACTTCAAATATTTTCAAACTCTTGCGGTCCTCCCAATGTCAATGCACACACGCAAAGAGGGGAATGGGGGGGACACTGATCTCTACCCTCCCTCATAGCCCTTGATTTTTGTTGGGGTGAGGCGAGTGAACTATTTTTTCTGGCGGAAGGATAACTGAGTGATCCGCCCACGCGCTTTTTTTTCCCGCCTTACTCCCACGCATTCCTTCTACGGGGTTGACGAGCTGACCGGACGCTGTGTGCTTTTGGGTCAGACTTGCTGTGTGCAGTATCCGCGATCATTATTTTCGTATGTATATAAATAAATGTGATGTCCCAAGATACCGTAGTGGAAGTGATTTCACATAAAGAACAACAAGTGGTAGCAGACCGTGGTTAATCTGTGTGATGAGTTAGTTGACTTTGTGAACGTTTAAACCTTTCTACCTACAATGGATAAGATAACTATTCCCGATTTAAACGTAACGAACTATTTTATTTGGGAGCTTAAGATGAAAGCTGCCCTTAGCTAAAAAAAAATTAGTCCCTCTAATCTTGGAGGAGAAACCTGAAGACCTTACCCGTAAAGATGAAATGGACTGGATTGCGAAAAACTCAGATGCAATAGCATACATTAAGTTATCGCTCGCAGATGAGCAAGCCTTACAGTTCGCGGCAGAAGACAACGCGAAAGTGCTGTGGGATAAAATTAAGGCGACTTACATGGGCGAAGGTGAAGACCGAAAAATTGACGCGGGCAATGAACTCAAAAACATCAGAATGAAAAATGGAGAAACTGTAGCAGATTATATTGCAAGAGCGCGGGGGATTTCGACTAAGTGTCACTCCCTTGGACTGGACGTGTCGCCGAGGGAATTGGTCTACCATACCGTTAGAGGATTAAATGGAAAATTCTCCAAAGTGCGCGATATTCTGAAAACACAAAGAGGAAAAAGCATGGACGAAATATTACAAATTTTAAGGGAAGAAGAAGCAACTTTAAACTTGCCAATTAAAACTCGCATGGATGGAATTAATGAAGCATTTTATTGTAAGAGAAAAAATGAAAAGCAAACGAGACTGTGTTATATTTGCAGAAAATCAAATCATCTAGCTAAGGACTGTTATTATAGAAACAAGAACTCTCCAAGTACAAGCCAAAGAAACAATTCGTCTAGAAATGAACACGTATTTACAGCTTCCCAACGAGAAGAAAAACTTTGTGACAACATCTGGATTCTGGATAGTGGTGCATCCTGTCATATGGCTAAAGAACCTGTGTGGTTCAAAAATATTAGTCCAGAAGTGATGGACATTTACTTAGCCCAGTGTTTCTCAAACTGTGGGGCGCGGCCCCCTGGGGGCGCGATAACCCTACTAGGGGGGCGCGAGCATATCGAAAATAAAAGATTTTAAAATAATTAATTAACTGGAATGAATTAAAACAAAATACTTTCAGACATAATAAAAAATGCACTTTAACTCTGATATAATTTATAGGCGCGTGCGCGCGATATTAAATCAACAAAAATAAAAAATTTTTCAATACCTAATTAGCTACCTTTGATCCTATAAATAAATAAGAAAACTTTTATTTGATTTGCTGTAATCCCATGATGAGAGATTTTTTACTACGCTTTCTGTTTAAACCTAACATACAACTCTTTCAGAGAAAAAACAGATTCAGACGCAGAATCGAAAAAATTTAGGAACATAAAAAATTCATTACTGCCATTATTCTTGAAATACTGCACATTATAGCTGTAATCTGTTTAACCTTCTAAGTTATTGGTACAGTTAGTTATGACCCCTCTCTTTATGTGTTTGTTTCTCATTTAGGGAAGTTGTAAGTAATGGATTTCTCTGTTAGGTTTTTTTGCATGCAAAAGACTTTTATATTTGGAAAACCACGGAGAGCACACACACACACTTTGAAGGATTACTTGGCCAAGACTTATTTTTACGAGTTTTCTATACATATGAAGCATAACGCGAAAAAAGTTTTACACAATTTCATATAATCATAATGAATACACTTTTTACCCGGAAGTGGTTGCGCGGGACGCACAGATTACGAAATCGTTAATTCTGGCAAAACTGTTTATTTGTTACCAAAGAAAAATTGAAAAGTCCTTGAAAGTAGATAAGTAAACTTTCTCATAATTAAATTATTCACTGTAATCACGATTTTTATCGTGTAGAATAAAATAGTTATTAAAAAATGGATTGGGGTGACTCAATAACCGCGCTCTATCATATCGAGTGCCGTGCCTGCTCCCGGGTTAAAACACGTTGAAGTCTTTTCGCTTTTAATATTTAAAATAATGCAGTTATTCTTCATCGGAATTTTATATTATTGTTCATTATTTAACATCAACTATAAATGCTAATTCTGTGAGGCTTAAAATTACCATTCGCTTAAAACTAATTATTTGAGCAACCATTTTAAAAAAATCATTTTAAATTTTGTAAACATTGTCGAGCATTTAGCTTTGCACTCCTTACAATTCAGCTATTACATCAATAATGTTTTATTTTCTTATAAATGAACTCGTGCAAAGAGCGGGCACTTCAGCCGGTATAGTTTTAATGTATCAGTGCTGCACAGAGTATTTTATAACTAATTAATTAATACTAAGTTAAGAACCAGTTTAATAAGTATTAACGACGTCCATGGGCTTGTCTTGCAAAGCAAAGTTTTTATAAGAAAAATGCTTATGATTAGAAATTTACCCTCTGAGTTCTTTTTCTATATTTAGCAGATATCTATATTTTGTCTTCTGAGCAGCCACCGCATTTTGCAATATGTTCAATTTAAAAATTAGAGAAAGGAAAAATAACATAATAATTATCCTATTATTTTATTTATTTATTGCTTAAAAGTAGTATACAAAATGTAATACTTATGTTACTAATTTGTATGGTTTATAATTAAAATCGCCTATTGTAGCTTTAGCGTCTAAATGCATTATTACTGCATTCAGTACATTATTAATGTATAAGGGGGGCGCGATAAAAATTGTGATCGAAAAGGGGGGCGCCAGTATTGAAAGTTTGAGAAGCACTGACTTAGCCGATAAAAATTCTAAAATGATGAGCCAAGGAACTGGAAACGTTTCAGCTAAAACTGTGAGTACAAAACATTGTAATTCTATTAATCTAACAATTACTGATGTCAGTTATGTTCCTCAATTAAGATGTAATTTACTGTCTGTAACATGTTTAATGGATAAAGGTTGTAAGATTAAATCAGAAAATAACTGTGTATTGATATATGATAAAAATGATAAGTTAATAACTAAAGCATTTAAAAATAATGGTAGATTAGAAATTAAATTAGAACCTATGTATAATTCTGAGTGTTTTATTTCTGACCAATCTACTAATAATTATGAAATTTGGCATAACAGGTTATGTAATTTAAATTGTAAATATATGCTTAAAATGAAAGATTATATTGATATTGATAATGTAAATAATTTCACATGTGAAACTTGTGATATAAGTAAGGTAACCAGAAAAACTCATCATAGTATTGATATATATCAAAGCTCACAAATTCTTGAGTTGCTCCATACCGACCTGCATGTTCAGAGTGTAACGATGACAGACCACATCTATCGGGATGTCATTCTGGAACAACATGTACGTTTGTGGGCGCCATGGGTGCTGAATTTCTGTTTATGGATGACAACGCCCGTCCTCGCCGTGCAAACATTGTAACGAATGCCTTCAATCGGAGGATATCACCCGTATGGATTGGCCAGCATACTCCCCGGACTTGAATCCAATAGAGCATGTGTGGGATATGCTTGGCCGACGAATTGCAGCCCGTCAACCCCCTCCCACATGTCTACCAGAACTTCGGAGGGCATTGCTTGATGAGTGGTGTAATATTCCCCAAGATCAGATTGATAATTTGATACTCAGCATGCCTAGGCGTTGTAAGGCCTGAATTGCCTCTTCCGGGAGAAATACTCCGTATTAACCATCATACTAACCATGCTATACGGTTTTTTGTAAATAGGTTCTTTTTTGAAATTTGCTCCGGGGAGTAAAAATCGTAATTTTTATTAATTATGTCAAACATATAGCATCTTTTTCTGCTCTTTTCCTTTTGTTTAATAAATAGACTTGACAAATAAGTCAAATTTGCTTTGCTTCTGTCTCTTTCTTTGCCTGAAATTCATTATCCTTAATTTATGGACATGAGTGTATGTAGAAAATTGCTTGTAATTAAAATTTTTTGCTTTGTTTTCAGGGATTTGTGTAAAGCTCACATTATGATCCTAAGAAATCGGTACTGGAAAGAAAAATAAACTTCATTTGTGTTTTTAAGGTATCCAACTACATTCGGAACCGGGATTTTGCAAAGCGCATAAATGGATAATTTTCATTATATTTATGGTCATTTAGATTAGAATATATGCATAAAATTATTTTAAGGACATTTTGACAAAAAAAATGTTTTTAAATGTAATATTTTGACAGAAAATTAACTTAGAATATATATATATATAATTTTTTTTCCAAATGTTCTCCTTTTGTGAAAAATGCTTCTATTATAATAATATTTTGCCTGTATATAGATCAGACCTCTCTACAGAGGCCCAACTTGAATTTTTGAAATATATAACTTAGAAGTGGGTTTATTCATATTTTAGGCAAACAGAGGGGAGCAATTTTTAGGAAAAAACGCCGATAATTATATCAATAGGTGGTAACTCTGAAAATAATGTGAATTTTTCAAAAATTCTCTGGTTGAGCCTCTGTAGAGAGGTCTGATCTATATACAGGCAAAATATTATTATAATAGAACCGTTTTTCACAAAAGGAGAACATTTGGAAAAAGTTTATTCTAAGTTAATTTTTAGTCAAAATATTCTATTTAAATAATTTTTTTTTGTCAAAATGTCCTTAAAAAAATTTTATGCATGAATTCTAATCTGAGTGACACTAAATATCATGAAAATTATCCATTTATGCGCTTTTTTAAAATCATGGTTCCGAACGTAGTCGGATTCCTTAATTTGATTGCTTTCACAAAATAATGAATGTGTTCTTTCTTTCTTTCTTTCTTTCTTTCTTTATTTTTATTTTTGAGTCTCTGTTACATGACAAAAATCCAATGTTTCCACCAATACAGCAAGTAAAATGTTGCTTTGAGCATAAAATATTCCTATTTAATTATTATAAATGAACATTTGTAAGTATATTCTTAGTTTTGAAGTTGACTTAACAAATTAGAGCATCAAAAACTTCAGAACTATTTGATTCGCATTAGAAGGAATTTTTATAAACCTCAGAGTTAAGCCCAATCTATCCTTTGGTTGGTTGAATACTATCTCTATAATATCCCTTTTAGAAGTAATTGGTTCAATTATCGGAGTTGTTTCGTCCCTACTGACGAATTGAATTGTTTCGTTCCTGTTGGCGAGTTGAGTTGTTTCGTTCCTGCTGCTGAGTCGAGTTGTTTTCTCCTGTTGAGTTGTTTCGTTCATGTTGCCGAGTTGAGTTGTTTTCTCCTGTTGAGTTGAGTTTTTCGTTCCTACTGACGAGTTGAGTTGTTTTTCTCCTGCATTGGCTTTGATTTTCGAGCTGAGGGGGCGAGTTGAATTGTTTTTTTTCTACAGCTAAGTTGAGTTGCTTTTAAAAAATGTGCACAAAAGATGGAAGTATGGGAATGTTAAACGTGCTCATGCCGCCACCTATTGATTAAAATATACACTAATTATAGATTTTAAAATGATTGAAGTAAATAACGCTCAAATAAAAAATAAATAAATCCAGATTCAAACTCACGGCCTCAGATCAAAATGTCTCCACAGGACAATAGTTTTTCAGTTACGCTAACCATTATCCTATGAAGGCATACAGACCTGAAGAAAATTTATGTTTATAATCTCATGAATTTAATTTTGCAGGCGAAGCAGACGGCGACATGTTTTAAAATCATTTTCTTGATTAAAATGAAATAAAAAAAATATTTAATTTATATTACACTGGCCTCAAAAAGTTAAGGTACAACATGTTTTTCGAAGCTCACCATAAAAAAAAATGGCAGTAACAATAAAATGCATAGTTTACATGAATGATAATAACGAACTTTAAAAACATTAATGCAAAAACGATTGCTACAACTTTTATTTTATAGAAAAGAACGTATATTTATGAGTGAGAGAAAAATATGCAAATATCAAGCTTTCGTACTTTTGTGTGTAAGTTGTGTTGATTTTCAACAGTTGTTGGCAGTTTCGGTGACAATAGTCAATAGAGTTTAGAAAATGTCTCAGAGACGTCGTTTACCCAATTCGTTAAGGTGGCGGGCAGTTGGATGAATGGAAATGGGATTATCGCAGGCTGATGCTGCTAGACGTTTCAATGTGTCTCGTAGTGTTGTTCAGCGACTTTGGGATCAATACCAATCCGAAGATTCTGTGTCCAGAAGACCTGTTCCAGGCCGACCACGAGCTACAACACCTGCAGAAGACCGTTTTCTAGCTCTTTCGGCACGAAGGAGAAGAACCACTACTGTGCCGCAGCTCGTTACAGACCACTTTCAAGCATCAGGAAGACGAATCTCCGCTACTACGGTGCGAAATCGTCTTCACAATGCAGGTCTGTATGCAAGAAGACCAGTTGTGTGCGTTCCCCTCAACGGACGACAGCGAAGGAACCGCTTATGCTGGGCAAGAGAACATGTTTCTTGGACGCAGCAACAATGGGCTTCTGTGCTGTTCACAGACGAGTCCAGATTTACAATGGAGAGTGATTCAGGGCGTCTACTGATCTGGAGGGAACAGCGCACTAGATACCATCAATCCAACACTGTTGAAAGACACAGTTATAGAGGTGGTGGAATCCTGGTTTGGGCAGGGATCTCGCTCGGTGGCCACACTGACCTGCATATGTTCCATGGAGGAACCGTAACTGGTCTTAGATGTCGGGATGAGACCCTTGATCCATATGTCCGCCCATATGCTGCTGCTATTGGTAACGACTTCATTCTGATGGATGATAATGCACGACCTCACCGAGCTCGGATTGTTGAGGAGTATCTGGAGGATCACGGTTTGGAACGAATGGAATGGCCAGCTCGATCTCCAGACCTGAATCCGATAGAACATATTTGGGTCTATCTTGGCAGAGAGGTTGCTGCTTTAAATCCTCCTCGAAGGTCGTTACATGAGCTGAAACAAGGCTTACTCTGTGTCTGGTCTTCGCTTCCTATTCCGGTGTTCGACAACTTAATAAACAGCATGGGAAATCGATGCCGCCAATGCATTCAAGTTAGGGGTGGACACATTCCTTATTAGAACCCATTTTTGTATTGTTTTTATGCCATTTTACCACATAACACTGTGATGTGCTGTTTTCTCCAAGAATGGACTTTTCCGCAGAGATTGCTTTTTTTGTTATAAATCGTTTTTGCAATACACTTATACAAATTTCTATGACGCATTCAATAAAAAACTATTTAATGCACATATCCTCCAAATTTTTTGTTTCTACATTCATTCATTTGCAAATTAGACACAAAAACCCGGTTGTACCTTAACTTTTTGAGGCCAGTGTATTTTAATAATGTGTAAATTTTAATTCAGTATAATGATTACATACACACACAGTAAAGATACAAAGTAAATTGATTATTCAGAAAAATGTGCCGTAGTATACTCGTCATCAGCGTGAACGGGTTACGATTTAACTTGTTTTAGCTTGTCTGATCTTGATTCTACAAGACGGCGACTGAATTCTACGTCAGAAATTATCTCAATGCTTAGAGCGGATGAATACATTGCTTTCAACCACTCAGCGAACGCCGCTCAAGTGTAATTCGGTTGATATGCGTTAGACACTTATCACATTTTAGTTCACAATTCATTTCGTTTGTTAGTATTGCGGTGGGCTGTATTCAACAAGAAAAAATATGGTGATGTCTGAAACACATAGTGAAAAACGAAAGTTTGGAAAAGCCGGGGAATCTTCTGTAAATAAGAAAGCCAGAAGAGAAGTTTCAAAAGTAAGTAACAAAATTAAATAAATTTAATATGTAATTTTTATAATGTTTTTTACTTATTTCTGATCTTTATTAATTTTGATATATTATTTTCAGAAGTATGGAAAATTTACCGAGGATTGCATACCAGATGGAGTATTTCCAATTGGAGATGATGTTTTTGTCTTTGCAAGCACCTATTATGATTCCGTATCAGTACACATAAGACGTTTCAAGAAATATGGCAAAACATACTACCCAACTCCCGAGGGAATAACATTAGACCCACGGTGGATCGAATATATCATGCGTAAAAAGAAAGTGCCGGAATCACTGGAGGAATTACCAAGTGGACTTTTCCCTCCTGAACGACACATTCAAATAACTAGTGAGAACTTCATTGATTTTACTTTCAAGCGCATTAAATACAATCCGGATAAAGAGCCCACTTTTAAAGAAATAACCATATCCCGAGAGCAGTGGGCTGAAATGATTAAAAAATATGGTGCTATTGAAAATGCTGCTATAGACAATATGTTTCAGTTTATGGACTTTTTAACTGCATATAAAACCTTCTGCGAAGGCCCCATAGAAAATACATTACCTTCTTCTTTGGATGTTAGTCTGGGTCAACAATACTTGACGCAAATTTTGAAAAAATCTATTTGTAGCCTCCTGAACGAAAAAGGATTGAAACAGCCTCAGACTTTCGCTGAGGAGTTATGGGGAATCGCGAAGAAACATTTAATTCATATGTTTCATCACTTGAAGCTAATGAGATAGCTGATTGTTTTTATAATAATCTTTTGAAAATGAACACTTTTATTGTTAAAACCTGTACATTATGTAACTCAAGAATTTTTTAAAAATCTTCGCTTGGATATTATTTTAAGAGAAGTAAGAGACATGTTATGTCCACCTGATTGTTTTGAATACTATGAGGATTTTGTTTAAAGATTTTTATAAGATTCACACAATATTTTGTTTTTATAAATTTGAATAAAATTCTTTTTTTTTTTTTTATATGCTGAATTTGAGTTCTTATTATTTTTATTGTTTGTTAGTTTAATTTATGTTGAAATCGTTTCACATCTTAAAAATAAATAAGAGTATTTTTAAAAGAAATTATCAAAGTATGTACAAGTGATATTTTAAATGTATTTCATATGAAAGTGAGAAAATTTATGCTCATGTTTTTATACATAAACTTTTGCCTTTCCCAAAAGTATATAATAATATAACTATTCATTGTAATAGTCATTCAATCAAGTTCTTTTCATCGGTAACAATGCATCAAGATTTAGCAGCGTTTTACGAAAATCCTGAAGTTCCAAATAGCTTCGGGGGTGTGGAAGCATTACATCGCTCTGTAAAAGGGAAATATAGTAAAAAAGATGTGAAACATTGGTTATCGCAGAAAGATGCTTACACTCTTCATAAACCTGTTCGACATAAGTTTCAGCGGAATCGAGTGTTTGTAAGTGATATTGATCGTCAGTTTCAAGCGGATTTAGTCGATATGCAATCTTTAGCAGAATTTAATAAAGGGTATAAGTATTTGTTAACTTGCATTGATTTATTTTCAAAATTTGCTTGGGCAGTTCCTCTGAAAGATAAATTTGGAAAAAGTGTAAAGTCTGGGCTAGAAATTATTTTTAAAGAAAGGAAGCCTAAAGTGTTGCAAACAGATGCCGGTAAGGAGTTTTTAAATAAAATAGTTCAAAATTATTTAAAAAATCTGAATGTAATTTTTTTTTTACAAATAACGAAACAAAAGCTAGCATTGTTGAAAGGTTTAATCGGACATTAAAAACAAAAATGTGGAAATATTTCAATGAATTTAACACTAAAATTACATCGACGTCATTGATAAATTAATACACAGTTATAATCACTCGTATCACCGTTCAATTAAAATGGAACCTGTTTCTGTAAGTAGACATAACCGAAAGCAGGTATTAAAAAATTTATACGGTGGTCTAAGAAATGAGAAACCTAAAGCCCCTAGATTTAAAATTGGTGATATTGTACGCATTAATAAACAAAAACTTCACTTTGAAAAAGGATACGAACAAAACTGGAGAAGAGAACTTTTCATAGTTTTTGAAATCGTGCAAAGAATTCCGATTGTTTATAGATTAAAAGATTTACAAGGTGAAGAGATTAAAGGTACTTATTACGAAGCAGAATTACAAAAAGTTGTCGACTCTGGTTTCTACCCTGTAGAGAATGTTATCAAACAAAGAAAAAGAGGAGGAATCACTGAATATTTTGTTAAATTTTTAGGCTATCCTGAAAAATTTAATGATTGGGTGACTGATATTCAAAAGTATAAATAGTTAAACTTTTTTATTGCCAACTCATTTTCAAAATGTCTTTCTACGTAACATTACCTTCTGATAGTTCTATGCATTTCTTTCCAGAAAACAAAATATCTCATTTCAAAACTCAATTACCCTCTCCTGTTTGTTTAAATGGTGAATGGGAAGTGGGATTGTCTGAAATATAATCTACCCTCATTCTTGGCTTAACGTAAATGAAACTAACAATTATTTTCTATACAAAGCTGGTGACGGCAATATCTCTTCAACTGTTAAGCGAACAATTGATGTGGGTTGTTATGAAACAATGTTAGATATTATATCAGCCGTACAACTTGCTTTACCCAAAAATCCTAATCGGTTCACAATAATTTACAATAAAGCAACAAAACGGGTGAAAATTAATGCAGTTCAAGGTAGCAGCCTTCACTTAGAGAATTTAGGCGAATTGTTAGGATTCAAACGCAATGCAATTATAATAGGTAACATGAAAAGCGAATTCGTTGCTGATGCATGGTCTAATTTTTCAGTTTTTTACGTTTACTCCGATCTAATTTCACCCCAAATTGTGGGGGATACACAGGCTCCTTTATTGCGAATCGTTCGCACTAAAGGTAAAGACGGGGAAACGATTAGTCAATACTATGATAGACCTCAATACTTACCTTTGGTGAGACACTCGTTTCAAACTATTCAATCTGAACTGAGACTCAATTCTGGTGATTTTGTTCCCTTTGAAAGAGGTAAAGTGATCATAGTGCTTCATTTTCGCATGAGGCAAATACTATAAATAAAGCAATGCATTTCTCATACCCTCATTTGGAGATAAAAGACCAAGATGAGTGTACCATACGTTTGCTGTACTAAAAGATTTGAAGACCATTATGCAGGTCAAATAGGTTCGGGTCTGACTCATTACAAGGGCATTAATTTTCAAAAGGGTTATGGAATCGGAGGAATATTTCGTCGATTGTTTAGAGCAGCTTTACCTTTTTAGTAAAAGGAGGTAAAACTATTGGAAAAGAAGTATTAATGACAGGGAGTCGTGTTGCCTCTGATGTATTGTCAGGAGAAAATTTTAAAGAAGCTGTAAAAACAAGAAGCAAAGAAAGTGGAAAAAAATTAGCTCAGAAAGCTATTGATAGAGTTCAGTCTATGGTAGGAAAAGGACAGTATAAAAGAAAGCGTAAGAAACAGAAAAAATTCATTTCATCCAAAGCACGTAAAGTGAGTGTACGTGACATTTTCGACTCGTAAAAATGGCATTTATTCTTAAAGATTCTCCTGAATGTGTTAAATCTGAATTGGAACTTTTCAACTTACCAGGAACTCAAACAGTTATTCAAGATGGGCAGTGGAAACAATTTCATCCTCTTTCTAACGTTTTCGATAATGCACCTGTAGAATTTCACATTTCCGGAAGTGCAGAAGATTACATAGATCTCAGTCAAACACAATTATACGTAAAAGCGAAAATAGTAAAAGTGGACAATACGCCTATTACTAAAGATGATACTATAGGACCTGTGAATTTATTTCTACATTCACTATTTTCTCAAGTAGATGTATCCTTAAATGATCGCGTGGTTTCCAATTCCAGTAATACATATCCCTATCGATCTTATATTGAAACTCTCTTAAACCATGGATATGACAGCAAAACTTCCCAATTAACGGCTGAACTATTTTACAAGGATTCTGATGATGGTCTCAAGAAAAGAACCGAATTTTTTAAAGAAAGTGCAACTGTAGACATGATTGGTTGTATACATTCGGATTTATTTCATCAAGATCGTCTTTTACTCAATTTAGTGGATTTGAAAATAAAATTAATACGAAGCAAGCCCGAATTTTGTTTACAAGGATCTGAGGGATTTAAAGTTGTTTTGGATCATGTTTCTTTATTCATACGAAAAGTTCGTGTGAATCCTGGAGTTATTCTTGGTCATGCGAAAGCACTGGAAAAAACAAGCGCAAAATATCCCATTAACCGAGTTCTGTGCAAAGTGTATTCGATTCCTAAAGGAAGCATGTCTTTTATTCAAGATAACATATTTTCAGGCCAAATGCCAAAAAAAACTTTTTGTAGGATGTGTAGATAATGAAGCTTTTCACGGAGCATTTTCAAAATCTCCTTATGAGTTTAAACATTTTAATTTAAATTTTATTGGAGTGTATGTGGATGGACAACCAGTGCCTCACAATCCATTAGAACTCGATTTTTCTAAAGATCAATACATACGGGCCTATCAAACTCTATTTGTTGGGACAGATCGAATGGGTCAAGACAGAGGTATATTTATTTCTAGAAAAGAATATAAAGATTCAAATACATTGTTTGGATTTAACCTCTCACCGGATTTATGTTCTTCAGGAGAACATTTAAGTCTGATAAAACATAGCAATTTGCGATTAGAATTAAAATTCAGCAAATCTTTAGAACAAACCGTATGTGTTATCGTTTTTGCCGAGTTTGAAAATTTAATCGAAATAAACAAATCGAGAAATATCTTGTATGATTTCGGAAATTAAAGAATGGATGGAATGCAAATGTATACAGTTTTATCTCAAGAGAAGACAACGTCCCCCTATTTTCAAGGTGTTTATTCTAGAGATACGCTCCCTCCTCTGCAAGAAAACATGTGTGCTATTGTGAATTCTGATGACTCATCACAACCTGGAACACACTGGTTAGCATTATTTGTAAATGATAAAAGAGAATTAGAATTTTATGACTCGTTTGGACAACCTCCTGTATTCTATAACATTAGTACTACTACCTATTTAGATGTATTATGGAATTCTAAAGTGTTTCAATCACCAACATCTAATGTTTGTGGGCAATACTGTATTTACTTTTTATTCAAACGCAGCCAAGGCTATTCTATGCATTATATTTTGAATCAATTGTATATAAATGATTTTCAAATGTATCAATTTGTAAAGAAACGATATGGTGTAAGATTTGTATTTAGAAAATAAAAAAATGGAATGAAACTAAATATGTGTGTGTCTTTTATTTTCTTTAATTTTTTTTTTTTTCTATTTTCTATTTATTTTCTTATGATAATTTTTTTCTTCTAAAAAAAAATTAATATTTTTCTATGTTAAATTTCTTTTTCTCTCAAAAAAAATTTTTTTTCTATGATAAATTTTTCACCCAAAAAGATTAATATAATTTTATTTAATTATATATTTGAAACTTTTAAATTTTATCAAATAAGTATATTTTCTTCAGCAAAAGAAAACTGTTCAAATCATAAAGAGACAACTGAGACAATTTTTTTTTTAATCAAATGAGTATCATTTATTTCAAAGTTTCAACCATGCATTTCTGCGAGCATACATTATTGGTTTCTTAATAATTTTGTTATTCTGATACAATTTTTTATTTACATCTAGATTTTTCGGTAAATTTACATCATTCAAAGCTCTTAAAAATACATATCTTCCTTCAGGTGCTGATTTTCGATTCCGTAGAAAATCATTCACGAGGAATGCAATATTGCTTCCTGGAATAACAGTGTTTTTGTAAATAATTTCACCATCAGAATTCCAACTGAAAGATTCTTGAAGCTTTAAAAACTGGAAAATATTTTTTTGCTTTTTTTTCTTTATACCTAGCTGGAACAATTCTAAAAATTTCATCCTCAAACACTTCTTTTTCCGTCTTTACTACTGACTCTTTTAGATTTTCTTTTAATGATTCCGTTTCTTGATTTTCTGATAGAGATGCTTCATTTGGAACTGGTTCAGACTCTCTTCGATTTTCGTTAGAAAAGTGCGTATATTTTTGTAAAACTTGTAAATAGAGAATTGTTTTTTCTTCTTCCGTTAAATCCTTATTATGGAGAATGTTTTTCATGCGTTGATCAAGTTCCGATAAGTGTTCCGTTACTTGAACTCTTTCTTCGGGTACCAGTACAAATTTTTTGCTAAATTCCATTTTGAATTAAAGAACTGATGACTGAAATAGTCGCAGGCAATAAAATATTTAAGAATCCTTCTCCTTTTTGAATTAAAATTTTCTTTTTCTCGTAAAGAGGTGTTTTTTTGTTAGAAAGTTTTCTTAAGCTTTCTTTATAGGGAGATAAGCGATTTTTTTTTTTTTAGTCAATGATATGTTACCACATAAAACATTCAGCACACACTCGCACAAAGTTTTTATTTCTTTCTTTGAACACTTTTTCAAAATAGATTTTGGGTGTTTTGTTTTAGAAATTAGTTTTAAGAGCTCTAAAGTTTGTTCAGAACACACCGGCATCTTGTGAACTATTGAATATTCATTGAACAATTTGAATCTATTTATATGCTTCAAAGTAATGGGTCATCGAGGTTGATATACATAAAAAACATCTCCAGGAAACATACCTGTGCGCACACGCAAGGATTCATCAGTTTCAGGTTTTAAATCAATAAGTAAGTATCCGTACGGTTTTGATGTGGCATCTGCGTAACATTCTTGAAAAATTTCACTTTACGAGGATACAATTGGCGACCTAAATGTGTAATTTGGGATTGATCTCTTCGATTCTTAAATAATACAAGATAATGAGCGTTTAAGGAAATTTCTCTAATTTCTTTCCCTTTATGAAAAATATTCTGTACCACAAAAATTATACTTAAATTTCTGTGATGCGAAAATTTTACAAATAATTTTGTTAATTGGGGATCATTTCCTAACTCTCCCATAAGATCGTCTATAACAATTAACGCATCCGAATACTGGTGCAAATTAGAGGGGATACCTTCATGAAAGGAAATATTCGGCATTTCTTCATACAACGCTTGGTAAACTCCATAACACCAAATTATATTTTTAGGAAAGGGTTTAATCATTTTATTTTCGATTAATTTTTTAACGAACTGACTTTTACCGCTACCAGATGGCCCAGCCAAGATTAAAGTAAATGGATGAACTAATTTGAGAGAATCCATGATTAAACTAAATAATTTTATGAATGATGTTGCTATTTATACTACGAGTCACTTAATTCTATAAATTTCATTTTGTGTGATACCGAAAGGAAAATTCATAAATTCTTTCCCTGTCCGTAATCATATCTATTGTATCCTGTATTTTCCTGTCTTGATTCGTTACCAGATAAAAGTGAGATCGTGATATACATTCAGTAGAATATTTTCTCATGGTGTTTGATGGATTAGAGCAGGTGGGGTTGTGGACAGAGCACATGGCCTTGGGTGTCATTGTTCATTGTTGGGATTCTGGTCTGCGACGTCAGTGGGTCTGTAGTCTTAATGGGCTGGACGAAACCCCGCTGTTCATCTTTTGACTGAGTTCGTCTGACTCGATACATCGGCGCCTCAAAAACGGCGGGTGGTAAGGGGGTCAGGTGTTCGGGCGGACCTTGTGTCGCCAGTGAGTGTGAGAGGGTCAGAGAGAGAGCTATTGTCAGATTCGAACCAATAAGGACGCTAATGAGTCTGCGGGCCGTGTGCAGATTTCTGTTGGGTCGACCAATGAGAAATGACGAGGGGGTGTAGTGGACCCACCTCTGGAGTTTAAAAGGGGTTGGTGGGAGATATCCATTCCAATTTGCTCTATCGATTCTATGTATTGCGCCTGATCGTCACAGAGTAGCAGAACACAAAATTTGATTGCTGATTTAGTAGTGTGTGTGTGTTTAGCAACGTTCTATAAGTTCTACGTCTTCATTATGTATACTTGTAATATTTGTGGAAAAAACTTCGTTACAAACTATGTTTTAAAACGCCATACATTACAAGTTCATGAAAAAAATGCTGTCCTTCAATGTGCGGATTGTAGTAAAAAATTCGTCCGAGAAAGGGACTTAAAAAGGCACAGAGACTCTGTGCATTCAACCGAGAAAATTACTTGTAAATTTTGCTATACGTCCTTTACCCGTAAAGACAACTTATTGAAACATTTGAACAATAAAAGATGCGAAAGAAAGTTGGAGAAAGAAGCGGGGAAAAGAAAGAGAGTGGATTTGTCTGTATCAAGTAGGAAAAAGAAAACACAGTTGTTCACATCTGCTGAAAACTCTACGGCTGATCCTGAAAATATCTTCTTACCACCAAAAGAGAACGAGAGTGCTTTTCAAAAAGCATATAAAACTTTTAATCTTCCCAATAACGATAGTTCACTGGGGATAAAAGAGTTTCTACTCTTAAGAAAAGAAGAGACAATCTTTATTTTTCGCAATGAACTGGAAACTTACAAAGCTTTGAAAGTGAGTAAATGGGTTCATTGCATTTACTCGAAAGCGACAGATGCTGGAAAAATGATAAAGAACGTAGAATTCAAAACGCCGAATAATGAGGTATTACAAGAAACTAATCTCGCCAGACTTTATGACGACATGTCTGAGAAAATAGTGAAAGAAAGTGAGGATTTTGAAGGTAGAGACTCGGGCTGGACACTGGACGAAATCTTAAGACTCGAAGTCCGCACGAACCGTTATTCTCCTTTCAGAGGTTCATCATCCTTCATCGAGGTGCCGAAGCAGATCGCTGAAACAAAGGCAATCATCAATGTCATCAATAAAAAGGACTCTCAGTGTTTCATGTGGTCTATTCTCGCAGCTCTTTACCCCAACACCAGCAACCCCAACAAAACGTCAAGTTATGTCCCCCACCTAAATAAGCTGAACTTTGATGGAATATCCTTTCCAACACCGCTTAACGAGGTGAAAAAATTTTCAAAAATGAACGATATAGGAATAAACATTTATTCTTTTGAAGAAGATTTAAAAATATTTCCTCTCCTCATTAGTGATATAGTGTGTGAGAAACATATAGATTTGCTTTACGTAAAAAATGGAGAGTTTGGACATTATTGTTTCATTAAAAGCTTATCTCGACTTGTTTCGAAACAACTCTCAAAACATCAACATAAAACATTTATATGTAAAAGATGTTTAAGTGCTTTCCAAACAGAATACAAACTTCTTCAACACAATGAGATGTGTATACATAAAAATCCTGCAAGGGTAGTAATGCCGTCAGAAACAAGTAAGTTTTTAAAATTTAAAAATTTTCAACATTGTTTAAAAATACCTTTTGTTGTATATGCGGATTTCGAGTGTGTAACTAGGAAAACTGATACTTGCTGTCCTAATCCAAACTTTTCCTTTACAAATATTTATGAAAAACATGTCCCAATAGGTTTTTGTTATTTTATCAGTTATCAAGGGGGCATTATAAAGATCCAGTAGTATATAGAGGTATTGATGCCCCCAAAATTTTTATTGAAAAGTTAGAAAAAGATGCAATAGAAATTGATAATATTTATAAAAATCAAAACCGTTATTACCTCTTACTGAATCAGAAAAGCAATTGTATGATAATGCTAATAATTGTTATGTTTGTGGTCAAACCTTTCACGAAAACAATATCAAGGTTAGGGATCATAATCATGTTACTCAAAAATTTAATGGCCCTTGTTGCAATAGTTGTAATTTAGCAATGAAAGCCCCCAAATTTTTGCCTGTTTTCTTCCATAATCTTTCAGGATATGACGCCCATATTTTTATTAATGAGTTAGGATATGATGAAAAACAAATTAATTTAATTCCGAACACCGAAGAAAAATATATTTCCTTCAGTAAAAATATTTCAAATGATTTTCAGTTAAGGTTTTTAGATTTTTCAAATTCATGTCTTCTAGTTTGGAAAATTTGATAAAAACACTAAAAAAAGATGAATTTAAATATATGAAACATTATTTTGACTCAGAAAAAATAGATTTACTTTTAAGAAAGGGAGTTTTTCCGTATGATTATTTTGATAGTTTTGAAAAGTGTAAAGATTCTTGTTTACCACCTATTAGCAAATTTTACAATAAACTAAATGAGGAGGCTATAAGTGTAGAGGATTATAATCATGCATGTAAAGTATTTAATGAATTTCATTTAAATAATCTTGGTGAATACTGTGATCTATATGTAAAAACAGATGTTCTATTGTTAACAGATCTCTTTGAAAACTTTCGGAAAATATGCATGCAAACTTATAAACTTGACCCCTGTTGGTATTTTACCACCCCAGCTTTATCATGGGATGCTATGTTATTACATACTAAAGTAGCTATCGAACTGTTTACAGATTACGACATGCTTCTTTTTATAGAAAAGGGTGTAAGAGGAGGTATAAGTCAGTGTTGCAATCGTTATGCTATAGCTAACAACAGATATATGTCTAATTTTAACCCAGATGATGAGATAAAATATTTAATGTATCTTGACGCAAATAATTTGTACGGTTATGCAATGAGTAAATATCTACCCTTAAAAGATTTTGTTTGGAGTGATAACGATTTAACTGAACAGGATATTTTAAATTTATCAGATGAATCCGATGTAGGTTACATCTTGGAAGTAGATCTTGAATATCCTTCCGATTTGCATGACAAACATTCAGACTTTCCCCTTGCCCCTGAAAATAAGCCCCCACCTAATTGTAAAAGAGCCTAGACTTTTAACTACTTTGGAACCAAAAACAAAATATGTTCTCCATTATTCTAATTTAAAGCTTTATTTAAAATTAGGGTTAGTCTTGAAAAAATTCATCGCGTTTTAAAATTTTTTTCAATCTCCTTGGCTTAAAAATTACATTGATTATAATACTAAATTAAGAACTAAATCTGTAAATGACTTTCAAAAGGATTATTACAAACTAATGAATAATAGCATTTTGGGAAAACGATGGAAAATGTAAGAAGAAGAGTAGATATACGTTTATGTTCAACAGAAGAGCAGGCTCGAAAGTTAATAGCGAAATCAAATTTTAATCGACGCACAATATTTTCTGAAAACTTAATGGCCGTCCATCTAAAAAAAACCCAAATCAAATTTTTCAAACCAATACAGGTAGGAATGGTAATTTTAGATACATCAAAAGTTCTAATGTATTCTTTTCACTATGAGTACATGAAGCACCGTTATGACTCAAAAGTACGGCTCATGTATACAGACACCGATTCTTTTATATATGAAATAAAAACTGATGATTTTTATAGTGACATGAAAGAGGATATTAACTTATATGATACTTCAGACTATGATGAAAACAATATTTATAATTTACCTCTTGTTAACAAAAAAGTCATCGGGAAAATGAAGGATGAAAATAAAGGAAATATTATGACAGAATATGTAGGATTAAAATCGAAAATGTATGCCTACAAAACAAACAATAAGATTGAAAAGCGGTTAAAAGGAATTAAAAAACAAACTATAAAAAATAAAATAACATTTGAGGACTACAAAGCTTGTCTTTTTAATGAAAAAATAAAACATGTTGACATGAACTTAATTAGATCCAAATTTCATTCATTACATTCAATAAAGCAAAACAAACTTGCTCTGTCATATAAAGATGACAAAAGGTTTATTAATGGTGATGGCATTACTACTCTTGCACATGGTCATTGGTCGTTGATGAATTTAGACCTATTTAATGAGCTGTAGGACATAAAATCCAATAATGGGATTTTTTTTTTTTTTTGTGTGTATAAATAATTGATTGTAATGTAAAACGGAATGCTGTTTTTGTAAATAAACAACTTACTTTGTATCTTTACTGTACATGTATAATCATTATACTGAAATAAATTTTACAAATTGTTGTTCTCCTGTAATGTAAATATACGATTGTAATGTAAAACGCAATACAAGATGTTGATTTCTGAATAAACAATTTACTTTGTATCTTTACTGTGTGTGTGTAATCATTATATTGAATTAAAATTTACACATTATTAAAATAATATAAATTAAATATTTTTTTATTTCATTTTAATTAAGAAAATGATTTTAAAACACGTCGCCATCTGCTTCGCCTGGAAAAGCCGTCTTGTAGAATCAAGATCAGACAAGCTAAAACAAGTTAAATCGTAACCCGTTCACGCTGATGACGAGTATACTACGGCACATTTTTCTGAATAATCAATTTACTTTGTATCTTTACTGTGTGTGTATGTAATCATTATACTGAATTAAAATTTACACATTATTAAAATAATATAAATTAAATATTTTTTTTATTTCATTTTAATCAAGAAAATGATTTTAAAACATGTCGCCGTCTGCTTCGTCTGCAAAATTAAATTCATGAGATTATAAACATAAGTTTTCTTCAGGTCTGTATGCCTTCATAGGATAATGGTTAGCGTAACTGAAAAACTATTGTCCTGTGGAGACATTTTGATCTGAGGCCGTGAGTTTGAATCTGGATTTATTTATTTTTTATTTGAGCGTTATTTACTTCCATCATTTTAAAATCTATAATTAGTGTATATTTTAATCAATAGGTGGCGGCATGAGCACGTTTAACATTCCCATACTTCCATTTTTTGTGCACATTTTTTAAAAACAACTCAACTTAGCTGTAGAAAAAAAACAATTCAACTCGCCCCCTCAGCTCGAAAATCAAAGCCAATGCAGGAGAAAAACAACTCAACTCGTCAGTAGGAACGAAACAACTCAACTCAACAGGAGAAAACAACTCAACTCGGCAACATGAACGAAACAACTCAACAGGAGAAAACAACTCAACTCAGTAGCAGGAACGAACAACTCAACTCGGCAACAGGACCGAAACAACTCAACTCGCCAGTAGGGACGAAACAACTCAACTCGTCAGTAGGAACGAAACAACTCAACTCTGCACTGTCGTCGACCGCCTACAACCGCCTGCACCGCCTTTACAGCAGAATCGGCTTTTTCTACCTACTCACATTCCTTAAGTTCAGCAACGAAAAAGGTGGTCGCGAAGTTTAAGCCAAAGTTTGAAAGTCCATATAGAGTGTTAAAAGTGCAATTTAAAATTAATAATTTGGAAAGCGGGAAAGAGATTAAAGGTCAACATAGATCAAGTCCGATTATATCATCAAAGGAAAAGTGATGAGAACGTGATAAGAGTTGAAATTCGGATAGCAGTGGTTCAGGATATCAAACGAGTAGTTTTGAGGGTGGGCGACCTAGATCAGATTGGTCACAAAATAGTAAGAATAGTGAGTCAGGTGAATGGCGAGATGTACTAGGGAAAAATGACAGGTCTTAAGAAAGATCAGGAAGATAGGTGTACCACTGGTACTGATAAGCGTAAAAGGAATGTAGGGTCCAAGGAATCTTCTCTACAAATCTCCGCTACAAACACGGACAAATAAGAGTAGGAAAGAGGTGATGGGATATAAAAGTCAATCCATACTTCAAGGTCAGGAGAACGGAGAGAAAACGTGGAAAAGGTCCAGTTACACAGGGAGATAAGAGAAGGTTACCATTAACCGCTAACTATTCTACTCATTCTAGAAAAAGATTGCGACAAGCGGAAGCATCGATACCAGAACTAGATATAGGCTGGTATAATTTGCAGCCCAGGGTGAAAAAAGCAGCTGAGTCCAGACCATTTATAGGATAGATGCAGGAACCAAGGGGGACCAGTCCGATCCCGAGGATGAAGATGCCAGGAATCCAGACTGTACAACAAAGATCACAGATTCAAGCAGCAGTCTACACGCCAGAGTCGTCAGGAGTAGGAACAGGAGCTCACGAAGAAGCCGTCAGAGTCCAAGAAGAAGCAGAGGAGCCAAACAGCAACAACGCGAGGAGAAGGAAGGAAAATAAACCAGCAGGAGGACTGCGTCACTGGAAGTCCTCGTCGGAGATGTCAGCAACAAAAAGAAATATTAACCAGGTTGTATCGTTTCATCATTTTTTTACTGACAGTTAGTCAGGAGAATTATTGCAATGTGAAGTCGCCCCCCTCGGGTGACCTTCTCTTTGATTATTAGCGTGAGCTAGAGGTGTAGGAATAAAGGAAGAACTAGGAACCGTCATGATCTTAATATGACTTTATCAAGATCTTTAACTTAATCGTCTAACAAATTAGATTATAATAATATAAGTGAGAGAGAATCTACGATGGCAAAACACACAATACCGAATAATACCAAATTACTTAACCCGGACCACTATCAATAACTGACTCGCCTAAACTCAATACCAATACTATCATAGATCATAGATATTAAATAGTCAATCCTATTTTGATGTAGCCTGAAGTAGCGATCACAATAATCCTGGAGGAAATTGCGTATTTACTCGAGTGCAATGGTATGCACCTTGACCTAAGGGCTCTCTATCACGTATAATTTCTGTTTGATACCATGTAGTGTTTTCCAAAACCTCTTCACGCTTGAACCACGGATTATCTTTACATTTCAAAAATTGCCACACAGCTTACTCTAACTTCTGATATTTAAAAGTTTCCTAATTTGCATCTTTCTTTCACGCTTCACTTGGATTTGGTTGGAAAAGAGTTGCCATTAATTCTGGCCCCAAAGAACCCAAAGGACATGTTAATGAAAAGACGCGTGAGCCCGTCACAGCAAGAAGCAAGTCGAATTTTATTTAAAAACTTTCTGTACAAAAGTTGATACTACGTTGTGGTGCATTTTTCTGGCTGTTTGAAAAATGAACTTTTGTATTTATAAATTTATTCCAAAGTGTGGAAAGCAATTGTATGAGTACATTTGTTTACTGCTGTTTAAGATTTCGCTGAGATACGAGAATTCCTTGCGTTGTTTGTTTAAAATGATTATTGTAAAAATGTTTGTAATTGTATACTGTATATGTTTATGTATTGATTGATAATAGTGTCTATCTGGTTTTGGGAAACCGGCGTAGATAGAACATTAATCATAACACTAACAGCGCTGCACGATTAGAGGGGAATTTTTTTTAGAAAACCAGATGATGTGTATGTGTTGAAAAATAATTGTGATTTGAAATGTATGTACAATGTATGTAATATGTAAAGATAATGTGTGGAAATTATTGTTGTATCTCCATTAAAAGAGTTCTCATTTCAGGGTGGCTGACTCTGATGTTTTTAAGAAGTATAGATTTTTAATTTTAGATTAGAATTATTCTTAGAGAATCCAGAAGGTTGTAAAGGAGTCACATATTTTTAGAAGATGAAAAAATGTAGTTAGAATATTTAGTTTTCGGGTTGTGTACAGACAGGTTTTTTTACGGCCCTTTTAGCAAAAGGGTTTTTTTCCCTAGGTCCGTTGCCCTAATGGGGTACACCTTTATAAATTATGTAAAGGCAAAATGATCTTCAGTTGAGTGATTCAAATTTATAAGAATGATAATTTCGGTGTGTTTATTTTAGTAAAGTCATTATTACTATTTTAGAGTTAGAGATTTTTGCGAAAATTTAATTGTAAAATTTTTAACGTAATTTCTTTCGGGCCTCTAAGATCTTCGAATAAATCACGTTTTCTTCTTGGAGGGGATTGTGTTGGGGCTTTATCGGAATTTCTTCTATTAATCCTCTTGAGATACCTTTGGGGCCAGAATGGCAATTCTTTCCAATCAACCCAAGAAGCGAACGTGGTTATGCAGATTAGGAATCGTATATATTGGAACGTTAGTATTCGCGAGGAGCGCTAAGTTAGCTAAGTGAAGTGAGTTAAAATTCTAGGGAAGAGAGTTAGTGCATGCTAGGAGTTCTGTGAGTCGGTCTAATATTGCCAGGATAGATAAGCAAAAGTGGGTCTGAGTCCAGAAGAGTATAGCCTTAGTAAGAGCAAGTCAGATGGAAGGTTAAAATTGATGATTTAAGGACTGTAGCTGTTCGCCAAAGGAAATAGCGGTAAGCTTGCATGTTTAAGCTTTAAGAATAGAGTGGATATTATCAAGTTAGGAAATAATCTGTAAAGATAGATTAAGTGGTTAATTGCTCTATTTATCAGTATTACGGTTTGCGCCGCTTCACTCCTGGTCATAAGCCTCATTTTCTAATGTTGTTCTATTGTATATACATTAAGATAATAATAAACTGATTTTATTATGGCAGAGTTTAGTGGTTCATCTTTCATTCCCTCAGACGTAGGTCGCGTGGATGGTGGAGAGAGGGTATCATCAACTGTGGGTGATATCACAGTATTTATTCTCTGCAATATGGTATTCCCAATCATGATCATTAGAGAAGTTTAATATTTTTCCATCTGTTTCAAAGGGAAAGTAGTCTCCAGTATTGTGGTCTTTTTTCCTCATTCGTATCATGGATTTCAGCCAAGACCGACTTTATTAATCTTTACCTTGCTATTAAGGCCTAAATTCAATTAACTTGAAATAGTTTGCTTTGAACTAGAAATATCTTTTATCACGTAACTTCATTTTATTTCGTTTAATTTTATTAGTAAAATACACTGTTTGAAATAAAAATCCTAACCCCAAGAAGAAAGTGGGCTGTATCGACGAAATTTGGTAGGCGTATTTATACATCTGAAAGATGACTTTGATTCAAATATTTCTTTAGGTGCTTAAGTAAGGCGCTGTTTGCACCACGTGGTGGATGTGAATCAAGTGTGCTTTAAATACGCCCTATAATGTTCGTGAGTGTTATTTATCGTTGAGATTTGACGTAGGGTGTTGATGTTAGTTCAAAATGACCTTAAAAAGAAGGAAAAACCATTGCCAACTGCTCGCTGAATTGAAACGTGGTAGAATAATAGAGCTAAAAGAAGGTGGATTTTCTTTCTACGATATTACAGGAAAACTTGGAAAAAATGTACCCACTTTGGATGATTTTTGTCAGTAGTGGTACCGGGAAGGCACTATCTCAAGATAAATATGGTTCAATCACGCATGGATTACCACTGACAGAGAAGAACGCAGTATTTACCTCATGGCTGGAGAACGTAGCGCATCTACAGGAGTTAGTTTTTCCGGCACCAGAGTGACACAGTGAACTGTAACAAATCAATCGTTCGAGAAAAAGCTCCCAGCCGGATGCCCTGTAGTGTTCATACCATTAGCTTTAAATTATTGACATCTGTGACTTCAGTGATGTTAGAGGTCATTGGAGAGTGGAGTGACGATATATGTGTTGTGTTCTCCGATCAGATCTGTTTCTGTCTTTATGCCAGTGATGCAGTTGCGTAACAGAGAATATTAGGGGTCCCCTGCAAAGTTAGATTTTTTACCCGTAGCCTTACTTGGTGTCAGCTAGGCTGTGGGGCCTTAGATGCGGGGGTTGAAGGGAGCCACTGAAGTGATGGTTGTATATTGATTAGATGAAGGTCAGCACATGCAAGCAATCTTTTTGCCGCCTAGATACAGTGGTCCTGCACCTACAGTTATGGTCTGGCGAGAGCAATTTTCAATGGTTGTAGGAGCACTTTTGAGGTTAATTCACCCACCCTGACTGCAAACCTGTACGTCAGTCTGGCGATTCAATGTTACGCTACGATTTATAAACATAATCCAAGAGATGTTTTCCAACAAGATAAAGAGGCTGCGGTAGCCCAGTGGTTAAGGTATCCAACCATGGCAGGCATGTCAGGAGTTCGATCCCAGTACCACTAAAGACCCGCCGTATAGGGCAGCGATGCACGTTAAATCTGTCGAGAGCTGAAACGTCCTCCCGTTGGTGTGGTGTGGTAGTTAGGAGAGGGGGGTGCCAGCTCAGGTGTCGTCCACGTCACTTGACCATGGTTCAAAATTACGTGGTCCGTCGCCAAAAGCCCTCGTGTAGCTGAACAGTGCGACGTTAATATTAACTCACTCACTCACCCAACAAGATAAAGTGCTTCATTATACCCTATTGCAACCTAACATGCTCTTTAGGGTGTGAATGTATTACTTAGACTTGCTAGATCACCAGATCGTTTTCCAAGCAAGCACGAATGTGATATCATTGGACTTCATCCACAACCAGAATTAAACCTTATATTGAGGGAGAGGTACTAAACTTCTGCTATTTAAAAGGTTCTTAATTTGCATAATCACGCTTCACTTCTGGAATTGGCTGGAAAGAATTTGCCTTTTTCGGTCCCAAAGAATACAAGAAAACAATTAATAGAAAGTGCGATGAGCCCGTCACAAACTTTAATCAACTAAATATGTTACCGATACAAATGTATGTTTCATTAGTCGACAATATTTTTTCTTGCTGTCGGGATTTTTCCCCCATCGGTTTAAAGGGCATCCGAGAGTAATTAAGCTCTGATGCGAACTAAAAGCGAACTTGTTTGTTCGAAATAAAATTTTGGCAAACAAAAAAAAACCCATGAGAAGAAATTGTACACATTTTAACAATACAGATATACGGAAAAAAGATGGTTAGGGCTGCTAAAAAACACAAATACGGGGAAATAATCGTGTTTGATATATCGGCTTAAGATCTTTTTGTTACATTTACTTATGCATAGTAAAAAATGATTATAAATGGAAAATGTTAGTTTTTTTTAGTGAATTACAGTCGGTCGAAAAAATAGTTGAAATGAATCATGAAACCAAAAAATTGTTGAAAATCATTTTTTGAAACGAAAACAATCTTTGTTGAACGAAAACGACCTTTTTGAAACCATCTCATTTGAATTGAAAACTATCTCATTTGAAATGAATCATGAAACCATCTCATTTGAATTGAAAACCATTTCATTTGAAAATCATTTCATTTGAATTGAAAACCATCTCATTTTTGAAACGAAAACCATCTCATTTAAATCGAAAACTATCTCATTTAAATCAAACACCATCTCATTTGAATCGATCTCAACACCGTCTTTTTGGTTCCCCCCTTTTCGTTTCAAACGACTTTTTTTACATGACTCTTGTCCCTTTCCCCCCTACTTTTTATCCAAACCTTGCCTTTCCGATCCAAAAGGAACGTTCAAAGGGCTCTTTTGTATGACTCTAGTCTACTTTTTCAATCAAAACGTTGTGTTTAGGGTCTCAATTCCATTCTCTTTCACATTTCTCCTGAGAATGTTCAAAGGGTTCTTTTGTATAACTCTTGTCTATTTTTCAATCAAAACGTTGTGTTTAGTGTCTCGATCAAAGTTCTCCTCAAAGTTCTCCTGAGAACGATGGATAATGCACAAGGTAAAATTTTTCATTTTTCAGATTTCTCCCAAAAATATTTTAGCACGGGACGAGAGAAAATGTTTCATTCCATCCCAGAGAGACAATTGAGACAGGGGTCATCCACAAATGAAATTTAATCATGTCAAATGAAATGTATGCATTTTGACATGCCAAATGAAATGGAGGCATCGTGAAGGGGTCCAATGAAATGGATGCATCTTGGTGAGAAAACATGCCAATTCAACGAGACAAGCCCTCCAATTTCGGTGAGAAAACAGAGGATATGCCCACTCAACGAGACATCTGGGTGTGATAAAAAGACGACAATAGGTAAGTTTAATCTATATATTATTCCAATCTTGGTGTATTTAATACTCTAATGATGTCATGTGAAACGATTCCTATTGACTGGTGCAAGTTTTAAAAAAGATGCCATCCAATGTTGGCATATTGTGTGTCTTGAAAAAAGGGGGACCGAGTCGACTCTTGTGTCGACTCGATCCCCCTTTTTCGGTAAAATTTTTTTGACTCACTCTACTAAATGAGCCGTCTGTTTTTTGCATTCAGCCTGCAGCTTGTTAAAATACTGCAGGTATCGTGCAAATCGATACGATTTCACCATGGTGCACTCGGAAATGTTAAAGTCCTCGTGCACATCATCGTGCAGGTGGTCAGGCAGGCTGTGGTCATTCAAGTCCCGGAAATGAGGCAATATTTCCAGATTGATTGTAAAAAGTCCCAACTTTTCAAAAATTTTCCGCTGATCCGAGCCCTTGACGACAATGAGGCCTTTGTTTCCTTGGGCCAGGTGACAAAACTTGCCCCGACGCAGAAATCCAGGTATTCGAGAGGCACGGATCCGGGCAGGTGGCTTTTCAGGCTGAGCCGTTCGTTAATGTAACGATTAGCCCGTCTGTCTTTGTCTGTCGTGAGGAGGTTGGAGTGATCCACCGTGATACAAATCACCTTGGGCTCTGTGCCATCCTCCGGTATGCTGGCAATGGACAGTTCGACCGGAACAGGTTGACCACCATGGTGAAATACGTTAGCATGAGCAAAAAACGCTAGAGGAGACATGTTGCTGAGTGAGAATGTCTCTGGTGGCTGAGCGCTCGCCTTTTATACTCTACTGGGGTCACGTGAATCGATTCCTATTGGCTGATGCTTTTTCAATCTTGAATCACCAGACATTTATTGCATCAAACAGCACGATTCAGCACCAAGGTTCCACCATACAGATAAATTTAATCTTGCTGCAGCACACGTTTTTAAAATACGAATAAACTCAATCTTGCTGCAGCAGAAGGTTTTAAAATACGGATAAACTCTTGGTGCATCCAACAGCAAAGGTTTTAAAATACGGATAAATTTATTTTAAAATACGGATGCAACAGCACCAATTAGCAAAAGTTTTTAAAATGTGCCTTTCAATCTTGGTACATTATGTGACCCGAAAAAAGGGGGACCGAATCGACTGTTGTGTCGATTCGATCCCCCTTTTTCCGGGCCAATGTCCCTTTACTGTGTCAATACCGACACTTTGTAGCTCCATTCAGCATGCAGCTTATTAAACTGCTGCAGGTATTTGGCAAATTGGTACGATTTTAGCATGGTGCAGTACGACATGTCCTCTTCCTCGTGCACACCCTCATGCACGGGGTCGGGAAAGGTTCCATCGCAAATGTCTTTAAAGTTTGGCAGGTTCTCCAGGGCCATGGCATACAGTCCGAGCTCTTGAAACATCTTTTGTTGTTTTAATCCTTTGACCACCATCAGACCCTGTTGCCTCGGGCCAGCTGACTAAACTTGCCCCTCACGCAAAAGGGCAGGTATTCCACGGGCACACTCTTGGGTAACGGGTGGTGTATCAGACGAAGACGGGCATTCTCTTGGCAATTGAATCGAACATCTTTGGGATTGGAGGGTTGCCCGGCATGATTCACGGTGATGCATATGATTTCGGGATCGCTGCCATCCCTGGGAATCGTGGCAATGGACAATTCGATGGGCACTGGCTTGCCCTCGTGATGAAACACGTTGGCATGCGCAAAATAGACTGGTTGACTCAACACAGACATGTTGCTTCAAAAAAGCAGAATGATTCGAGCGGCGAATGGCTCGCTTTATATATGGTCGAGGAGCGTGACGTCAGAGGGCATTCCATGGGCCAAAGCCTTTTCATGCGAGCATTGCACGTGTTGTTCCAAAGCCCGTTTCCAAGGTTGGAGACCCACGATGCGCCTAGGCACAGGTACGTGACTCGATCCGGCCACCGACCCAGGTTTCCAAAGACGATAGTGGTGCGCAGTCGACACTGGTCCAACAAGTGTTGTACCGAAACCATTTTTTTACATGCTCTTGTCTCCAAGCTTGGTATTTTTTGGACAAAAAAATGAGACTGTTTTCTGGCAAACATTAAATTTATTTACAAATTAATAGTTACAATATTTACAAATAATATTTACAATATTTACATCAAAATAATATTTACATGCAATGCAAACCATTGCGAATAGACAGATTCAATGGTTTAATCACTTTAAATCCAGTAGTGTTTATCACTTTTTTTTTTCATTCGGGGCATGGTCAAGTCCATGGGGGTTTCTTGTTGCTCCATGGCCAACCCTGCTTCAAAATGGTCCAAAAACGAGATGAGATCATTACTCTCGTCAAATAGGGAAGGCACCGTGTCCAGCACCTGAGGTTCTTGGATATGCGCCGAGGGAATCCCTTGCGGCAAATAGTCTCCAAATACGGACGACATGATTTGATCTATGGAAGAGTCATCCGTAAGGGTCGGCTCCAACGTCTCGACCACAGGTGGATCTGGTAAAAGGATCTGAGGTGTTGTCTGGTAAAAGGATCTGAGATGTTGTCTGATCTGGTGGAAAAGGATCTGAGATGTTGTCTCGACCACAGGTGGATCTGGTAAAAGAATCTGAGATGTTGTCTCGACCACAGGTGGATCTGGTAAAAGGATCTGAGATGTTGTCTGAAAGGTGGATCTGGTAAAAGGAATCTGAGATGTTGTCTCGACCACAGGTGATGGATCTGGATGTTGTCAGCTCAGGTGATGGATCTGGGATTTGAAATGTTGTCTGCTCAGGTGGCTCTGGAATACTCACAGGTTGAGGGGTGGACAAGGCCGTGGAAGGTTTGATAATCCTCACAGAAGGCACAGAAGGTCTGATGATGGGTGTGATAATCACTCTTTTCTTTTTGGATAAAGGCTTGGGCTGTTGTTCCAAAGGTCGTTTGTGTGTCTCGGCCGGTACATGAGCCGGGGTCGGAGGTGGTAGCTTGTAAGCCTTTTGATCAAAGCGTTTCCTTTGTCGAAAATCCCCAGGTTAAATCCATTCTCCATGAGCTGGGGAGCATCATTTCGGGGATAATGTCCAAACCAAACATTGTCTTTTGCACCGTCAACAAGATGTAACGGGTTCCAGCCGGGATCGGGTACGCCGTGTGGGGTTCCAACACCATTCGATGATAGAGCATCTGGTCAAACGGTTCAAAGCTCCTCCGAAACAAATTGGGATTGGCCCGACACCTGAGACTGGACGATGGAAATTCATAAATCAGCATGGGCACGTGGGTCGTTTGAATCAGGTGAATCTCGCCCGACTTTACCGTTCGAAAGCCAAACGTAAAGTCTTTTTTCACAAAAAACATGTTGTTGTAAATGTACACCATCCTCTTGTCGGTATTTTTCAGGAGTCGATCGGGATTTCTCAACATTCCTTTGGAGATTTTCTCCCACAAGACATCGTCGGGCCTGAATTCGTTCACGTGCTTGGCCTCTAGGATGGCACGCTTAAAATTATCCACCAATGTCTTTTTTTTTTATGCCAATTGTCTTTGCAAAACAAGACAAACACCCGTTTTGTATTCGGCTCCTGGTAAAGGATGCAAGCACGGACGTGTCCCTGCCGAGCGGCATATACCAAGGCGTCGGGCTTCTCGGGCAGCGTCACGGGCATCACGGTCGTGGAAATGTGCTCGGGAAAGGCATCAATTTGATCCATTGTGCACTAAAGCGAAGCGTCGACTGATACGAAGCGTCGAGACGCGTCTTCTTTTATACGTTCCAACAGGATGTGGGTGGAGTCATCCGTAGCCAATCACGAATGAAAAATGGGATTGATGGGTTGATGCAAAATGGCACACATGCCTTGCACGGCAATCCAACGATGACAGGTGGTTTGATTACAAAACGGACATTGCCCCAGCTCGCGTCCATTGGCATTTAACAACATCACAGGGGTTCGCTTGAAGGGGCTCGAGGAGCTCCAACTGGCTTGAATGTCCTTGAAGGTTTGTTTGGAATGTTGGTCCGTGACACAAATGGTACCGACATTGAGATAGTGTAAAAATTTAAAGAGTTCGTGGGGACATTCTCGATCCATGGCATACGAGACGACTCCGTTGGTCAGCGTGAAACCACTGGTTCTAATACACAACACGGCCAAACCTTGGCTGTGGAAAAAGACTTGGGCATTTTCCTGGGAAGTGGGCATCAATTGCTGTGCATAAGGGGTCTTTGAAACCCTCTGGGTTTGAAATGATGCCTTTGATACGGGGGCCTGAAATTGGGCCTCTTGTACAATCTGGGATCTCGTGGCCTTGGTTCCTCGTGCCATCGTTTCTCATTCCTTCGTTCTTCATTCTCCTCGTGCCATCTTTCCTTGGATCGCGGAGAACGATGAATCACGGAATGAACCTTCTTGACATGGGCCTTTTTGGTAGGTGGATCAGGTGATTTAGAAACCATGGGTGGATCCACGGGTTCTTTCAAAGGTGACTCGGGAACGGTAGATTGCTCCATGGGATCCTTCAAAGGTGATTCGGAAACGGTAGATTGCTCCATGGGGGGTAACGAATCATAAATGACATCTTCAGAGGCTTCATGGGAGGGAGAAGCTACTGGAGTCGGTGGCAAAGGTGAAATTGGGTTGGCACACTAAACATGTCAATAAAATCTTCATAGTCTGGCGAATTCATTTTTGCCGGAATGAGTATCATGAGATGAGACAAATCTTTTAAACCTACTGTCAAAAAAAAAAAAAAAAAAAAAATTTTTTTTTTTTTTTTTTTTTTTTTACTGTGATGTTATAAGCATCTTCCAAGTCATTGATGAATGCCATCAAGTTAAGTCTGAAAAATTTGCGAGTGAACGAGAAAGTTGAGAGATAGCTGAAGGAGGTCGAGATAATCTTTTTACTCGACTGTTCCAACGCCATGGATTGGAAGTGATTCTGTCCACTCTTTTTCCCTGTAAACATACCCTTTTCAATATTTTAATTTCACGTGACATACCTTGCACTTTAGAGTTTAACTCATTTTCTTTGGTTTTCAAGACGTCATTTTCTTGCTTCAATATATCCTTTTCCCTTTGAATCAGTCATTTTCTTTTTCAATATATCCTTTTCCATTTGAATCAGGTCATTTTTCTCTTTCAATATATCCTTTTCCTTTTGAATCTGGTCATTTTTCTCTTTCAATATATCCTTTTCCTTTTGAATCAGGTCATTCTTGGCTTTCATCTCGTTGAGTTTGGCCTTTAATATCACCTTTTGGTCCATGGCCCACTCTTGTTTTACATTTTTAATTTCATTCATGATATTTTGTTGTTTGCGAGACAACACGTACTGTTCGTCTCTAATCCTTTGAAATGAACCATTCCCCCCGTTATTTCCCTCCTTCAAATACAATTTTTTGTTACCGTATAGATTCAAATACAGAGGAGTCGATTCCTCCGTTTCCTCGTAACGGTGGGGAATCACACAGTTTAAAAATTTCCATCCCGTCACATGGATGGGTACACTCCATTTGAAATGACCCCACGCATCTGTCCTTCGTCTCGTCTTCTTTTCCCATTTCGCCACATTTTTACTGCCCACCTGCTCCCAAAGCAATTTTTCTATTCCTCCTGGAAACAGCGTGCAGAGAAAGGCAATACTGTGCGGATGCAAGGGTCGATTGATGTGAAAATGGGACCGCTGTTCCGGATTCCTCAAATTGTCTGGAATCTCGTCCTTGTCGCACGACGATTTCGGTTGACTCACATACATTATGGTTCGCACCAGATGAAAGGCGCTTTTCATCTTGATGCATTTCTTGGCTCGACCGCTGTTTGGAAATTCATACCGAATTTTTCCCTTCCACACGTCTTCAAACGCACTCTCTGGTTCACACGCCAGAATCATGTGTCGATGTTGTATTTTACCCTTTTCATTCACCAATCCATCGCACAGGCACCAAAAGGGTAACAGGACAAACTGATCCCGAATCTTTTCCATCTCCTTACGAAACGTATCAAACATGTCCTGTTTTACCATAATGTGAAACCACATCAAGTCTTCCCTCAGATAGCGCTGGACCATACCCCACACATCTTTTCCCAAGCCCCCTTGAAATTCGATTCCTTCCTCCCACATCTCGGGTTTTTCAAATAGAGAATCGTAAAACCCTACATATTCACTCAATCGGTCTTTGCGACGACCCTGCATGTCACGAGGCACGGGTTGAAAGTCTCTACATCCACATGCTTCCTCCTCCTCCACTGTCTCCTCTTCTTCCTCACTTTCCTCCTTTTCATCCTCTACGAAACGTTGCAAGCACGCCGTGACATGGTTTACGTTTTCGGGACGATTCTTTTGCCCATGAGGCCATTGTTTCCTTCCGAAACAAAACAGGCATTGCTTACGACGGTCCAAATGATGTTTCTCGGACGCATGTTTACCATAAAAGTGACGCAGGGTCATTGGCTCCCGACATTCTGGACAGCACACAAGGGTGCTGGACCATCTACTGAGATGTCTGTAAAAAGAGGCAGACGATTTGAACATGTCCCTCGTTGCTGTCCCAAAATGATTATGTAACAAGTGAGTATTGACCTTATTTATTAAATTGATTTTAAAAAAAAAAAAAACTTGGCTTGTTGCCAATTCATGCTTGGCCTCCATTTCATATTTGGCCTGTCACCATTTCATATTTGGCCTGTCGCCAATTCATATTTGTCGCCAATTCATATTTGGCCTTTTTTGCATATTTGGCCTGTTGCCACCAATTCATACTTGGCCTGTTTCCATTTCATACTTGGCCTGTCGCCAATTCATGCTTGGCCTGTCGCCATTTCATATTTGGCCTATCGCCAATTCATGCTTGGCCTGTCCCATTGTTTTGGTTTGTCGCAATGCATGCTTGGCCTGTCGCCATTTCATATTTGGTTTGTTTCCATTGCATGCTTGGCCGTTCCCATTTCTCTTTTTACCTTTGAGTCTTCTCGTTTCAGGCTTTCCCCATTCCTGTTTCATTCTTTGAACGATGCCTACCCTCCTTCGACCCTTGGAAGAAGACGGGACTCGATTGAAACGCTGGGATGCCCCACGTTGCATGGTGCCTGTGATTACCGTCTGGAGGCTTCCCTTACAACATTTATTCCAAATCCAACTTGACCCGTTTCATGATTTTTTTAAAACAATTTTCATCCTTGGTAGTATTTTGCTTCCAATCTCTAGTATTTACCTAAAAAAAGATACAAAACTTGACCCGTTTCATGATTTTTAAAACTATTTTCATCCTTATAAAATGGCTGTCTTTTGCTTCACATCTCTAGTATTTACCTAAAAAAGATACAAAACTTGACCCATTTCATGATTTTTTTAAAACTATTTTCATCCTTATAAAATGGTTGTCTTTTGCTTCACATCTCTAGTATTTACCTAAAAAAGATACAAAACTTGGCTCTTTACAAGCCTATTGACCTGTTCAAAACCCTCTCATAAACCCCTCTCATTATCGCAGTTACTACTTTAAGAAGGAATCTTTGTGTTTCTGATGTATGACGTCACGAGTTTATGTAATAATAAGGTGAATGTCTTGATAAAATATAAAGAATAAAAATATTAAAAATAATTGAACGAATAAAAATAATTTTATAAAATACAAATGAAATAATAAAATAAATTTCAACAATGTTTGTAAAAATAAAATTTTTCAAAATGATTCTTTCTCAAACATATTATTTTGAAATGAGCATGTTTGCAATCGTGTCAACGTTGGCGATAGGAGGAGCCCAAAAAATGGGAGAACGACTACTGGTCCCGAGCTATGCTCCTTTCCAGTAATCATTCTCCCATTTTTCTGGGGCTCAATGCAGTGTCTAAGGGGTCAGCAGAGGGTCGGGTGTTCTGCAGAGGGGGCACGTGTTGCTCACATCCAAGTGTCGGAGGAGACCGCAAGTGAAAGGCATGGCCGCATTGCGTCGTTTCCGGCCAGTGCATTGAGCTGAGGCAAATCGAACACGAGTCTGGCACTTGGAAGACGCAATCGGGCCATTTCTGCCCAAAACACCCGTCCAACACTGCTTGCGCCAATCGAGTCCAGGTAGTCAAGTTTTGAGCACCATAGTGTCTCCAAGCCTTGTACACCAAAAATACAACTTGGGGATGGCATACTGAGTCCATAGGGCTTGGACAAAGGCGCCTTTCCCTTTGGCAGCCTCTTGCTCCATAAATTCACTGTCCAGTTCAGCAGGTTCGAAATACGAAAAACTTTCAAACCAAGGCACGTCATGGGGGTCGTGGTAAGGTAAGATTTCCATCATCACATCGATAATGTTGACGGCATAGACAGTTTCCAGTTCAATCACCTCGGAAGGCTTTAAACGATTTAAAACACCCCGAAAGTTCATCATGAAGGTGATGTAATCCCCAAGGTCTGCCTCTTGGTACATGGCAAGATGCAGGGTGACGGCTAATTCGTGTTCCATGTCTCTGAGTAAAATGAAGCGACTGGCTTCTGAGCTCTCCTTTTATAGTGGACAGAAGGAGAAAGTCGACTGATAAGAGAAGGAAATGGGTGATAAGAGCTTTCGAGTCAAAAAATAAAAAGAGACAGGGTTGAATCATTCATCATTTATTGATACCATTTACATTGGTGGGTTGAATAAGGAATCCATTGTGGCCCAATTGCATGAGAGGATGATGTCTAGGCACCCACAAAATAATGTTGTTTGAACCCTCCGAGGGTTCCTGTTTGAGTCTTTTAGGGGCCAAGGGTGGTTCCATGCGTCTCTTTCCAAGATCGAGGCGTTGGACGTGGAAGGAGGGAGAAAGGGTCTGGGTACCCTTGTCACAACGAGGGATCAGAGGTGGAATCACCTCATCCATGGGTGGTTTTTCAGGTTCGGCAGGTATTTCAAGTTCAACAGGGGAAATAGGTATTCTTTCAGGTTCAACAGGTGGAGTAGGTATTCTTTCAAGTCTTTGAGCAGGTCTCTCAGGTTCGGAAGGTGGAATAGGTATTCTTTCAGGTTCAACAGGTAGATTAGGCATTCTTTCAGGTCTTTGAGCAGGTTCGGCAGGTATTTCAGGTTCAACAGGTGGATGGTATTCTTTCAGGTTCATTTAGGCTTTTTCAGGTTCAACAGGTCTCTCAGGTAGAGTAGGCATTCTTTCAGGTCTTTGAGCAGGTAGAGCAAGTCTCTGAGCCCTCAAGCAGGCCTCATACACCATCTGTATGGAGGGTTTGGATCCATTTTGCATCCGACGCATGTCTTGCACCTTTTGGATAAAGGTTTGGACCCACAATCTCACCAAGATGGCATTGGGGACGGGCGAGTCTTGGACATGCAAGACGGGAGCGGTTTTGAAACTCTCCACAAACAGATTGCTAGGGTTCTCCACCAGAGCCGAGCCCGCATTGAGACTGAGGGCAAAACTCGTGGCCAACGACGACAGTTCGGCATTCAAAATGTTAAAGACGACAGCGGGAGTCACCAATTTTGACTTTTGCGTCATGATGGGATACGGTTTGTGGGCCGGCAACACATCTTTGCCTTGAATGGCGAGGTTGTCGAATCGTTTGGCAAATTTGTATACTTTGGAACGACCGAGAAGGGCGCCAACATCCACCAGTCGAAAGTAGAGCTTGCCATCCTTTCCAACCATAGCAGCCAATGGATAATGTTGACGAGGCAGGAGAAGTTTGAACCACATGATGACTCTTGTAAAACACTGCGAGTGAATGAATCGCAACGGAAGGCTGTCAAACATTTATACTCTCTCTAAAAAAAAAAAAAAAAAATTTTTTTTTTTTTTTTTTTTTTACATGGTTAAACATTTTACAGCTGGCCAAGCATGTCCATGCTTCATCTTACATTCCTTGAAGAATTTCCCTGGTGTTGGGGAAAACCACTTTTGACATAATGGTACATTGTCTGCCAACGTACGCTATTTTCGTCCGTCATCAGCATGGCCAGGGGTAAATATTCTTTTCCATGTTTTAAAATTTCCTCCAATTTGGCTTCGGTGGGTTCGCCGTGCAACATTCGTTCTTGAAACACCATCGATTCCAACAAGACGTGGATGGCACAATCATGGGGAGGTTCTTCTCCCCGACCACACACCAAACAATCCGATTGACAAGAGCATGGATCCGAAACGACGGGCATGGTGGCACGATCAAGGGTCAAAAGGAACGACGATACAATGTTCAAATGGCACACATGCAAGAGGAAAGTTCAAACGGCAGATTTCAAAGGCAGCCGAGATGAATTGATTATTGCAGAAAAAGTGTTATTATAAAATGTGTTAAAAAAAAAAAAAAAAAATTTTTTTTTTTTTTTTTTTGCTTATAAGGAACTACTTTGCAGCTCTAAATTATTTTTATAGTTTCCTTGCAACTTTATTTGCTGTTTTGAAAACATTCATAATTATGACTTCTTCCATGAAAACTTTAATCACTGAATTGGAAGAAAATATTGTCCCAGGTATGCTTGAAGAAACTGTCTTTAATTTGTCGTATCACAGGCGAAGATTGGAACGTTTAGCCGGTATATTGAAATTTCAAGAACTCTCGAAACTGTATCCCGTTCCGGTCAAGGTGGTAAAAAATGAAAATGGATTTCACATTACGGACTGTGTTTGGAGTACGGAAAACTGCACTGAAGGACCAGACACTTGTGAATGTTATTCTTTATTTAAAGAACCCGAAAAGTATTTTATTGTGAAACAATTTGATCACGTCGTTGTACGGGATGGATCAATACATCACAAGGATTGTTTGAGAAAAGCCCATTGTCAATGTGGGAAAATGACATCTCTATTACAATAATCATTTCATCTCGGCTGCCTTTGAAATCTGCCGTTTGAACTTTCCTCTTGCATGTGTGCCATTTGAACATTGTATCGTCCCTTTTGACCCTTGATCGTGCCACCATGCCCGTCGTTTCGGATCCATGCTCTTGTCAATCGGATTGTTTGGTGTGTGGTCGGGGAGAAGAGTCCCTCCCATGATTGTGCCATCCACGTCTTGTTGGAATCGATGGTGTTTCAAGAACGAATGTTGCACGGCGAACCCACCGAAGCCAAATTGGAGGAAATTTTAAAACATGGAAAAGAATATTTACCCCTGGCCATGCTGATGACGGACGAAAATAGCGTACGTTGGCAGACAATGTACCATTATGTCAAAAGTGGTTTTCCCCAACACCAGGGAAATTCTTCAAGGAATGTAAGATGAAGCATGGACATGCTTGGCCAGCTGTAAAATGTTTAACCATGTAAAAAAAAAAAAAAAAAAAATTTTTTTTTTTTTTTTTTTAGAAAGAGAGTATAAATGTTTGACAGCCTTCCGTTGCGATTCATTCACTCGCAGTGTTTTACAAGAGTCATCATGTGGTTCAAACTTCTCCTGCCTCGTCAACATTATCCCTTGGCTGCTATGGTTGGAAAGGATGGCAAGCTCTACTTTCGACTGGTGGATGTTGGCGCCCTTCTCGGTCGTTCCAAAGTATACAAATTTGCCAAACGATTCGACAACCTCGCCATTCAAGGCAAAGATGTGTTGCCGGCCCACAAACCGTATCCCATCATGACGCAAAAGTCAAAATTGGTGACTCCCGCTGTCGTCTTTAACATTTTGAATGCCGAACTGTCGTCGTTGGCCACGAGTTTTGCCCTCAGTCTCAATGCGGGCTCGGCTCTGGTGGAGAACCCTAGCAATCTGTTTGTGGAGAGTTTCAAAACGGCTCCCGTCTTGCATGTCCAAGACTCGCCCGTCCCCAATGCCATCTTGGTGAGACTGTGGGTCCAAACCTTTATCCAAAAGGTGCAAGACATGCGTCGGATGCAAAATGGATCCAAACCCTCCATACAGATGGTGTATGAGGCCTGCTTGAGGGCTCAGAGACCTGAAAGAATGCCTACTCTACCTGAGAGACCTGAAAGAATGCCTAATCCACCTGTTGAACCTGAAATACCTGCCGAACCTGCTCAAAGACCTGAAAGAATGCCTAATCCACCTGTTGAACCTGAAAGAATACCTATTCCACCTGCCGAACCTGAGAGACCTGCCGAACCTGCTCAAAGACTTGAAAGAATACCTACTCCCCCTGTTGAACCTGAAAGAATACCCATTTCCCCTGTTGAACTTGAAATACCTGCCGAACCTGAAAAACCACCCATGGATGAGGTGATTCCACCTCTGATCCCTCGTTGTGACAAGGGTACCCAGACCCTTTCTCCCTCCTTCCACGTCCAACGCCTCGATCTTGGAAAGAGACGCATGGAACCACCCTTGGCCCCTAAAAGACTCAAACAGGAACCCTCGGAGGGTTCAAACAACATTATTTTGTGGGTGCCTAAACATCATCCTCTCATGCAATTGGGCCACAATGGATTCCTTATTCAACCCACCCATGTAAATGGTATCAATAAATGATGAATGATTCAACCCTGTCTCTTTTTATTTTTTGACTCGAAAGCTCTTATCACCCATTTCCTTCTCTTATCAGTCGACTGTTTCCTTCTGTCCACTATAAAAGCAGCGCTCAGAAGCCAGTCGCTTCATTTTACTCAGAGACATGGAACACGAATTAGCCTTCACCCTGCATCTTGCCATGTACCAAGAGGCAGACCTTGGGGATTACATCACCTTCATGATGAACTTTCGAGGTGTTTTAAATCGTTTAAAGCCTTCCGAGGTGATTGAACTGGAAACGGTCTATGCGGTCAACATTATCGATGTGATGATGGAAATTTTACCTTACCACGACCCCCATGACGTGCCTTGGTTTGAAAGTTTTTCGTCTTTCGAACCTGCTGACCTGGACAATGAATTTATGGAGCAAGAGGCTGCCAAAGGGAAAGGCGCCTTTGTCCAAGCCCTATGGACTCAGTATGCCATCCCCAAGTTGTATTTTTTGGTGTACAAGGCTTGGAGACGCTATGGTGCGCAAAACTTGACCACCTGGACTCGATTGGCGCAAGCAGTGTTGGACGGGTGTTTTGGGCACAAATGGCCCGATTGTGTCTTCCAAGTGCCAGACGCGTGTTCAATTTGCCTCAGCACGATGCACTGGCCGGAAACGACGCAATGCGGCCATGCCTTTCACTTGCGTTGCCTCCTCCGACACTTGGATGTGAGCAACACGTGCCCCCTCTGCAGAACACCCGACCCTCTAAGAACCTCTTAGACACTGCCTTGAGCCCCAGAAAAATGGGAGAATGATTACTGGAAAGGAGCATAGCTCGGGACCAGTAGTCGTTCTCCCATTTTTTTGGGCTCCTCTGTATGCCAACGTTGGACACGATTGCACGCAACACTTGTGCTCATTTCAAAATAATATGTAGATGGTCGAGGTTGACTGAGAAGCATCATTTTGGAAAGAATTTTGATATTTTTAAACATTGTTGAAATTTATTGTATTATTTCATTTGTATTTTATAAAATTATTTTTATTCGTTCAATTATTTTTAATATTTTTATTCTTTATATTTTCATCAAGACATTCACCTTATTATTGCATAAACTCGTGACGTCATACATCAGAAACACAAAGGTTCCTTCTTAAAGTAGTAACTGCGATAATGAGAGGGGTTTATGAGAGGGTTTTGAACAGGTCAATAGGCTTGTAAAGAGCCAAGTTTTGTATCTTTTTTAGGTAAATACTAGAGATGGGAAGCAAAAGACAACCATTTTATAAGGATGAAAATAGTTTTAAAAAAATCATGAAATGGGTCAAGTTTTGTATCTTTTTTAGGTAAAGACTAGAGATGTGAAGCAAAAGACAGCCATTTTATAAGGATGAAAATAGTTTTAAAAATCATGAAACGGATAAGTTGTGTATCTTTTTTTAGGTAAATACTCGAGATTGGAAGCAAAATACATCCAAGGATGAAAATGGTTTTAAAAAAATCATGAAACGGGTCAAGTTGGATTTGGAATAAATGTTGCAAGGGAAGCCTCCAGACGGTAATCACAGGCACCATGCAACGTGGGGCATCCCAGCGTTTCAATCGAGTCCCGTCTTCTTCCAAGGGTCGAAGGAGGGTAGGCATCGTTCAAAGAATGAAACAGGAATGGGGAAAGCCTGAAACGAAAAGACTCAAAGGTAAAAAGAGAAATGGGGAATGGCCAAGCATGCAATGGAAACCAACCAAATATGAAATGGCGACAGGCCAAGCATGCATTGGAAACAAACCAAATATGCAATGGAAACAGGCCAAGCATGAATTGGCGATAGGCCAAATATGAAATGGCGACTGGCCAAGTATGAATTGGAAACAAACCAAATATGCAATGGAAACAGGCCAAGCATGAATTGGCGATAGGCCAAATATGAAATGGCCAAGTATGAATTGGCGACAGGCCAAATATGAAATGGAAACAGGCCAAACATGCAATGGAAAAAGGCCAAACATGCCAAATATGAATTGGCGACAGGCCAAATATGAATTGGCGACAGGCCAAGTATGAAATGGTGACAGGCCAAATATGAAATGGCGACAGGTCAAACATGAATTGGCAACAAGCCAAGTTTTTTTTTTTTAAATCAATTTAATAAATAAGGTCAATACTCACTTGTTACATAATCATTTTGGGACAGCAACGAGGGACATGTTCAAATCGTCTGCCTCTTTTTACAGACATCTCAGTAGATGGTCCAGCACCCTTGTGTGCTGTCCAGAATGTCGGGAGCCAATGACCCTGCGTCACTTTTATGGTAAACATGCGTCCGAGAAACATCATTTGGACCGTCGTAAGCAATGCCTGTTTTGTTTCGGAAGGAAACAATGGCCTCATGGGCAAAAGAATCGTCCCGAAAACGTAAACCATGTCACGGCGTGCTTGCAACGTTTCGTAGAGGATGAAAAGGAGGAAAGTGAGGAAGAAGAGGAGACAGTGGAGGAGGAGGAAGGAAGCATGTGGATGTAGAGACTTTCAACCCGTGCCTCGTGACATGCAGGGTCGTCGCAAAGACCGATTGAGTGAATATGTAGGGTTTTACGATTCTCTATTTGAAAAACCCGAGATGTGGGAGGAAGGAATCGAATTTCAAGGGGGGGCTGGGAAAAGATGTGTGGGGTATGGTCCAGCGCTATCTGAGGGAAGACTTGATGTGGTTTCACATTATGGTAAAACAGGACATGTTTGATACGTTTCGTAAGGAGATGGAAAAGATTCGGGATCAGTTTGTCCTGTTACCCTTTTGGTGCCTGTGCGATGGATTGGTGAATGAAAAGGGTAAAATACAACATCGACACATGATTCTGGCGTGTGAACCAGAGAGTGCGTTTGAAGACGTGTGGAAGGGAAAAATTCGGTATGAATTTCCAAACAGCGGTCGAGCCAAGAAATGCATCAAGATGAAAAGCGCCTTTCATCTGGTGCGAACCATAATGTATGTGAGTCAACCGAAATCGTCGTGCGACAAGGACGAGATTCCAGACAATTTGAGGAATCCGAACAGCGGTCCCATTTTCACATCAATCGACCCTTGCATCCGCACAGTATTGCCTTTCTCTGCACGCTGTTTCCAGGAGGAATAGAAAAATTGCTTTGGGAGCAGGTGGGCAGTAAAAATGTGGCGAAATGGGAAAAGAAGACGAGACGAAGGACCGATGCGTGGGGTCATTTCAAATGGAGTGTACCCATCCATGTGACGGGATGGAAATTTTTAAACTGTGTGATTCCCCACCGTTACGAGGAAACGGAGGAATCGACTCCTCTGTATTTGAATCTATACGGTAACAAAAAATTGTATTTGAAGGAGGGAAATAACGGGGGGAATGGTTCATTTCAAAGGATTAGAGACGAACAGTACGTGTTGTCTCGCAAACAACAAAATATCATGAATGAAATTAAAAATGTAAAACAAGAGTGGGCCATGGACCAAAAGGTGATATTAAAGGCCAAACTCAACGAGATGAAAGCCAAGAATGACCTGATTCAAAAGGAAAAGGATATATTGAAAGAGAAAAAAATGACCAGATTCAAAAGGAAAAGGATATATTGAAAGAGAAAAATGACCTGATTCAAATGGAAAAGGATATATTAAAAGAAAAAATGACCTGATTCAAAGGGAAAAGGATATATTGAAGCAAGAAAATGACGTCTTGAAAACCAAAGAAAATGAGTTAAACTCTAAAGTGCAAGGTATGTCACGCGAAAATAAAATATTGAAAAGGGTATGTTTACAGGGAAAAAGAGTGGACAGAATCACTTCCAATCCATGGCGTTGGAACAGTCGAGTAAAAAGATTATCTCGACCTCCTTCAGCTATCTCTCAACTTTCTCGTTCACTCGCAAATTTTTCAGACTTAACTTGATGGCATTCATCAATGACTTGGAAGATGCATATAACCTCACAAAAAAAAAAAAAAAAAAAAATTTTTTTTTAGTTGTATTGAAATATTTTTTTGACAGTAGGGTTTAAAAGATCTGTCTCATCTCATGATACTCATTCCGGCAAAAATGAATTCGCCAGACTATGAAGATTTTATTGACATGTTTAGTGTGCCAACCCCAATTTCACCTTTGCCACCGACTCCAGTAGCTTCTCCCTCCCATGAAGCCTCTGAAGATGTCATTTATGATTCGTTACCCCCATGGAGCAATCTACCGTTTCCGAATCACCTTTGAAGGATCCCATGGAGCAATCTACCGTTTCCGAGTCACCTTTGAAAGAACCCGTGGATCCACCCATGGTTTCTAAATCACCTGATCCACCTACCAAAAAGGCCCATGTCAAGAAGATTCATTCCGTGATTCATCGTTCTCCGCGATCCAAGGAAAGATGGCACGAGGAGAATGAAGAACGAAGGAATGAGAAACGATGGCACGAGGAACCAAGGCCACGAGATCCCAGATTGTACAAGAGACCCAATTTCAGGCCTCCGTATCAAAGGCATCATTTCAAACCCAGAGGGTTTCAAAGACCCCCGTATGCACAGCAATTGATGCCCACTTCCCAGGAAAATGCCCAAGTCTTTTTCCACAGCCAAGGTTTGGCCGTGTTGTGTATTAGAACCAGTGGTTTCACGCTGACCAACGGAGTCGTCTCGTATGCCATGGATCGAGAATGTCCCCACGAACTCTTTAAATTTTTACACTATCTCAATGTCGGTACCATTTGTGTCACCGACCAACATTCCAAACAAACCTTCAAGGACATTCAAGCCAGTTGGAGCTCCTCGAGCCCCTTCAAGCGAACCCCTGTGATGTTGTTAAATGCCAATGGACGCGAGCTGGGGCAATGTCCGTTTTGTAATCAAACCACCTGTCATCGTTGGATTGCCGTGCAAGGCATGTGTGCCATTTTGCATCAACCCATCAATCCCATTTTTCACTCGTGATTGGCTACGGATGACTCCACCCACATCCTGTTGGAACGTATAAAAGAAGACGCGTCTCGACGCTTCGTATCAGTCGACGCTTCGCTTTAGTGCACAATGGATCAAATTGATGCCTTTCCCGAGCACATTTCCACGACCGTGATGCCCGTGACGCTGCCCGAGAAACCCGACGCCTTGGTATATGCCGCTCTGCAGGGACACGTCCGGGCGTGCATCCTTTACCAGGAGCCCAATACAAACGGGTGTTTGTCTTGTTTTTAAAGACAATTGGCATCAAAAAAGACGACTGGTGGATAATTTTAAGCGTGCCATCCTAGAGGCCAAGCACGTGAACGAATTCAGGCCCGACGATGTCTTGTGGGAGAAAATCTCCAAAGGAATGTTGAGAAATCCCGATCGACTCCTGAAAAATACCGACAAGAGGATGGTGTACATTTACAACAACATGTTTTTTGTGAAAAAAGACTTTACGTTTGGCTTTCGAACGGTAAAGTCGGGCGAGATTCACCTGATTCAAACGACCCACGTGCCCATGCTGATTTATGAATTTCCATCGTCCAGTCTCAGGTGTCGGGCCAATCCCAATTTGTTTCGGAGGAGCTTTGAACCGTTTGACCAGATGCTCTATCATCGAATGGTGTTGGAACCCCACACGGCGTACCGATCCCGGCTGGAACCCGTTACATCTTGTTGACGGTGCAAAAGACAATGTTTGGTTTGGACATTATCCCCGAAATGATGCTCCCCAGCTCATGGAGAATGGATTTAACCTGGGGGATTTTCGACAAAGGAAACGCTTTGATCAAAAGGCTTACAAGCTACCACCTCCGACCCCGGCTCATGTACCGGCCGAGACACACAAACGACCTTTGGAACAACAGCCCAAGCCTTTATCCAAAAAGAAAAGAGTGATTATCACACCCATCATCAGACCTTCTGTGCCTTCTGTGAGGATTATCAAACCTTCCACGGCCTTGTCCACCCCTCAACCTGTGAGTATTCCAGATCCACCTGAGCAGACAACACCTCAGATCCTTTTACCAGATCCACCTGTGGTCGAGACAACATCTCAGATTCTTCTACCAGATCCACCTGAGCAGACAACATCTCAGATTCTTCTACCAGATCCACCATCTAATCAGACAACATCTCAGATCCTTCTTCCAGATCCACCATCTAATCAGACAACATCTCAGATCCTTTTACCAGATCCACCATCTAATCAGACAACATCTCAAATCCTTTTACCAGATCCACCTGTGGTCGAGACTTTGGAGCCGACCCTTACGGATGACTCTTCCATAGATCAAATCATGTCGTCCGTATTTGGAGACTATTTGCCGCAAGGGATTCCCTCGGCGCATATCCAAGAACCTCAGGTGCTGGACACGGTGCCTTCCCTGTTTGACGAGAGTAATGATCTCATCTCGTTTTTGGACCATTTTGAAGCAGGGTTGGCCATGGAGCAACAAGAAACTCCCATGGATTTGACCATGCCCCGAATGAAAAAAAAAGTGATAAACACTACTGGATTTAAAGTGATTAAACCATTGAATCTGTCTATTCGCAATGGTTTGCATTGCATGTAAATATTATTTTGAAATATTATCTTGTAAAATAGTGTAAATATTATTTTTTGTAAATATTGTAAATATTAATTTGTAAATAAATTTAATGTTTGCCAGAAAACAGTCTCATTTTTTGTCCAAAAAAATACCAAGCTTGGAGACAAGAGCATGTAAAAAAATGGTTTCGGTACAACACTTGTTGGACCAGTGTCGACAGCGCACCACTATCGTCTTTGGAAACCTGGGTCGGTGGCCGGATCGAGTCACGTATTACGAGCCAGACTATCCTTATACCATCCTGTTTGAACCCAATTTTGGGGTGCACATTCCTCGGTCGTTTGGAAAAACGGTGATTGTGTTTACGAGTCATTTGGATCTGACCTGGGACCAAGGGGTCGAGTTGAGATTCTTTCAAGTGGGTCGTTCTCCCTCTCACCGAGTTTGGGAGGCGTATCAACCTCACATGACGGATGCGTACAGTGTGGATTTGACAGACTGCCCTCGAGTCGCAGACGTGTACGTGAAATGGTTGACGTGGTTGGACGATTGGGAAATGCATCGAGACGATCCTGTGCCTTGGCGCATCGTGGGTCTTCAACCTTGGAAACGGGCTTTGGAACAACACGTGCAGCGCTCGCATGAAAAGGCTTTGGCGCATGGAATGCCCTCTGACGTCACGCTCCTCGATCATATATAAAGCGAGCCATTCGCCGCTCGAATCATTCTGCTGTTTGAAGCAACATGTCTGTGTTGAGTCAACCCGCCTATTTTGCGCATGCCAACGTGTTTCATCACGAGGGCAAGCCAGTGCCCATCGAATTGTCCATTGCCACGATTCCCAGGGATGGCAGCGATCCCGAAATCATGTGCATCACCGTGAATCATGCCGGGCAACCCTCCAATCCCAAAGATGTTCGATTCAACTGCCAAGAGAATGCCCGTCTTCGTCTGATACACCACCCGTTACCCAAGAGTGTGCCCGTGGAATACCTGCCCTTTTGCGTGAGGGGCAAGTTTAGTCAGCTGGCCCGAGGCAACAGGGGTCTGATGGTGGTCAAAGGATTAAAACAACAAAAAATGTTTCAAGAGCTCGGACTGTATGCCATGGCCCTGGAGAACCTGCCAAATTTAAAGACATTTGCGATGGAACCTTTCCCGACCCCGTGCATGAGGGTGTGCACGAGGAAGAGGACATGTCGTACTGCACCATGCTAAAATCGTATCAATTTGCCAAATACCTGCAGCAGTTTAATAAGCTGCATGCTGAATGGAGCTACAAAGTGTCGGTATTGACACAGTAAAGGGACATTGGCCCGGAAAAAGGGGGATCGAATCGACACAACAGTCGATTCGGTCCCCCTTTTTTTCGGGTCACATAATGTACCAAGATTGAAAGGTACATTTTAAAAACTTTTGCTGTTGGATAAATTTATCCGTATTTTAAAACCGTTTGCTGTTGGATGCACCAAGATTGAAATGCACATTTTAAAAACGTGTGCTGTTGGATAAATTTATCCGTATTTTAAAAACTTGGCATTGAATCGTGCTGTTTATGTATTTTAAAAACGTGTGCATGCTGTTATTTATCTGTAGGGTGGAACCTTGGCGCTGAATCGTGCTGTTGGATGCAATAAATGTCTGGTGATTCAAGATTGAAAAAGCATCAGCCAATAGGAATCGATTCACGTGACCCCAGTAGAGTATAAAAGGCGAGCGCTCATCCACCAGAGACATTCTCACTCAGCAACATGTCTTCTCTAGCGTTTTTCACCCATGCCAACGTATTTCACCATGGTGGTCAACCTGTTCCGGTCGAACTGTCCATTGCCAGCATACCGGAGGATGGCACAGAGCCCAAGGTGATTTGTATCACGGTGGATCACTCCAACCTCCTCACGACAGACAAAGACAGACGGGCTAATCGTTACATTAACGAACTGCTCAGCCTGAAAAGCCACCTGCCCGGATCCGTGCCTCTCGAATACCTGGATTTCTGCGTCCGGGGCAAGTTTTGTCAACTGGCCCAAGGAAACAGAGGCCTGATTGTCGTCAAGGGCTCGGATCAGCGGAAAATTTTTGAAAAGTTGGGACTTTTTACAATCAATCTGGAAATATTGCCTCATTTCCGGGATTTAAATGACCACAGCCTGCCTGACCACCTGCACGATGATGTGCACGAGAACTTTAACATTTCCGAGTGCACCATGGTGAAATCGTATCGATTTGCACGATACCTGCAGTATTTTAACAAGCTGCAGGCTGAATGCAAAAAACAGACGGCTCATTTAGTAGAGTGAGTCAAAAAAATTTTACCGAAAAAAGGGGGATCGAGTCGACACAAGAGTCGACTCGGTCCCCCTTTTTTCAAGACACACAATATGCCAACATTGGATGGCATCTTTTTTAAAACTTTATTACGACATGCACCAGTCAATAGGAATCGTTTCACATGACATCATTAGAGTATTAAATACACCAAGATTGGAATAATATAGATTAAACTTACCTATTGTCGTCTTCACACCCAGATGAGAGGGCTTGTCTCGTTGAGTGGGCATATCCTCTGTTTTCTCACCGAAATTGGAGGGCTTGTCTCGTTGAATTGGCATATTTTCTCACCAAGATGCATCCATTTCATTTGGCATGTCAAAATGCATACATTTCATTTGACATGATTAAATTTCATTTGACATGATTAAATTTCATTTGTGGATGACCCCTGTCTCAATTGTCTCTCTGGGATGGAATGAAACATTTTCTCTCGCCCCGTGCTAAAATATTTTTGGGAGAAATCTGAAAAATTTTACCTTGCCCATTCCGACCTACGTCTTTGGGATAATTTGAGTCCCTCTGAAATCGAGACCCTAAACACAACGTGGGGATAAAAAATGGGGTGAAAAGGGACACAATGCACACAAAAAGAGCCGTGGGAACGTTCCTTTGGGATGGAAACATGAAAAGTAGGGTGTGGATAAAAAGCAGGGGAAAAGGGACAAGAGTCATGTAAAAAGAGTCGTTTGAAACGAAAAGGTAGGAACTAAAATAGGGTGCGGAGATGGTTTTAAATGAGATAATTTTCGATTTAAATGAGATGGTTTTAAATGAGATGGTTTTCAATTCAAATGAGATGGTTTTCCTTTCAAATGAAATGATTTTCGATTCAAATGAGATGGTTTCAAATTAGATGGTTTTAAATGAGATGGTTTTCGATTTAAATGAGATGGTTTTCGATTCAAATGAGATGGTTTTTCAAATGAGATGGTTTTCCTTTCAAATGAAATGATTTTCAATTCAAATGGTTTCATGATTCATTTCTAGTGAGATGGTTTCAACAAAGGTCGTTTTCGTTTCAACAAAGGTCATTTTCATTTCAAAAAAGGTCGTTTTCCATTTCTAATCATTTTTTGAAAGGGTCACGGTGCTCAACTATTTTTTCGACCGACTGTATGCGACAATAAATCAACATCATAAATTTTGAAAATTTATAAAGAAGTCTGTCAATTTTAGCAAAAAACTTTCGAATCTCCTCTTTTAATCTGAATAAAATTTTATGCATGTGTATTGTTCTGTAATTAAAAAGAAAAAAATAGGAATAGATATTATGAACTTTTAACATTTAAATCTGTGTGTGATTTGCTGATCCAAAATGTTCATTTTTAGTTAATCTTTTTTTTTTTTTTAGTCACACAAAACTGGCAATCTCTCTTCTTGCTTGCTAAATCTTCAGTAGCTCTGAGTTAACATTAGTATAATGAATATAAAGTAATGCTTTCGATTGTTTGATTTCTTTAGTTATTTTGCATTCTGCTATGCTTTGCTGTGAAAAAACATGGTGCAGGTTTTGGTAAAAATGTATGTATTCATGCGATCTTTTTTTTATATGATTTAGTTGTTGACTAATAATTAGGGTTAAGATGGAAAAGATATCGAGCTATGTATGTGTGACAATCTCTTAAAAGTTTCAGTTATGGAAAGTGTTTTGAATTATCATGTAAGAATAAATAATTAGGAGATATTTTATAGATTCTGTGTGCTGTATTGTAAGTGAGAGGTGATGATGCCGGTTGTGTTGATCACTGGCGTTGTAAAACAACCTGCCATTTTGAAACCACGTTTCGATAGTTTATTATAATCTTACGCATGTTCTTCCTGGATAATTGTATCGGTATCATTTCAAAAAATTATGTGTGATTATTGATTGCAATATTTAAAGTTTGCAAGATATTCTGTGAAGTTTATTTACCCTTCTCGAAGGCCCGCGAAAAACGTCCTAGGATACGAAAGCAAAAACCGTAAGAGTAACACCTTTCTACTATTGTCTCGTTCGATAATATAAATTTATTGAAAGTGTCCCCCCCCCTTTCAGATTCTTATTTGTGTGTTTGAAAGTAATTTAATGGACTGTTGTAAATATACATCTGTAATTTTCAATGTGTCATAACTTTTAAGTGGCCGGTTAGATTTTGATTTGATGGTTGATTTATTTTATCGGAAACATAATCAAGAATTTGATAACCAATTAAATATTGTGTTATTCAATAGGTTGCCTATTCATTTCGATTTTAGAAATTAAAATTTGTTTGTAACTATTCGTATGTAATGAATGTGTAAACGGAATAGCACTTTTTCCATCTGTATTTAAATAGCTGCATGTATGCTTTTTTAAATGCATTGTTGGCATTTTAACATTTAAAAAGTGCTGAAGTATTTGCAGAATTTTTTCTTAGAGGAAGTAATAAGTGTGACAGAAGAGTCTTTGAAGAAGCTTGTTAGGAATTTTTTTTAAAATAATAAACATTGTTTCATATGTAATGTTTGCATTTTGAAGTTTGTTTGTTTTAGCTTTTTTATGCTTTCATTTAATTTCATACTCGCATTTTATTTTCTTAATTTTTCTATTATGCTTCTCTAAAGTGTAGAAATAAAATTAGTATTTTTTCATTTGCAGTATTTGTTCTAGATAGTTTTTATTGGATGGTGTCTTATTGATCTCTTAGTGGCCTGTTTTCTTTTTGTTTAACCGTAAATTATAGAGAAATTAAATTTTTTTTTCAATATTTTCAGAGAACTTGTTTTATCCTGGATTAACAAATATTACCGTTGAAGATTTCATTAGGGTAGATAGCCATTTTCATATTAATTACTCCAATAAATGAAAAAATTTGCTGTTTTTAATTAAAAATTTTAGTTTCTGCACTATTCCTGTTTTCAGACGGAGTGAATCCTTTAATTTGTGTGTGTGTTTGGGGGGGGGTAATAACTTTCTATGAATAAAATATTTAACCTTTTTTTGGGTTATAACTCTATTTATTAGATTTATTTAGATGTAACATTTAAAAAATGTTGCACTTAAATGAATCTAATAAATATTTTGCCCCCCTTTTTTTAAGTATATTTTCTGTAACATTTAAAGGGAATGAATAGGAAAATTAAGTGTCAGTATTTTCTTTCATTTAGTGACCATATTTAAGTTTGTTTAAATTTTGTTTTTAAAAGATGTCTAAGTACTTAAAAAATTAGACATTCAACTTTCATCCAAAAGGAATGCATATCTCAAGATTTTAGTACAGAGAATCAGATTTTTTCTGGACAAGCTTATTTGTACAGGGGCTATTTTTTAAGTAAGGTCTGTTGGTGCTTATATAGCGTACACCGCAATGAGTCTGCATGAGAATGAGGCCAGCATCATTTGCAAACACACTAGCACCATTTCTAGCTCTGTTCAGTAATGTAAGCTTCACTGTGTGTCTATAAAATGTTTAAGGTTATTGAAACGCCTGCCAAGTGTGAGATACGGTCTGCTATCCTTTTCTTTTTCTTTTTTTGACTGCGAGAAACATGTCGGCTGCAGACATTCATCGCCACGTAACAGAAGCTTATGGTGCTGTAGCAATTAGTGATAGCAAAGTTCGAAAATGGGTGAACAAACGTCCATGACGAAGAACGCTCAGGCTGGCCCTCTGTAATAATTGAAGATTTGATGCAAGCAGTTGAATCTGTGACAAGCAAGGCTATGTTTGAGGTACCTTTTCCGGTACCTCAAACACAGTCTTGGCGAGAAATGCTTCAGTGACTACAAAGTGAAAGCGGCTGTGAACTCTTGGCTGTCAGAACAGGCAACAGACTTTTTTGAAGAGGGTTTTCAAAACTTAGTTCTAAAGTATGACAAGTGCATTAATAAACTCGGCAACTGTGTAGAAAAATAGGCAAAAATATGTACAATCCTAAAATAAAGGGTTTTTGAAAAAAAATATTGTCATTTTTTAAAAAACAAACAGATCTTGCTTAAAAAACAGCCCTCGTATTTAACGAAGGTAATTTTACTCGGGTGTTTTATAAATACACTTAACATAAAAAACATCTCTTTTGTAAGTTGTCTAAATACAACATTTTTTAAAGTATTGATTCAACAAATCTTTTTAATTATATTCATGTAAATTCCGTAGGCTAATTTCTTGAATGAGAATGTGTATAAAAATTTTTAGTTGGCTACCATTGAGATTCTGATAATATACATTTAAAAAAGATTTTCTCCGAGCTTATTAAAGGAATCATCATTTGGGTATGTATTTAATATTGGGTATATTGGTAATATTATTGGGTATTTGGGTTAGTATTTAAATAAGCTAAGTAGTATTGTAAAAGCAGAATCTGAAATTTGAAAAAAATCTGGACTAAATTGATCGGAACAGTGGCGTAACAGAGAACATTTGGGCCTCCGAGTTAGATTTCACAAAGGGTAGGTACTTGACGGTAGTCAAGCTTTGGGCCCCCTAGAACCCTGACCCATGTATGTTATGCCACTGGATGGGAAACTGAATAATCTAGGTTTAAGTAGAAGTAGGCACATGAAAATATACTCATCCTAGTCAAAACCAGCCAAACCTGAAATGATCAATGAGGGACAATATCACATTTGTATCTTTAAATTACAAGTTAATATATTACATGTTAAAGAAAAATATTATATATTAAAGCAAATTAAACACTTCATATATATATATAGGGCAATCAATTTTGATCAATATTTACACGATTGAAAATTTTATTGTAAAATAACTATAATTACTCATACATTCAATACCATCTGATGCAAGAAGTCTTTTTATCTTGTAATGTTGAACTAAAATTTCAGCATACTTGTCCTGTTCCGTTGTAAGATGAATTAGTGAAAAATGTTTTGTTAATTTTTGCTTAAATCTCCTGGCTTGTATTGTATGCATAGGTATGTATTTTATTCATGTTTATGTATCATTTTTCAATACCTATATATATGTACTTTGTTATGCAGAATTTTTTATCAGTTATTGATTTTAACCTTTAGAATTCGACATTCGCTGAGGTAAAATTTCCCTTCCATTCGGCGCATTCGAATCCGAGCAGGAAATTTCTTTCCCCCTCGGGAAGGTCCTGCTTGACCATTTTCTCCCCTTCTGGTATTGTAAAAGGTTTCACACTTTGCAAAGAAAGAGGGAAGGGTTGCCAAATTTTAGTCAGGGATCTTTCAGGAGTACGGAAAATCGCAATATTTGGCACATTATTATATCAAAAGATTTTTTTTTAATTCTAAATCCAAAATACCCATTTTGAATTGAACGGCCTGTAAATTTGTAATGAATATTTTGTTGTTTTTTCTTGTCTTTTTTAAGTAAAATCTGAAATTAAAATAGATATTTTCTAGAGTTTGATGAATAGCATTTCAGAAGTACTATGAGAGTAGAACAAGATTTTTATTGTATTCATTATTTTAGTATGAGAAAACTATTATAGAAAGTTTAAAAAAAAGGGTCTTTACAATATAATCATTTGTATGATAAAATGATTTAAAAGTTTTTAAAACTTTTTTTTCTGTAAAATATTTCTTTTGTTATGTAAAATATTTTCATGTTCCAAAAAACCAGTAAATAATCATTTAGCGTTAAATACTAAGATATCATTACAGTTGTGTCTTACGTAAATTATTTTAAAAAGTTGACAAAATCATATATTACTAAAATATTTGTTCTAGTAAAATGTTAAAATATTATTTAAATACGCCGAATATTTAATTCATAGCTTCTATAATCAGAGCTTAATGACACCACCCTCTGAGAGTAGTATATTTCAATTAAACTCGCAATAATATCGATGCTTGCATTTATTATATGTTTTGTAAAATAGGTAAGTAGGTAGTCATGTAATCTGTTAAAATTAAGTGTACACATACTACCTTCGGTATAATTATTGCAGCTTATATATTCAAGTACAATAATGAAAATCATGTTATAAAAAGATCCACCCCATGTTTTCAAAATTATTCGACAGAATTTCTAACAGAAGAAAAACTTTAAGAAAATAAGCATAGCATTATTATACTTAAATGTTTTATTTCACTCTAAAATAAAGCAGTTTACATATTTAACAACAATAATTAAACCATGTAATAAAAAAAAATAACTCCTCAAATTTTCAAAAATATTCGATGAAATATGTAAAAACTTTAAGAACAACATGTAGGACATTTTTCTAAACATTTTAATTTTCGAATTAGCACCCTTTTAGTGCACGAAAAAATAATAAATGTACTCCAAATATTTTGTGATTAATTAGATTTGAGTTTTTAATAACATCGCATTCTATAGCAATATAAAGGCTACTGGGGCTGTACTTCAGAAATCTGACCCTCTCGCCAAACTTTCACATCATGCCAACATGGTGACTTCGAACCTCGACAGAGGGTTGCGGTAGCCTAGTGGTCCAGGCATCGGATCATGGCAGGCATGTCATGAGTTTGAGCCCAGTACCACGAAAGACCCGCCGTGTTGGGGAGCGATGCATGTTAAATCTGTTGAGAGCTCAAACGTCCTCCCGTTGGTGTGGTAGTTAGGAGAGGGGAATGCCAGCTCAGGTGTCGTCCTCGTTACTTGAGAATGGTTCAAAATTATGAGGTTCGTCGCCAAAAGCACTCGTGTACCTGAACAGTACTGCATTAATCTTCACTCACTCGAACCTCGACAGAATTAACAACTGGTTTTATGAATGTTTAATCTTGGAAAAAAAATGTATTAATTTGTTTTAATTTTATTTTACGGTACTTTTTTGTTTCTAAGAGAAATTTATATCTTAAATTGAAAGCTTTTGTAAGCATGTTTTTGAAATATCTGTTTGTGAAAGTGAGTTCTACTTTTTTGAAATTTTTGGCTCTTAAAAGAGCCTTTTTTATTTTTCGTTTTATTTTTTTAAAAAATGTATCAGTTTTAATATGTTGAACTCTGGTCTTTTATTTTTATTGGTTTATGTGTTAAGAAAGTTTTAAATAAATTGTGTGATAATCTTGAAGCAGTTCTGGTCAATACAAAGAGCCACATTGCATGACTTACAGGTTATAGTGGTTCTTTTTTGTACATTTTTTCGCGCGATAAGCGCACCTTCTTTTCTTTTTTCGTCAAATGGCCAATGAGAAAATGTATTATCATTTGTCCTAACTTTTTTTGTTACTGAATGCTCTGCATTTTTATGATTTATTTTTCCTATTAGAGATGTAATTAAATTCATTCTAAATTCTTTTAAACTGAATTTTGACGAAGTTCGGCATGATTTAAAGATTAGAAAAGCATTTGGAACAGCAATATCGATGAGGCTAAAGAATAATTTTTTTGTCCATTTTCTAGTTCGTCTAGCAAAAGAGTAGGTGGATGCCATGCGGTCTCCTAAATCAACATATCCCATATGCTTGTTGTAATCTGCCACAATTTTTGGCCTGGTAGTTGTTAATTTTTCTTTTTCGCATAGAGAAATGTCACCATCAAATTTTTTTTAAAATCTTTTTCGTTCTTCAGTGATTAATTCGTTTCGGGGGCTGTGCATATTGGTCAGCATATATATTTGCCTCTTATCTTTCCAACACAATGCTGTCATTCCATTACAAAATTTCACGGCAACATCACCTTGTCTCATTTTACAAGGAGCCAGATCCTTTGGAAAATGTTTTCTATTAGATCGCACAGTTCCACAGGAGTTATATATATGTATATATATATATATATATATAATACATCTTTCTTTTAAAAGGTCTCGAAAAAGTTCCGGCGAGGGAAAAAAATTATCCATAAAGACTTTATGACCTTTCCCTTTTATACAATCTGTCATTGTATATACAACGTTATAGGAAGCAGATGTTGAAATGTTTTCTTTTTTATCTTTACCTAGATGTACTCTCATATCATAAGTATAGCCAGTGGCATCTGCAATTTTATACATTTTCAAACCCCACTGTTTGCGTTTTTTTGGAATGTATTGTTTGAATAACACTCTTCCTTTAAATTTAATATCTTCATCAAAAGATAAATTTTCTGTGGGATCATACACTTTAAATATCCTTTTAAAAGAATCAAAAAGTTTTTGTATTTTCCACAATCTGTCGTAAGTTGGAGAATCTCTGCTTTCTTTTAAACTATTATCAGAAAAGTGTAAGAATTTTAAAATCATTAGGAAACGTTCTCGGGGCATCACTTCTCTGAAAATCGGAGTTTCTATCAGATTATCAGTTGTCCAATAATCCTGTAAGCTATCCTTTTTCGATCTGTCCCATCAATAAAATAAGGCCAAGAAATTTTTTAAAATCTCATTTTTATCGGTTGGTTTCCATGAAGATGCATGCTTTCTTTTATCAGATGATTCTCCATGAAGGTTAAGTAGATCAAATGCATATGTATTAGTTTCTTCAACCAGAACTGCTAAAATTTCGTCTGTTAACATCAGTAAAAAAATAGTTTTCAGTTTTGAAACTGATAGCATCAACTTTCAATCCAACTTTGCTAGAAAATGGCAATACATTTATCATTTCCGAGCCTTCTACCTCTTTCCATGAGAATAAGCCATCAGCTTCCTCATCAAAATTAGCTGATACATCTAATTCAATCTCATTATTTTCCAAAATACTATTTTCAAATTCTGAATCACTATCATCAAAATTTTCTTCATCTAAATTTTTCATCAAATTCTCGATCTCGATTTGTGTTAGAAATTTTCGGGGCATTCTAAAAAATAGAAGGAACAGCAAGATAAAAAGAAAAATATGTTGCTCAGACAACGTATAGTCATCGAATGAAGTATATATATATTAAAGTCGAAACTTGTTCCTAAATGTCGCCAATGATAAGGAATGCGCAAAATGTTGGCGAAAAATAACCCACCCAATTATGGACAATAGAAGCAAAGTCATAAAATGGGTCAGGGAATATCTTAAAAGGATATGCAGAAAAAAAGGGTGGGGGGAAGAATTCTCTCTAAAGCCTTGGTACGACAGTCGTACCAGTGCCGATGCGAGTGACAAAAAAATTTCTGGTATGGCAGTTGTACCGCCGATGTTTAAAGGTTAATTTGTGTATTCTAATCAATTTTTTTTATTTAGTTTTAACTCAATGATCTGTGTCAGATATTCTTGTGCAGTGGCATAACAGAGAATATTAGCGCCCCCCTGCAAACTCAAGTTTCGGGACCCCCAAGCCCAAATACGTACTTAGTCAGTCAAGCTTTGGGCCCCCTAGAGTCCTCTCCCCCCAACAATGCGGAATTTGTGGGTGTCATCATTATGCCACTGTTCTTGTGATGCTAACATGCAGAAATTTCTTAAATGAAGTACTTTGTTTTGTGACTTTATCTGTCTCTAGTGATCATTTATATATCTATATATATATCATTTATATATCTATATAAATACATATATATGTAATAATTCCCTCTAGCATCTTTTTAATAATATTTAAAAGAAGCTTTAATTCTTTGGTTCCAAAACTAACACCCTAATCTTAATCATAATCAATTAATATTATTACAAATCAATTAATATAATTAATTATATTAAAATCCCTTTCCGGCCTATTTTAACCAATCAGAACTCTTGTTAAAAAATAGTCGTACGGTCTTCACTGCCGGGTATATAAAGTGAAAATTTTGTGTGATCACTCTCTTTGTCTTTGTGTTCATCATGCGAAATGTAGTTGCTGCTTGTCGCTTCTGTTATGTGTCTATTTTTATGTTCTTACCAAATAGATGTGAAATATAAAAGTGATTGTGAAATATAAAAATGATTGACCATCTACGTCAGTGATCCGCAACCCCCGGTACTGGTCCATTGATCAAATGGTGACATGTTGCATAATCATACGACATGGCTGCTGTCGATTTTCTTCATCATAAAAATCCACCAACTTGGGCCGGGGTCAAACCCACAATCTTGGGTGCAAAAGGCCAGCGACAAATCAACTATGCCACCCAGTTGGCACTTTATATAATGCTCGTCTTCGGAAAATTTGTAATCTTTATTATTGCAGCTGTATTCCTAAACTACTAATGATCAAAATTAAACGTCTTATTTTCATAGTAAATTGGTACATTTTTGTCATTGCTGGACTGTTATAAAGATTGCTGTTGGAATTTTTTTGTACATTTTAATTATAAGATCTAAATACAAGGATATTTATGTTTAACTGGCATTAGTTTGAAACTAGAAATGTATTCTTAGTTCAGGAAGTAAGATTTATAAACAGTGAGTTTTAATATAACTTTGCTTTTTATTTTCCCCTGGATCTCTATGCAATGTAAGTACTACATATTTTTCTCTTAATTCTAGTTTCTAAAAATTCTAGTTTTCTTCTTTTTTTTCTCATTGTAAGGTAAGGAGCATGTTTTTTGAACTATAGAGCTAGTGATTTTAAAGAAAGTTTGCTTTTGGATTAGATCAAACATTTTTGTTCTGAAGTATTAAACTTTTTTAATATAATTACACAAGCAATAAAAAGGTAAGACTGTTTAGTTGGGTAAGCATAATTTGGGACTTGTCTCTTAAAAGTACTCTTACTTCTAATTTTTATTAAAAAATTTGACAAGTCTAGTATATGATTATTATACAAGAATTAATGGCAAAATTATGCATATTTTTTCAGATAGATTTAAAGTGAATTCTCATGCTTTTTTTGTCATTTGTAATAATACTTGTAATTTTTACAATACAGAAATGCCTCATTTAGCATGGTTTATTCTTTGAAAATACAGCAATAAGCAAATCTGCTTCAAGTGAAACATTATTTCTCTAGGAACAAATTACATATTTTCCCTATCATTTTTTATCTAAATAAATACTTGGCATTAAACAAATATGAAAGGGTGAAAAGTACTAATAATGGAAGTAAAATAACTAAAAAGTAAAAGATGCTTAATGTTTGCATAATGAAAAGGAAAACATATTGCCTTTTGCTAGAAAATCATTTTCTGCAAATATTTTGGCATTTAGAAATAGTTAAAAGTACAAAAAAAAATCTTTCAAAAGTCAGTGACCATAAGTTCAAGTTGTTTTTTTTTTTTACATTTTTCAAAGGATAATTTGAATGTAAGAGTTAAAAACATTCATTTTTTAAATAAGTAAATTTTAAATTTAGATTTGTTTTAACTGTTTATAAAGTGTTTTTTTAGTTAAAATTACCAAAAAAATGAAATTAAAATCTCCAAATGTAACATAAGTCATTTGATATTAGCAAAGATAGGTCACCAGTTATAAACTTTTAATTAGGTTGAGGGAGTAAAAGCAAAAGAAAATATAACATTTGACTGTTTTAAAAATAAACTTCTTGAGGTTGAAAATTGTAACATTTGTGAATAAAACTTATCTTGAACATATTGCTAAAGCATGGCAGAGAATATTGTTGAAGAGATGAAACATTCACATCTAGAAGTATATAAGTATTTAATGAATTTTTACAAAAAAAAAATTTATTTAATTACTTTCTTTAAAGAGCAGAAAAGCTTAAGTTAACAGAATTGCTAACTAAAATGTTTTAAAAAGTAATAAAGAGGAAGTGCAAGTCAAAATCAGTTCAATGTTACATTTTTAAACATTTTGTATTCAGAAATTATTTAACCAGAGGATAAATAAAACAGCATTGATGATGAAATCATTTTAAGATATATTTGAATGTGTTTAGCCAAAGGTTGGTTGAAAAATTACCTGCTTGTAATGGCCTGTGATAAATGGTGTATAAAAGATTGATTTAAAATGTACCACGTTTTAAAATTGTATATTTTTTTGAAAATCAAGATGTGGAATTATAAATCTGAAATTATGACTTTTTTAATTCTGTGTTTATATTTGTACCATTTAAATCAGCGATTCTCAAAGTGGTATATATCGACCTCCAGGGGTCCATGAAAACCTTCAAGGGGTCCACGTCAGCTAAAAAATAATTTGGGGCCCATATGGTGTAAATGGGGGGGAGCTCTACAATAGTGGCTCGCATTAATCCAGACTGTGACTTTAATTTTAAAAGAAAATTTAATCAAGTGTGGGGGAAGGGAACAAGATTTTACCTATTTAACAGATTTATTTACTAAATTTAAAAATTGTAATTTGCAGTTACAAGTATAAGTTTTATTAAAACAAGGACCATCGTTTCAGCGTTTCTTGCCAGAATCAAGCAAAAGGAGTATAAGATTGGACTTTGGGAATTTTTCCAATTTCTCTGTTTGTCAGTCAATTTGCCAAGTAAATGATATTTTAACCTATGTTCAACATTTAAAGGCTCTTTATTCTAATTTTGAAACTAGGCTTCAGAATACTTTGACTGTGGGAATACCATAGTATGGAATGAATTTGTTGGGAATGGAAAGGGGGGAGTGTTTTTAGGAGTGTACGACCAGATGACAGACGAGCGCCTGGGGTTTCTCTTTTTGCCTGTGGCAACAGGGGGAGGTGAAACGCTCTGAAAAGGGAAGGGGAGAATTCCTCTAGATGTGTTTGGCTTTAAGCAGTCGCGATAGTATTTAACCTTTTTTTATACATCCATGTAAATAGCTTAATAAATGTTTTATGTAATTGAGAAACGCTCGTCGCCACATCATTTATTTTGCACTTAGTTTATTGTTTTGTAAATGAGTACTGAATTGAGATAGGACATTTTTTGGTGCCCCCGGGTGGACCATGAGTGTTAGAAAAACATTTTTGAATATAAGAAAGTAAAACATGGATGCTTTAAAATTGAGACGCACACCATTAAGGACAGCCTTCATGAAGGCTGTAAATCAGGAAATTACCAAAAATGATCCAGTAGAAGTGGCTTGGAAACTGCTTTTGAAATGTTTAATGCAAAAGGCGTTTAACTGAAGATATTCTAGAACTAATGATAGTCAAATTGTACGCAAGAAGCCTACAATATTGAATTTGAAGCCATTGAAGGTTACACTGAAAAAATGATTGTCTGGCAAGTCTGCATGAAAATTATAATGGAGGCAGATGCTTCGAGACAGAAGGACAACCACAGCCTGGTCACATCATCCTCATCTGAGTCTGCTCAAGATTCAGTTCCATCAGTTTTCCGGAGAGTTGACAAATTGGCTGCGTTTCCACAACTAGTTAAAGAAAATCCATGAAGCTGAGAACATTGATGTCAAATTTTTACTACTTAAGTCAGGCACATAATTAAGTAGTAAAAGTTTGCCTTAATTAAGGAGTTGTTGCCTGAATTAAATACTTAATTCAGGCAACACCTCCAAAATACCTGACCAGGGACGTAAATGAAACATGTTCTACAGAGCACAGAAATCAAGGTCAATTTATCTTCTCTATATGGCAAGATAAAGGCCCAGCTATATGCCTTAGAGTCCTTCTGAGTCACCAAAGAGAAATATGCTGTTCCCGCTGTTGGAAGGGGGCTGCGGTAGCCTAGTGGTTAAGGTATCCAACCATGGCAGGCATGTCATGAGTTCGATCCCAGTACCACTAAAGACCCGCCGTGTAGGGCAGCGATGCACGTTAAATCTGTCGAGAGCTGAAACGTCCTCCCGTTGGTGTGGTGTGGTAGTTAGGAGAGGGGAGTGCCAGCTCAGGTGTCGTCCACGTCACTTGACCATGGTTCAAAATTACGTGGTCCATCGCCAAAAGCCCTCGTGTAGCTGAACAGTGCGACGTTAATATTAACTCACTCACCCGCTGTTGGAATCCTGTCTTCCCGCTGAAATTCTGCGTGCCTGGAAGAGATATGTTGGACATTCTTCAGATGAATCGGGTAAGAAAGACCTTGATTCTCTAATGAAATTTTTATTGATAGAAGTAAACAAATTAGAAAATCTTTCCACTACTGTGACTGCCTCATCCTTATCTCTGTTTCTTCCCTAGACTCCATCAGTTTTCCAGAAAGTTGACGGATTGGCTGCGTTTCCACAACCAGTTCAAGAAGAATCCAGGAAGCTGCGAATATTGATGATGGTGGCAAGTTTTTACTGTTTAATTAAGGGTTAAATTAAGTAGTAAAAATTTGCCTTAATTTAGTAGGAGTTGTTGCTGAATTAAATACTTAATTCAGACAACTCCAATATCCTCGACCAGGGACATAGTTGAAACTTGTTCTACAGAACACAGAAGTCAAGAAGGTCAATTTATCTTCACTGTATGACAAGATCGAGGCCTAGCTACACACCTTAGTCATTGGGAGTCACCAAAGATAAATAAGCTGTTGAAATCCTGTTTTCTTGTTCAAATTCTGCATGCCTGGGAGAGATACATTGAACATTCTTCAGATGAATCAGGTAAGAAAGACCTTGATTCTCTAATGAAATTTTTATCGAATATCAAATGAAGATAGGATAAAATTAGTCAGAATCAGTTTTGATTCTGATAAATTAAACCAAGAAAAAATTAGGAAATCTTTCCACTACTGCAGATCTATTTAATAGTAACTTTAAAGACAGGAAAGATTTTAAATTTAAGAATAGTGATAATAATTGTATATTTTGTGAAAAAATGCATGCTTTCGAAAAATTGTGAAGCAACTTCTGTGTTATATATTATTTTAAGAATGCTGCGATTAAAAGGGGCGTGTGTGTTACATTTGTTTAATAAGGGGTCACATTCATGTAGATCAAATGTTAAATGCATAATATGTAATAAACAGCATTACGCTGTTTCTAATAATGTTCAAGATTGCCTTTGAGAACTGGTTTGGAAACTAAAAGTGCAAGCACTGAGAATAGCACGTCAGTTGGTCCATTTAGCACTAATGTTTTAGCTAATCAAGCTTGCACTTCTGAAGTTCTTTTGCATACTCTTGTGGTTATGTTGCAAAACGGAAACCGTGAGACACTGGATCTCAAAAATCTTATATTTTAAAATCCACTGCTGAAAAGTTAGGATTTAAATATGAAGGAGAAGAATTAGTTCATACTTTATTTGGCTGTTCAAAAATAAAAATGTATAGACATAAAAGTTGTCAGATAGAGGTCATAATTTTGGAGAGGGGATAGAAATATTACTATGAACAGATGTCGCTGGAAATTTACTGGCTGGATCTATGTTCTATTTAAAGTCTGGTCCTGTAGCAATACAAACTAAATTAGGTTAGACGCTTATGGGGAAAACTTATAGGAATGAGACTAAGCTTGTTAAAAATAATTTTATGAATGTTATTCCATGTTTGTAATAGGGCCGCGGTAGCAGAGGGGTCAAGGTATCGGATCGTGGCCGACCTTGTCAATTGCAATATTCAAATTTGAGGAATATCAAGAGTTTTTTAGACCTTTGTTTATCAGAAATAATAATTGAAGTTAATGATAATAAGGAACTTTCGTTCATTATTTTCTCCCGCATTGGGCACCCGCAGTACAAGTAAAATAAGACCTGTTTTTCACACGCGTCCGCGCGAACAAAGGGTTCTCCTTCTGTAAATGACTGTCTGGAGAAAGGCCCAACTTATTGAAGTCATACCGATTATACTTAATCGTTTTAGAAAGTATGTTTGGGGTTATTTTGGAGATAGAAAAAGCTTTTTTTTATAAATTGGAGAAAGGGAGCAAGATAGATTTTTTTAGGTTTATGTGGTATGATAGGGAAAATAGGAACCACTTTATAATCTATCGTCACCGTCGTGTGGTTTTTGGAGTGACATCGAGTCCTTTTTTTTTATTAGGAACTATATTAAATCACCGTTTAGATAATGCTCCTGAAAACATTGGTAATGTAGCTAAAATTTTGAGAATCATTTTATGTTGACAACTGTGTGACTAGCTTTGAGACCGAAGAACAGTTGCAAAACTTTATAGTTGAATCTAAAATATTATCTTCAGCACATTTTAATTTAATAAGCTGGCAGTCTAAAGCACACTCAGAAACATTGAAAATAGCTACCCAAGAAGGAAGCTAAGTACAATCGCGAAAGTTTGCAAATAAGTACAGCGTAATGTTATATGCAAATTATTCAAGTTTCGTGCCAATACGCATGCTCATACACGCCGAGGTAGCGCTACAATCAGGAAGAGGGTGCTATGTAAGCCAGCGCAAATTCGAAGATTCATAAACGTGACGATTATCCGCCGATTGTAGGAAGACTTTGGTAAGCGAAACATGCCAGGGGTAAACGTGCTAGAAGACATTTCTCACAGTTAAGCGAGTTTGAGAGAGACCTGATCATCGGGATGAAAACTGCAGGTTGGTCGACGCGCCGTGTTGCTGGCCAGGTGGATCGTTCGGAGTGTGCCATTAGAAATTGTTGGGAGCAGTGGACACGAGAAGGTACCCGCGCGCGGAAAACCGGGTCTGGAGCGACCACGAGGAGAGAGGATTGAAGGATCGTGCGTCAAGCACTTGTGGACCCCACAGTGACTCGTTCAACAATACGAGCAGACGTAAGCGTAGCAATTCTTCCACAAACAATTTCCAGACACTTTGCACTAAGCGAATCGTAAATCCACGCGCCCTTTCCGTGCACTCCCTTTAACACCGGAATATTGGCAACTGCGTCTACAGTGATGCCAAGCCAGATCAATGTGGAATGTCACAGATTGGCGAAAGGTTGTGTTTAGTGATGAATCCCGGTTTGTTTTGGGGACAGATGATAAACGTGTACGGGTGTGGAGGCGCCCTGGTGAGCGGTGCAATTCCCCCCCACACTGTTCTACGTCACACTGCCCGCACAGCTGGTGTAATGGTCTGGGGGCCATAGCCTATGATAGCCGGTCCCCTTTAATTGTGATGTGTGGAACCTTAACGGGCCAACGTTACGTTGATGATATTCTTCGATCCCATGTAGGACCTTTCCTAAATGGTCTCCCAGGTGTAGTTTTCCAGCAAGATAATGCTCGTCCGCATACAGCAATAGTTGCTCAAGACTTCCTACGTCATTTTCAATCTCTTTCATGGCCGGCCCGCTCCCCCCGATTTGTCCCATGTAGAGCATGTGTGGGATTAGCTAAAACGGCAGATAACATCGTGTCACTCTGTACATGATTTAGAGTTGGCTGTTCAAGATTTGTGGGCCCATCTGCCTCAGGACAACATAAGGTGTCTAATCAACTCAATGCTGGACCGTGTGGCAGCGTGTATTGCAGCTGGAGGTGGTCCAATGCGCTATTGAAGTTGCCCAGTATTTGTGTCGTTGCTCACCCTGTATTCGTTTAATTGTCTTGTTTTTTTAGATCTTGTTAGATCAAGTGAATCTCTCATTTGTGTCATTATAAGCATTAAATTTCATTTCAATCCGATGCTTTCTTCTTGGGTCGCTATTTTCAATGTTCCTGAGTGTATTATCAAATCCTGAAATATTTTCAGAGTTGGAGAGCCAACCTGATAACTTTGAGACTATGGTTTTAGGATTAATTTGGAACCTCAAAGATGATTTCTTGTTTTGTAATTTTAACTATCAGAAAAGTGAAGGTAAGGCTATAGCTAAAAAGTCATTGTTATCTATAGCTAATCATATTTTTGATCCAATTGGTTTTACGGCACCTGTGACTTAAAAACCAAAATTAATTTTACAGGAAATTTGGAAACTAATATTAAGATATGGGATGAAATTCTGTCTGAAGTTATATTAAATCAAGTTAAAAGGTGGTTAGAGCAAACTCCCTAAACTAATATTAAGGTATGAGATGAAATTTTCTCTGAAGTTATTTTAAGGTAATCCGACTACGTTCGGAACCATGATTTTAAAAAAGCGCATAAATAGATAATTTTCATGATATTTAGTGTCACTCAGATTAGAATACATGCTTAAAATTGTTTTAAGGACATTTTGACAAAAAAAAAAAATTATTTAAATATAATATTTTGGCAAAAAATTAACTTAGAATAATCTTTTTTCCAAATGTTCTCCTTTTGTGAAAAATGGTTCTATTATAATATTTTGCGGGTATATAGCTCAAACCTCTCTACAAAGGCTCAACTAGAATTTTTGAAAAATTCACATTATTTTCAGTTACCACCAATTGAAATAATTATTCACGTTTTTTTCTTAAAATTCTTTCCTTCGCCAAAAGCTCTCGAGCAGGTGAGCAGTGTGACTTGAATATTCACTCTCTCACTTTGCAATTTTTTAACCCCCGGAAACAAACTGTGCCTTTTTTAAAAAATAGTTGTATGTTGCAAAAAGAAAAAAAAAGTAGAAATTTTTATAATTGCAAAATTTTACAGCTGTATTGAATTTTGAATTAAAATTATGAGCATTTTTTGAAATATTCGATACACGCTAAAAAAGTTTGATGCAGTTATTTTTATAAATGAAGAAGTTATTAAATGCGTGATTTAAAATTTTGAGTACTTTTTAAAAATTCGTAAAAAGCGGTTTTCGGAATTTTTTTTTTTAATCACTAACAATAAAACCTCAAAGTGTGAGTTTTTTAAAAATCATTTTCATTTGAACGCATCCCTAATGATTTACTTTAGAAAAAAATCATAAAATATGCGAAGTATCTTTATTTGTAAAATAAAAACAAGAAAAAAAATTTACCGTATCGTGGCGAAATAAATTATCCTTCCAATTAAAAAATTGTTGGCGAAGTTATTAAATGCACGAATAAAATTTTTTGAGTATTTTTTAAAAAATCATAAAACTTAAGCGATGATATTGTTTTGAACCCGTGTAAAATTGGTAGAAATCAAGTGCTATGCCGAACCGCCCACGACTTTCGCTGTAGAAACGTGAAAAGGCCTTTAAAGTAAAAGGAAGATATTGTGAGGATTGTTTAAATTGTGTAAAAAAAATTTGTTACTTAATTTTTTAACTCAATGATTTTAAAAGAACAAAGTAAAAACTTTTTAGTTCAGACGGTTAATTCATCATAATCATCAATACATAACGATTGAAAATTTTTGATCAATGATTTATGCAAAACAATACTACTTTATTTTTAAAAAATTTAATGTAAAGCAATACATTTACACGAAAGAGCAAAAAAAAAAAAAAAAAAAAACTGGTGCATGCATGCGTATGCAAATAAAGAGATGGAACCAGAGTACGGCGCGGCAGTCGACAAACGAGTGTCTGGCGCAATTGTTATCTGATTGATCTAGGCTTCACCGTCGATCGGGTGACGCAACTCGTAGGTAATATCACATAACTACTCCCAGTTTTCTCAATAACATTCCCAAGAAACCTAGCAAATGCAAAAATTTTCGACATTAATTAAATTACCTAACATTAAGAGTAGAAGGCTTTGAAAGCAAAGGGGTGACCAAATGCTTTCAATGCAATCAATTCAACCATACAGCCGACAATTGTCATTTAACACCAAGATGTTTGAAATGCGAAGATGCCCACCAGACGGAGTGCCAGATCAAGAGGGTCGAAACACACTTTTGTATCAACTGCCAAACTTATGGCCACATCGCCAACTATTCTAAATGCCTCCTTTTCCCCAAGCCCCGTAAAGGCAGCACTATTAAATCTAACTACTCCAATTTCGTAAACAGTCTTGTCAGACCTAATACATCATACGCTCAAATAACACAAGCACCTTTTAATTCCGTGGCTGCTCAACAGATTGCACCACATATCGGAACAGTTCCTGCTACCATACAACCTACGACTCAGGCTATCATTACCCCAATTCCCATCCAACAGCAAGGAAATAATACTAAAAACGAATGCTCAAACTTAATTACCCAGACCCTACAGCAAACAATTCAGGCCCTTTTCGTCTTAGTGCAGAAAATCAGTATTATAAATTTCTCAGAGATCCCCCCCCACCACTACCATTAAAAATAAAGCTAATAAAAAAGGAACTACTAGCACTATTCGAATATTTTTAGACGATGACGATGATTAACTTAAATACCCTTTCGGCGAACTGCATATTTCCAAAGTTCTTTTCTCTATCCTTATAATCTGTTAACTTTCCACAAGCTCCCGATTCCCTCTTCTTAACTTCAGTCCAGCCAATAGAGAGGAATCTCACTTCACTGCTTCGACCAATGGCATTGCTCTCTATCAACGCTACCACGTGCCTAATCCAAACCACAGTCAACTGCTTCTTCCCTTTCTTCGCCGCCATCTGGACCGAACCGAGAGCCCATCAATCACGTTCCTGAAAGCTGCATCTCTTCAACCAACCAGGAGACACCTCCACAACATGTGGCTACTACCAGACGCTTGCGTCATCTGCTATCCATCATCCCTGACAGCTTCAACCGACCGGGAGGGGCTGCGGTAGCCCAGTGGTCAAGGTATCGGATCATGGCAGGCATGTCATGAGTTCGAGCCCAGTACCACTAAAGACTTGCCGTATAGGGCAGCGATGCACGTTAAATCTGTGAGCTGAAACGTCCTCCCGTTGGTGTGGTGTGGTAGTAAGAGAGGGGGTGCCAGCTCAGGTGTTGTCCACGTCACTTGACCATGGTTCAAAATTACGTGGTCCGTCGCCAAAAAGCCCTCATGTAGCTGAACAGTGTGACGTTAATATTCACTCACTCACTCAACCGACCAGGAGCACTTCTGCCAGTCGCTAGCGACAGCCATGGCTCCCCATCCATCATCCCTTGACAGACCTCTCTACTAGTCAGGAGGCTCCTCATCCACACGAGACTACCATCAGACGATTGCGTCATCCCAGACATCGATTTCACCATACGTGGACTTAGAATAATTTATCATTTTGACTTTTTTTCACCGACATCAACAAAAAAGGACTCCGATACAAAAATTAGATATGCGACCAATGACCCTCAGCGTAGGACTCAGTTGTTTGATAGGTTACTGCTGCTACAATAGCAGGTTATTAAGATTTAAGTGAGTTTGAACGTGGTGTTATAGTCGTCGCACGAGAGATGTGACATAGCATCTCCGAGGTAGTTATGAAATTTGGATTTTCACATACAATTTCCGAGTGTACGGTGAATATCGGGAATCCGGTAAAACATCAAATCTACGACATTGCTACTGCCGGAAAAAGATCATGCAAGGACTGTAAAATCATTAGGATCAAGACATCAACCTAATCAAAAAAAAAAGTTTGATGTAACTGCTAGCAATCGTTGAGACAAAAGGTTCGCGAAATAAAATAATTCCTATTAAATAAAAATAATCCCTGTCGAATAAAAATAGTCCCTATTGAAATAAATAATCCCTATTTGAATCGGATATTGCTCACTATTTCATTGGTTTTAATTTTATTTTCTCGGAATCCTAATTTTTTTTTCTAAAATAAAAGTAGCCTAAGTTATTCCTTATAACATTAGTTATCTGCCAGTGAAAGTTTCGTCAAAATTGGTCCAGCCGTTTCAGAGATTAGCCAGAACAAACAGGCAGACTGAAAGACAGACAAAAAAATTTTAAATTGATTTTTTCATATAAGTACCGTATATACTTTTAAATGCATTTAGTAAAAAGCTGTTAATTTCAAATTACAAACAGACACTTCATTTTTATTTATATGTATAGATGAGTAATTAAAAAATTATGTACACTAATTTGAAATAATAATTACATACCTGATTGAGTTTTAAATGAATCACTGGCATAACTTGGTATTTGATCCCCTTCAAACCATTTAAAATGGTATTTATCATTTTTGAATGCCCAGCCATTATTTTCTGGTTGATATGTGGCTGGAGTTTTCAGATGAGCATTGTTCTAAATGGTACATATATAGTTTGCTCGCAGAAACTGCTGCAATAGCTCGCTTTTGCAAGGTGGCAGATTGCTACCATCAAAATTTCGCAACTTCTTTCTATCAAAAGCTTCGTTTACATCAGATTGTATACAAGTCGATGAACATTTGAAGTCGAGCGGCTTCATCATCAATTACATTACCGGCATTGTATACATTGCATATAAATCTCTGATTTTTCAGAAATTTGTTGTTCATCTGTATTTTCAATTAATTTGCTCATACCGAAGTTCTTGAAAGCTTCCTGGTACTTAGGAAAATTTTTTTAATGTTTTGTAAGGTTTTAATTTTCCTTTTCTGAAGAATGTGTACGATTAAAATCACATCCTGTGATGGCATGGTATCCAGGTAAGCTCTGACAAATTAACTGTCCCAACTCTGCATGTATTTTGGTTAGGTCCACATATCTTAAATTATTTCTAGTACCCGTAAGCATCCAAACAACAGAATCACTTTTACGAGGGTGCATGTTACCAAGCATTATAGCAGCAATATCAGTATCAATACTTCTGATTACTATTTCTGCTGGATAGTTGATGTTACATGCATGGTATACTAAGTTTGTATCTTCTTCCTCATGTGCTGGGCATGGCAACTCTTCATCAACTCTTGAGACAAATTTGTTGGATTCATTAATAGTGAAAGAATGACATTTTCTGAAATTTATGTGTATAATTTTGTTGCCAATAAATGGAACCACTTTATTAGTAGCCCAATGCGAAATAAAAAAAATCAACCAGAGCTTCTTTAAAATTTAAAATTTTCTGCTCTTTCACCAAGTCACTTGATCGAATTTGCTCAGGCCCAGTTATGGTGTACTCTAATTGCGCAGATTCTAACCATTGGGAATGCTTGTAATCTTTGATCGATGGTGTAAAGTATTGATCAAAGATCACGTCAATTCTCCATGTTTGTAATTGAGTGACCATTTGCAACAATTTTTTTGAAATATTTCCAAATGTTTTTGGAACATTTTTAATTGTATGCAATAGGAAAAAACCATCAGTTATTAGAACATCTATATGATGTGGTTGCTCATGCTGGATCACCTCTTTCTCTAGACATTTCATCAAAGCAGATTTATCGGTCTTATAAATAGTGCCATCCAAATGGCACATGGACAATGGTACTGAGGTAATTGGGTAAAACAAAATCTTTGAAATGTCTACATTGTAATCCATGGATACCCAGCATGCGTCCAAATAAATACTTTGGATTTTAATTTCTTGAATTTTACCACCTATATACTTGAACTTTCTTCTTTTTCTCATAATCTTTGAAGGAATTGTCAGTGGATATTTACTTCATATCTTTTTTAAATCTGTTAATATCAGATAAATATTCGGAAAAAATGTTTTACGTTGATAATCTTTTTTTTTTAATATTTGGAAGGAATTCCTCTACCAGGGGTGATGTGGATTTTCCAGATAAAATATTTATCAGTTGTTATTTGGGCACTTCGAAGCAGAAGATATTAATAAATCGATCGAAGGTAGCGATAAATTGTCTCAATTGTTTGGTATTTTTCCGGGTATTATGGAGATTGAAGTTTGTTGAAACATCTTGATGAGTTGGCAGTCCTAGTTCTAGATAAATTTGATTTATAATCGTAGACCTAACATGATTACGAGCCTACCGTTGACGTGACGAAATTGAATTTGTTAAGTGTATAACACCTGTGAGCCTTCTAGCAGCGTCTGCATTTATAGTTTGCTCTAATACCAGGTCAATCGTTTGTTTAGAAAATGATTTAGTGGCCCGTTTGATACCAAAGCAACTCCGTTTAAATTCTTCGTATAAGTCAGGATGGATTTCTGCAACTTTCAACAAATTATTATATTTTACGGTCCACCGTGCATAATTTTGTTGGTTGCATTGTAATGGCCTCTCACCTGGGGAAGCCATCTTCTCGACTTAAATTTGTAGGAGGTAAGGATTGATGATCCAAACTAGCCATGAGAATTCCAATTTATTATTACCAAATATAATCAAAGACAAGCCAACTATAGAGGGAAAATCTAGAGTGATATAACGATAGCTTAAAACCCTATGTGAATAAGCGCATGAGAAATCCTTATAGCTTAACTTAACTCAAAGTTTTCTTAAGAATCCTAACTTCTCCTTAACTTATTTTAATAGCGAAAGCCCGTCCTATAAGCACACGTTTAAATTCCGATCCTTACCATAACAGCGCTGCTTTCCGCTACTCAGCTCCTCTTCCTTCTATTTACAATTACTTAACTTCCACTATATATGCTAGTTAATCTGCATATCAAGGTTTCTTCTTGAGGGGGATGGCTGTGAAATAACTCAATTGCTGGCCCCAAAGATTCCCTAAGAGGATTAATACAAAATCACGTAAAGCCCCGTCACAGCATATAAAAAATATATTTGTAAATTTTAGGCAATGTTGATATGAAAAGTTCAAAATCCCCAGTGCGAATGCTCCGCGACATGTTCAAGTAATGATGTATAAGATTGATGTAAATCAATTAAAATTGTGAAGTTTTACCAAGTTCACCATTGAGACATCGTTGCCTGAAAAAAATAAATAATTAATTCATCAATTCTTTTAGATCTTCATTTTCAATGTGAAATGACGATATTTCACAGGAGTAGTAGTGACGATGAAAAATATCAACGAAAATGATGTATGATTTTTACATGTAATAATACTTTTTTTGTACTTAGTAATAATAAAATATTTTTTTTACTTAGTAATAATAAAATAATATTTTTTTACTTTATATAAGATGCTTATAAACGTAATAAAACTATTTTTCATTGGATTTCTTAAGCGATCACAATAGACTAAACGCCCTATCTCACTCGCACCCACCTTACACTCACATCTGCAGCAGACTTTCAATGTGTCTGGCAAGATGTAGAAACCATTAAAACTGTCCGGCTATAGAGGTAACATCTTTTTATAGATCCCCTAGTAAGGGATGTCTGGCAGGGGGTTGCAACTATACTAAGTGTCCGGCAATGGATGACGTGACCGCAATCCAAACTCCATACTCGCTGATCATTCTTATCTGTGTTGGTGACATCCGCAGAGAAACTTTAAACTTTTATAAAATAATGAAGGTCTGGCTGTCGTGGGCTCTTGGGCTACCACGCCTTGAAGCCATACTTTTTGCATCAAGTACCCTGAGAGTAAAAGGTCCCAAAAAGATCCAATGCGATCGAAGATTCTGCCTAAAACATTCAAGATAAATTTCTATCAATTCTTTTAGAGACGAAGTCGATCAACTCTTTGATTACAAAGTATAGAAAATTTTCTCTACTATTCCAAGCTATACCCAAAACTTTGTAAGTTAAATTATCCTTTTCAAAATGAGGATTTTCATCCGAAATTACTCCTTTATTTTGCCATGCCTTGTGCAGGGATTTCAAATTAATTTGCCATTTGTGTAGTGACACACTGGCATCTTCGAAAATTTTAATCGATTCTACAGTAATTGTCAAAGCTTGATTTACAAACTGTTGGCTTCCTATAATATCGTCTACATAAATATTTTCTTTCAATTCGTTAACTGTATCTGTATACTTTTTTTTCCAAATATTTCTTCAAATGATGTTTTATAGTTGCGCTCAATAAAAAAGGACTACTACTAATACCAAATAAAACTCTGGTGAATCGATATACATAAGGAGGCTGTGACTCATAGGAGGGGTCATTGAAAAACAAGAATTTTTGTTACGTCCCTATCCTCCTCATTTAGCATTATTTGTAAAAATGATTGCTTCGTGTTGGCAGTGAAAGCGACCGCATCTAGTCTAAACCTCAAAAGAACGAAAATTTCAGGATAAAGGTTTGGTCCTATATGTAGACAACTATTCAGAGAAGGGGAATTTACATCATGTGACGAATCATCAAATGCAATACGTAATAGGCTGGAAGGGCGATCTTTTCTAATTACTTCTCTGTGAGGAAGATAAAAAGTAACGTCGTTTGCGTCACTATCAGAATCTTGGACTAACTATTAAACCCTGTTTCAAATAATTCTGTAATACCTCTCGATATTCCAAGAACAAATGGGGATTTTTCTGTAATTTGCGTAAATTTTCTTGAACTATTACACTTATAGCAAGCGATGATTGATTTTCGCTGTTTCGACTCGACCGTGAAGACACCAGCCGAAGGTGGTTTCAACCGCAACTAACTTATTCAGATGTTCAATTTTTCCAGTAACTACATCACTGCTCCGATTAGTATTGTAATTAGCTCTTTTGACAATCTGGTCGGTCTGCGAGGACTAAATTTTCTAATTGAACTTGTAATGACTTTAAACAGCTCTTGGTTAAACTATTTATTACACAGTATGAAAATCATCAATAAATATTCTAGTACAATTTAATTGCAAAATGGGTCCGCAGATGTAGAATCTCTTTCGTGGCAATGTCTTTATATCGCTCGCATGAATTTATTAATTAAAGTGATCCTTTCGGGAAATGTCCTATACATTTGATATGCCAAAGGTCCACAGTTCGCTCTCGATAATTCCACGCCGAGTTTGGGTGAGCTCGCTGGCTCTATCTCCACCGTGCGGTTGCTGATTCGAAGCTCCTCGGTTCGAATCCGCCTGATTTTGCGAACTCCCAAGTATATCGCTAGCGAGAGGCCTCTTACCGGATTCTCTCAAGTCTGTTTCTCGTACTCCCTCGATCTCCCTTTTAAAACCTCGTTTCTCATGGTCACTCACTGCCTATTCCTTTGATCTCTTGTCTGTCGGCTGCTTATAGCGGGAGTCTGTCTGGGCGCATAGTGTGAGTTCTATCGTCTCAGACGCGCTGTCATGACAGGTCCATGAGAACCCGAAAGCACATTGTACCGGTGTCTCTTTTAACCTCTCGGACTCCCGTGGGAAAAATGGTCAGAATTTCCATTTGCGAAACTTTTTTCCCGGCAATTAGGGAAACGAATGGAATTTTCCCACGTTTGTTGGCGTCCCTTCTTAACAATTAGTAGAAAGAGACTAGGTACATAACAAACTGCTTGTGGAATATAGTCTGGTTCAGGAGGGGTGATATTTGCCCCCGAAATTAGGGGAAAGAGATTGGGTACAACATCACAGCTGCCTCCCTCCTTTAAGTGTCCCTTTCATGGGACACTAGGAAGTAACATTGAACTATACTGGCAACACAGTAAGTGGTCACGCATTCAGTGAGACCATCCTAGGGCAGCGTAATTAATGCAACACACAGGTTTAACTAAAAACAACACTAAGTCATTAATCCTCGAGAATTTTACCAGTTAACCTTTTTTTATATATAAGGGAGTTTGCATATCAAGAGGCTCAAAAGGTTTGATACCTAACATTATTCATTTTACACTTGCAATACAAACATCATTCACGCACACAAAAAAAAATCATTTAAAAGAAGAAAACTGAAAACACATTCTAACTTAACCCAATCCGTGTGCAAAATAATATCCATTGAGAAGTCAGGGGTGAACAAAATAAGTTCCAAGACAAGTTTATCTTTCAATTCTGCGAATCCCTTCTTGCATCTTTCGTACCGCGTAATGTTTTCTTTCTTAACTTTTCCCTTGTCAATCCACATCTCGGAAATAAGGTTTTGCGGGGTCGTAAAATTCCTCTCCATCACCAATTTTTAGAGGGACTAAAGCCTTTGTTTTCATGCGAAACGGTGCGCAAAGCAAATAATGCAGAGATAATCGTGTTCTCCCCATCTGCCCCCGATTCAGCGAAAAGAGCATTTAAGGGGACACGGTACCCTGTACACAATTTCTTGTACTTAGATAGTTATAAGAATAAAATTACACGCACTGTATTCAAACACATCTGTAATAAATATTTCATAAGCAAAATACTATTTTTAAACAAATAATTTTAAAAATATTAAAATTCCTATTACTTTTACAAATTTAAATATTTTTGGTCCATTTTTTTTCTGTTATTCCTGGAAGTATTTCCCACAATTCTGTGCATGGGATTGGTATTACAAGTGATATTTTTATTTTTACAATTTTCTCTTAGACACAATAAAAAACAGCTATGTCTAACTTTATAGATTTCTAAAAAAAGAACTGTTCATCTAAATACTTATTCCATGCACGGAATTATCAAACATATTATTTTAAACAACCAGAAAAAGTTTCAAAATTTTATTGTGAGTATAAAAAAGCCTTAGCATCAAACACATGATCATCATGAAAAATAAGAAGCTGAGAAAAAGCAATTTAAAGTTTTTGAAATAAAAAAAAATTATTGAAAGAGCTAAAATATAGTATCCATTCTAATATACACTGGTGTGCAAAAAACTGGTTAAAGACGAAGTCGAAAAATTAGCATATCAGCTGAACGAAGAGGCAGAGCGGACAGAAAGACCAATCAGGAGATTAAGTAAGGGGATGTACGGTAGCACATGCGCAGATATGCAGGTAGACGTAATGGGGGAGTGTCTTGAGTAGTATAAAGCATGTTGTCGGTGTAAGATCAGTATTTCTGGCAAAGAGATTGCACGCCGTATAGCAGTTAAAATCACACCGAGTTGCTGCCTCAGCGAGAAATGGCGAATAATCAATCTGTTAGACGACATCCGGATGCTTTTACCCGAGGTCGAATCATTGGGAAGTTGGAGGAAGGCCACAGTGTGACGAGTGTGGCTGCAGAGTTCGGAATTGCTCACAGCATCGTTTCACGACTTTGGAGACAATTTCAAACTACAGGAACAGCTATCCGGGGGTTCAGTAGTGGTCGTCCACGAGGAACCACACCCGCAGATGACCGGTACATTGTCTTACAGGCCAGAAAAAACAGGCGGGAGAAATCGCTAGACACACGACACAGGCGACTGGACGACCGATATCGCGTTTTACCGTGGCCAGAAGACTGCACGGTGGTGGTCTGTTTGCACGACGCCCTGTACGGTGTGTACCTTTAACGCCTGCCCATCGGAGAAGGCGTTCTCTGTAGTGCCGGGAACACCGGAATTGGAGAGACAATGAATGGGGACGAGTACTCTTTACAGATGAGAGCAGATTCAGTTTGAGTAGCGATTCTCATCGTATACTCATCTGAAGAGAGCGGGGAAGCCGATATCATCCCTCGAACATCATTGAAAGGGACAGGTATGGAGGTCGCGGTGTTCTCGTTTGGGGAGGCATCATGCTTGGTAGTCGTACAGACCTTCACATCTTCGACGCAGGTTCAGTCAACGGGACCCGTTATTGTAACGAGATTCTTCTTCCATATGTGCGTCTTTTTAGAGGCGCTATGGGTCTGCAGTTCCTTTTCATGGACGACAATGCACCATGTCATCGTGCCGAACAGCTCTCAGAGAGTGAGGATATTGAACGTATGGATTGGCCGGCACGATCTCCGGATCTCAATCCCATCGGGCATGTATGGGTTTTCTAGGCAGACGCTTGGCAGCTCGTACCTTACCACCAGTAACGATTCGGGAGCTTCGATTGGCGCTGCAAGACGAATGGGCAGCAATGCCTCAACTCATTGACACCCTCATTGTCAGCATGGGCAGACTCTGTGAAACCTTCCCAGCAGTCAGGGGAGAGCATATCCCCCTACTAAATACCGGATGTTTCTTGCTGGACTCCCATCACAGGGATGTTTCGGCCTTCAGTCGCGTTGCGCTCCATGCTACTTTTTCAATCAAGCTTCTTTTTATCCCTCTGATTTCTCTTTTAGTAAGTGTTGCTTACATATTACACATGCCCTTACGTATTGGGGGTCTTACGGTATTAAATGTGTTGATTTGGAAAGCTTTTGTACAAAGTTGTATTGAAAAAACCGTCTCGTCCTTAATTTTTGCACACCAGTGTATAATTGGCTTTGAAAAAAGCCTTTTGTTTTGATACTAATGGTTTTAGAATAAGAAAGGATGCAAAGAGCAAAATGGAATAACGTTTCTCACTTGCATAAAAACAAACGAATTAATTCACTTCTCTTCTAATTAAAGTATAAAGCTTTAGAATCGCGTGTAAAAGTAAATCAATCGAAATTGTTTAGGCTAGGATGATAGCGTCTGCATAAGAATCAGTATTTCGAACTTTTGTCAAAAGAGATCGAAGTCAGTTCGTTCGCGTAAGATGTTGACGGTTTCATCGGAGCACCTGATCTCCGAAGAGATCTTAATCTCCTATCAGAACATTTGGGGAATAGCATTGAAATTCTTTACTTGCTCTTGTTAAAAATTAAAGTAGAAATAGTAAGTACTAGATTGCTAGTTAAACGGGGTCGTCGTGCGACCGAGGATCATTTAGAGTGACTCGCTCGACCAATGGCCGAGGGTTTCCCGACCAATGGGCGAGCGAGCTTTCGACGAGTGTTTGGTATGGGAAGTGCAGGGAAGGAATGCGATCTGTGACGGGAGAGGAACTCTCTCCATTGGTCGGGCAGCTCGTCTCCCATTGGGAGGACGGGTCACTCGGAAGAAAAGGGGAGTTGGCAGAGAGAAAAAATATTCTCACGCGAACGGTATTAGGAGATCTTAAAAATTAGATAGATATTTGAAATTTAGGGGAGGTCCCGAGATCGGATTGAATCGTCTTTAAAAAACTTTCGTTTTGTGGAAAGAGGGAGTGGTCCTACTCCGTCCCCTCTTTTAGCTCTAGTATCACTAACTTTCCTCCCATTATCGGAAATACTTCGTCTAAACCCAATTTCGCTTTTTCCCTCTATACAGGAAGGTCTGAGCCCTTCTTTTGCTCTGAACTAAAATCGGAACTCCTTATATTGGCAGCCGCGCCTGTTTTCCGTCAAACGCCGGGATTTCTATCGTTGTTTCGTCTCCGTCTATTTGGGTGAGGAGAACTGGATCCCCGTTTTCCATCGAAAAGTCGTTCGCGTTTTAACTCGCGTCCTTTTCTTTCTCGGGAGGAAACGCTTGACTAGCGATTCGAGTCACTAACGCATTGATCATGTGCACACCCTTTTCACTTGACTCAAATGATTTCCGCGGTGTGGTTGCTCAACAGGTAAGGTTCGCTCGAGCTGCTATTAGGTTTGATTGCCGCTTTCGTGTAAAACTCGCCTCCATTGGTTTTAAATTTTATTTGGGAGTGGTAAGCAGTGTCATACGTCATCCAACGGGCTTTTGATTCAATCATATTCTCCCAAAAGATCGTTTTCGTTTATCGAACTATTTGCGCCCACATCTATGGAGGAACCGGAGTCCCTCCAACACACATGCTACACACCATTTATTTCAAATTTAACTTTAAATTTTTCGAAAGAGTCCTCATTCTCCGCGTTTACTCGTAAGCTAGCGACTGTTTCAAAATTGTCTTTATAAGTCTAGAACAAGAGGGTTTAATGTGCCCAACTTCGTTGCAATAGTAACAAAATAGTAGCAAATTTTCCTGAAATCATTTCTAAAGGAACGTTAACATGCTTACTTTTCCCGCTAATCTGATTAACCTCGTCATTCACAAAAGGTTGCCTATCGAATTGTTTACGTTCCCCTGCTTTTATTGTACTTTGTTTTCTATGCACTTTTTTACCGCTTCGAAATGGTCTAATTTTCCTGCTAGATCGGTAGCGTCCCATGAATCGATAAAATGATCCACAACCTCAATGGAGGATCTTTATTTAATTGCTCGGTCACTAACAATTCTTTTAACCTCAGTCAAATCTTTTATTTTCATCCCTGTTAACCAATTTTCCAAATAAGACCTTAAATCAAAAACTAAGTCTGACCATAAAGTATCTGGTCTCCGCTGAATTGATTCAAATCTATCTCTAAGGGCTACAAGAGTTAGCTGGAACTATTCAAAAGTAATTTTTAATGTGAGGATAATTGTCTCTTCTCTCCGGTGGTTCTTTCGCCATCAATTCATTTGATTTCACAGGAAGCAACGGAATGCGTTGTGAAACCCACTTATCTTCCGATACTTTTTTCCTTTTTGGCTTGCCTCTCGAAAATTTCAAAAAATAGATTAATATCTGTATTTTTGCATCAAATTTCTATATTTCAATATCACGTCTATTTACCACTTGCCCTTCTAAATTATCCGTATCAGTGGCGTTAGACAATCTTAACCGCTCCAACTCTTGATCACTGATTAGCTTTTCACATTCTTTTTCTTCCCTAAGTTACTCTGCCCTTTCTTTCTTTTCCTATAAAACTCCTTCCATCACCGCTTTAATCGTTTCCATATCATTATTCTCACTTTGTAAAGTTCTATCCTTACGTTCTACTTAGATCACCGTGGGCTTCCACCACTAATTTCCTTGCTATATCTAACAGGTCAACTTTTCTTAGTTTTAAAAGGAAAGACATCATGCAATTATACACAATAAACAAACTAAACAAGAGTACTACAATAAATAAAGAAAACACACATACCCAAACAGTACAATCCTATTAGTACTGCTAAAAAAATGTAAAGTAACTATGCAAAAATTGACAATATGTGCTTTAAACCACAACCGTACTCATCTATCAATAGCATAAATGAAAACACAGTGCTATGATTCTGACCCCCTAAACAAAACTAACATAATAAAAGAAACACCTTCATACAAAGCAACTCTTTTAGACTCTTGGCAAACAAAATTCACTAACGCGAGCACGAAATTCAATTAGATTTCCAAACAATACTTAACTAACAACAACAACAACAAAAATAATAATAACTACTGTCCCGAGCATAATCTCAAAGCAAGGGACTTTTACCTCTCGCTCGACGAGTCTCCCTATGTGGTCACTGCTGTGCCGTTCCTTCTCTTATCGTTTGAAAATCTCCTTTTTGTAGTTACCGCTGCTGCTCCACTTTTTTTTTCGTTCGGCGAACTTTAAACTTCGTTGGTATGAACTGTATTCAGTCCACACTCTTTACTGGAACCGTTTTTCTCGTATATCACACACACAAAAAGGTCCCGAAGAAAACTCTGTCTCACTTGATCAAATCGATAATACTTTAATTATTCAGCTTTTGGACCGAGGGCACTAAAATATTTAAGCGTAAATTCAAGCATTTATTCCATTTGCATGCCACTACGCTGCCACCAGATAAACAGTATAGCTGTTACTACTTAAACAGCTCTGGGTTAAACTATTTATTACACAGTATGAAAATCATCACAAAATATTCCAGTACGAATTAATTGCAAACTGGGTTCGCAGATGTAGAATTTCTTTCGCTGCAAAGTTTTTATATCGCTCGCATGAATTTATTAATTAAAGTGATCCTTTCGGGAAATGTTCTATACATTTTATATGCCAAAAAGGTCCACAGTTCGCTCTCGATAATTCCACACAGAGTTTGGGTGAGCTCGCTGGCTCTATCTCCACCGTGCGGTTGCTGATTCGAAGCTCCTCGGTTCGAATCCGCCTGATTTCGCTGACTCTGAGGCATATCGCTAGCAAGAGGCCTCTTACCGGATTCTCGCAAGTAAAGTCTGTTTCTTGTACTCCCTCGCTCTCCCTTTTTAAACCTCTCGTTTCTCATAGTCACTCATCGCCTATCCTTTTGATCTCGTCTGTCGGCTGCTTATAGTGGGAATCTGTCTGGGCGCATAGTGTGAGTTCTATCATCTCGGACGCACTGTCGCCACAGGTCCATGAGAACCCGAAAGCGCATTGTACCGGTGTCTCTTTTAACCTCGCGGACTCCCGTGGGAAAAATGGTCAGAATTTTTGCGAAAATTTTTTCCCAGCAATTGGGGAAACGAACGGAATTTTCCCACGTTTGTTGGCGTCCCTTCTTAGCAGTTAGGAGAAAGAGACTGGGTACATAACATACTGCTTGTGGAATATTGTCTGATTCAGGGGGGAGGGGGGTATTTTCCCCCGAAATTTGATCAGTAACCAAAGCCTCTGTCTATTTTCAAATTTGGTGAATCTTTTCTAAGAACTAATTTAACTTCAATCATCTTTTTCTATATCAGTTTTATTCCTGAAAGTATACACTGACAACTTTTCTTTTCTAACTAGCTGCATGGCCAGGCGTTTGTACGGGTTTCCTCTACTTTTTTAAATTTTCCTTTTCCTGAACAAAATCCGCACTTCTAATACTCTTTTTCAAAATGACTTCCCCCTCTTCCGCTTAGCTTGACATTGCTCAGGCTTTTACCGAGTGTATCTTAAAATTCCCTGTTTTGAAATTTTTTCGCTTTTTGTCAGACGAGTTTATTTCCTCCCGGCTTTACACGAACATTTTTAAAGGCATAGCATTGTCATGGAAATTCCCCTTCCCCTCTGGCTATCAGGTGGTTCTGATATGTGTATATATTGTGATTTCTATATTAACGTCATTACAAAATTCTCGTGGTAATTTCCCACAATTAATTATTACTGCCCTTTTAGAATTTTGGCTACCACTGAAGACCCGCTGTTTAGAGGAGCGGTGCATGTTGAATCTGTCGAGCTTAAAACTCCTAGCGTTGGTGTGGTGTGGTATAGTATTTAGGAGAGATAGGTGCCAGCTCAAGTCTCATCCTTTTCTTTTGACAGTGGTTAAAAGTGTCAAGATGCGTCGCCAAAGCTCTCGAGTAAGTGAACACAGTGGGACTTTAATATTCACTCACTCAGCAACTTTTTAGGCCGCGGAAACGAAAATGTACCTTTTTTTAAAAATAGTTGTATGTTGAGAAAAGTTTAAAATTTTTATAATTACAAAATTTCACAACTGCATTAAATGTTGAATTAAAATGCGAGCCTTTTTTGAAGTGTTCGATACACGTGAAAAAAGTTTCATACAATTATTTTTAAAAATACTTGAAAATTTAAAAAATGTTTTCAGCATTTTATTTTTTAAATCATTAACTCTAAGAGATCAAAGTATGAGTTTTTTAAAAATCATTTTCATATAAACACATCGATCTTAATGTATGTAAGACATAAAGATATGTCAAGTATTGTTTTGTAAAAAACAAAAAAAAAACATACTGTATCGTGGCGAAAAAAATTATTTTTCAATTACAAAATTGCTGCCGAAATTACTATTAAATGCGCTAATAAAATATTGAGTATTTTTTAAAAAATTGTAAAAATTAAGCGATTATATGTTTCGACCCGAGTAAAAACGGTAGTAATCAAGCGCTCTGCCGAACGCGCCAGGATATTCTCGGGAAAAAAGGAATGGAAAGATCTTTAAATTAAAAGGAAGATATATTCGATTTTGCCAAATCTGGTGATTTTCAATATTTATAGGTATCTTCTTTTCTAGTGTAACCTTTCATCAAACGAGACGTGCACAGGAGGAAAGAGTCATTTGCCGCCGGACAGGTTTTCGCCCACAAACACTTGGCTCTTGTAAAATTTCGCTATTTAAGTTTTAATTTTTTTTAGCGTTTCATTTTTAAGTTAATGCCTTCGAACTCCACATATCGATTGCAAACTACGGTAGCTTTAAACAAAAAATGGGTGTAAAAATACTATACATTGTGTGTGGGCCTAACTCTCGCAAAGAGAGTAAAAGACGAAAAACAATTTTTTTTAAAAAAACCCGTAGTTTTTAATCAATTTTTTCAATCTTTGTACATATTACGGATAGTATTGTTCTACACGCGAAAAAAAAAAGTTTCGTGGGATTATTTTTATTAACTACAGAGTTATTCGGTATTTAATTAAAATGTTGAGTATTTTTTTAAGTGACTAATTCTAAAAGAGAAGTATGAACTTTTTTTTAGCGTAGAATATCATTTCATTAACGCGAAAGGAAATTCAAGCGGAACGATTTAGAAATCATCTAAGAATCTAAAGTAATAAAATAGACTTCAGATTTTCATGAATCAATCATTACATATAGTTAGCTTAAAAATGTCTCATTTTATGTTTTGTTTGGTCCATTCATTTATGAGTTACAGGGTGTTAAAAAAAGGTCAATAAAGAGAAAATTCGGTGCATTTACAGTTTTTCTTTGATAAAGGCGAAAATGCAAGCCAGATGGCTGAAATTGTAAATGGTGTCGATACTACTGTAACAACTAATTACGTGCAATTTTGGTTTCGTCGATTCTGTTTGGGCATTTTTGATGTTAAAGTTGCCCCGCACGCGTTATCGAAAATGTCGATAAAATCACAGAAATAATCCAAGTTGACCGGCATGTTAGTAGTCGTAGCATCATCCAGGAGCTAAAGATCGGCCATAAAACAGTTTTAAGCCATTTGAGCAAAGTTGGATTCAAAAAGAAGCTCGATATTTGGGTGCCATACCTATTAACACCAAAAAACATGATAGATCGAATTTCCATCTGCAAAGTCCTGGCCAAACGGAATGAAATCGACCCATTTCTTAAATGGATGGTGACTGAGGATGAGAAATGGGTCACATACGACAATATTGTTAGAAAACGATCATGGTCAAAGCGCGGTGAAGCAACTCAAATGAGGACTAACATCCAGGAAGGTTCTACTGTGTACTTGGTAAGACTGGAAAGGAATAATTTATTATGAGTTGCTTCCGTAAAGCCAAACACTAAATTCAGATATCTACTGTCAACAGCTGGACCGTTTGAAGTTAGTGACTGACCAGAAAGGGCCAGAATTGGCCAACAGAAGCGATGTTGTGTTCCATCAAGACAACGCCACACCTCACACTTCTGTAGTGACTTACCAGAAACTCTGGGAGCTTTGTTGAAAGTTTTAATGCATCCACCATATAGTCCGGACCTGGCACCAAACTTACCACCTTTTTCTCGCATTGCAAAACTTCCAAAGTGATACGAAATTAGGATGAAGAAAAGATTGTGAAAATCGATTACTAGAGTTTTTCGCCAATAAAGGCCAAGACTTCTATGAGACGGGCAATATGAAGCTACCTTTAAAATGGCAACAAATTATACAACAAAACGGTATATATTATACCCAAATTGGGCAATCCGAAACATGTTAAGTAAAGTTTTGAATTTCATACAAAAATAATTTTTTCCCCAACCTAATATTTATTAAAATCAAATTTCTATCTAATATATATTATAAATGCGAAAGTTTGTGAGGATGTTTGGGGGTCTTTCACGTGAAAACAACTGAATGGATTTTAATGAAACTTTACAGTAATATAGCTTATACATCAGAATAACACATAGGCTATAATTTATAATATAGACTATAATTTATAAAGATATTGTATGAAGTGTCCAAAATAAAACGATATTTGTTAAGTAAGTAGGAAAAAATTCTGCCATCTGCAAGCAATTCTAGCGTGCGCTGCAAAAAAGCCTACCACAGCATATATCTATCTTTTGATTGGGAAAAACCCTTTTTATTTTGGCTACGCAAGGCGCTCGCTTCTAATTAATTCCTGTGATCTGCATAAAATGCCTATTTTTTTTTATTTCAGAATAATACTAAGTCTTGAAGAGAGAGGTTGTTATAAATCTCTTTATTTTAATGTCTTTATTATGCACATTTGGTAGTAAGAAATTGATCTTTTTTCCAAATAAATGCTTTTATCAGTTCTGATACTTAAAAAATAAACTCTCTTTCACAATACATCATTTGGACAAATTTTCAAAATTTGTTTGTGTGGTTAGTAGTTAATTATAACACTATAATTTTAATTGAATAGGCAGATATTGCATTTTTAAGTATAAAAATAATTATAGCTACTGTACTGTATTTTTTGGAGAGAGTGAGTGAATATTAACGTCGCACTGTTCAGCTACGCAAGGGGTTTTGGCAACGGATCACATAATTTTGAACCATGGTCAAGTGACATGGACGACACCTGAGCTGGCACCCTCTTCTCCTAACTACCATACCACACCAACTAAGAAGGAATATTCTACCAATACTTAGCAGGAATATTCTTTTCAATCTTCCAAGTTATATGGCAGCACGGGTTCTATGATGAGTATTTATCGGGGAAGGCGAACAGAGAGTTTTGCAGCAGGTATGCGTTTTCAGCTGACGGCGTTTTCAGCGGATTGCAAAGATTATTATTTTTGTCCCGAAAGAATAGTTTGTCAAAATTTACTTATGTTTTTGTATGTTAATGAAGACCTTAGAAAATGATTTGACTATTTATTTTGAGTGAACGGTGTATATAATTAATTTTACAGTAGAATATCTTTAATTAATTTATTAACTCTTAACGGATTAAGTTTCCCCCCAAAGTGGAGTATTTTATTTATGTATATCCCTTAATTTTAAATGTGGGGATCCAAAAAAGAAATATTGTATGAAAAAAAGTGCAATAAATCATAATGCGGTTGGATAAAGCATTAACGTGCATCGCTCCCCTACACCGCGGTTCTTACAAAGCTCTAATAAAGCTCGAGCTTTAAAAGTAGCTAGGCATTTGCCAACTTGACTCTATCATTAATATTTCACTATGTTTTTCATTGAATCGCCATTATATTTTAAGAAACGGCGTTGCTTGCGAATATTACAATTTTAACATAAAATAAATACAACAGAAAGTAATATTAATGTATTATACTTTCAGAAATAAATTATTTACACTATTTTAAGCGTATGACAATCCCCCATGTCGTGTATTCATTGTGTTGAAATAATTGTTACAAGCGTTCATTTCACAAAACTTTTAGTAATGCGTTATTTCTGCTTAGGGAGGTATTTTAAAAAATCGACCCTCAAGAGTGTTACGTGGAGTTATAAATAAAAAAAATCCTTTTTGTCAGCTATTAGATCTACAGACTTAAAATTTAACAAGGGTGTTTTGTTTTTTTTTCAGCTGAGATATGCAAAAAGCTTTTTTTGTTTAAATTGAAATTCGCATAAAATTAACTCATTAAAAACTTCTTTATCCTTCAATCTGTGTTGTTTAATTTTTCAGTTCATCCGTGCGAAGAACGGGTATACCAGCTAGTAAGTAATAAATAAGAGAAAAATTTACAGATAGCTATTGAAACGGTTGCTTTTTTTGAATATTTGATTAAACATATAACTATATATAAGTTAGAAAAAAACAGTATGGGGGAAAGCCTATATGTATATATAGGATTGGGGGTGAGGACTAAAATTTTTATGATCAAAATAGCAAGTAGGGTGAAACACGAACACAAACGAAACCGCAAGGAAGGGGGTGAAAGGGACGCATGACCTTTGACAATGCAGTGAAGGACTGTAAAATCATTAGGATCAAGACATCAACCTAATCAAAGAAAAAAGTTTCATATAACTGCTAGCAATCGTTGAGACAGAAGGCTCGTGAAATAAAATAATTCCTATTAAATTAAAATAATCCCTGTTGAATAAAAATAGTCCCTATTGAAATAAATAATCCCTATTTGAATCGGATATTGCTCACTATTTCATTGGTTTTAATTTTATTTTCCCAGAATCCTAATTTTTTTTTTCTAAGATAAAAGTAGCCTAAGTTATTCCTTATAACATTAGCTATCTGCCAGTGAAAGTTTCGTCAAAATTGGTCCAGCCGTTTCAGAGATTAGCCAGAACAAACAGGCAGACTGAAAGACAGACAAAAAAATTTTAAATTGATTTTTTCATATAAGTACCGTATATACTTTTAAATGCATTTAGTAAAAAGCTGTTAATTTCAAATTACAAACAGACACTTCATTTTTATTTATATGTATAGATACATGTACTGAAAAAACATTAAAAAAATAACCGATCTGATAAAAACATTTTGATATCTTATTTTAATTTAAACCTTTTTCATTCAACTAAAAAATTTTTATACTTTAAAAAGTAGCGTAATGTGCGAAATTGAAAGTTTCTTCCTCTTCAGTTTAGAACCTGGGAACTACCGCTTTACAAAGCCGCGCTTCAACCAACCCCTCTATCCCCTCCTTCCGGGAAAAGAGTAAAAATGCCTTAAATTAAAAATATTTTTTCAATATCCCATTTCGTTATCCATTAAAGTAAAAAAAAAAAATTCCGGACTTCATTTTTAAGTTAATTCTCTTTTCATTAACAAAGAATTCCTTTAGTAATGAAATAATAGAAATAATCCTTTTAAAAAAACATATATATATTCATTAAAATCAAATCTCTATAAGTAATTAATAAAAGAAAAATTTACAGATAGCTATTGACACGATTGCTTTTTTCTGAATGTTTGATTAAACATTCAGTTAAACATATAAGTTAGATTAAACATATAAGTTAGAAAAAAAAACAGTATGGAGGAAAGCCTAGATATATATATTTATACACATGTACTAAAAAAACATTAAAAAAATAACCGATTTAATTTTAACCTTTTTTATTCCACTAAAAAAATTTTTAAATGATCTTTCCGATGTTTTAAGGTCTTATCAGTTGTGCGTTAGAATTAAAAAATTATTAATGTGAAGCAATAAAAAGAAAACGATTCTTATGCTAAAAGTAAAGAATGTCTCTAAAATGTATTTTGATCCAAAATAATAGACGATGTACTTTTTAATTAACGAAGAATTAATTTATTTCATTTTAATTTTAACCTTTTTCATTCCACTAAAAAAAATTTTAAATGATCTTTCCGATTCTCTGCAGATGGCGCCACGTGTATAACAATGCGTTTTAAGGTTTTTAATTAATATCTTTTTAACTAATTGGAATATCGGAATGTAAATGGTTAAAACGGATTCCTCGGATCATTCCCGAAATTTTGGTACCTTCGACGAGTTTCTGCGTCTTGTAGTTCGTGAGAAAATTGGGCTATATTCCTACATCCCTACATAGATACGTTGGTTATCTACGAATTTTAATAAGAGTAGATGGCAGTGAGTCCTAAACTGTGTTAGAAAGTTTTTATGTTATAAAACTTCTCATTGTGTGATCCTCAATCACATAACAAATGCGAAAATATTTCTTTGGAATTATTCTAATTTTACGGTACATGTGTTTAGAAGAAAATTTTATTTTGTTTATTGTAAGAAGTTGTTGAGACGGCTGTATCTTGAGAATCTATTCCCTTCCCTTCTGCTTCAGTATGCTAATTTTCATTAATTAATTTAGATCTGAAACAAATTGTTTTGTTATGTCTACCATTGCAAATTCTGCAAGTCATTTTTGAAACAATTTTTTATATGTTTTGGTCTCAGACACAAAAAAAACATTTCCCCTGTTTCTTTAAAATTTCATTTTTCTTTTCAATGCTTATTTTATTACACTTTTCAGCCAGATGCTCTAGATCAGTTACCGGTCCGCGGATCAAATACTACCGGTCTGCCCAAGATAAATTATTTCTCTTTTATTTGCTGTGGTATATTTTTCTTAGGTTTGGGCTACTTTTTATGAAAATCACTTAATATTTATTTTTTGGCGTAGCTATACTTTATTCAGAAGTCACGATTAAATACAATTAAATTAAAAATTTTAAATCAAAACAGTCTAAAGTATAAACAATCGACATCCTCCCCCTCAGCGGGCCGCGGTAAAATTAAACGTTGACCTGTCCGCAGCGATAAAAAGGCTGTGGAGCACTGTCCTAGATTACAAAAAAGATTGTTGTAGATCTCTTTCGTTTACCGATGTCATAAATTCACATGTAGATGTGATTTATGACATTGCCTGAACTTTGTTCTGTCTATTGCGCGAAATGTTTTCATTATTGCCACACCCGGTTTACATGTGTTTAGAGTTATGAGTAATCAATTTTAACAGGTTCTATGATAAGTAATTTAGGGGGGGAGGCACAAATAGTTTTATAGCAGAAATTGCATTTTCGGCTGACGGTGTTTTCAGCGGATTGCAAATATTGACATTTTTGTTCCAAAAAAATAGTTTGTCAAAAGGTGTCTTTTTTTTTTTTGTATGTTAATGAAGACCTTAGAAAACGATTTGACTTTATTTTAACTAAACAGTGTATATAATTAATTTTACAGTTAAATATCTTTAATTAATTACCTCTTGTGGATTAAATTTCCCAAAATTGGGTACTTTTTTTATGTATATCTCTTAATTTTCCATGTGGTAATTAAAAAAATATTGCATGTGAAAAAACCGCTGTAAATATCATAATGAGGTTGATAAAGGGTTAAGACGATTTATTTCGAGAAGAGGCAGACTGACCATTATTTATTTGGATAATGGAACAAATTTTGCTCTAAGTTCTAATTGACTGGGATGTAATAACATCTAAAGCTAATATCCAAGAAATAAAGTGGAAGCGCGCTTAACCCTCCCAGTGCCACGTGGTGGGGAGGATTTTACGAAAGTGATTCAAATGTTGAAATAAATTTTGAGAAAAATGTTAGGTAGAGCTTCATTATATTACGAAGAGTTAAATACTGTACTATGTGAATGTGATCAATTCTAGACCCTTAGCATACATTTCTGAGGATCTTAATGATTTATCACTGTTAACACCAGCCATGCTTTTGCAAGAAATTGAAACATCAGATGTAACTGGCATAGATTGTCTAGATCCGTGGTGGGCATTAAGTCAATCACGGCCAACTGGACTGCCAAGACATGTTGGGGGTGACCGCCTGAGAATTAGCAGTTAGCAAATGTATACCGAAGCATTCAAGATCAGATTATAAAAGTATTCTACTGATTATAAATAAGAGCAGTGGCGTAATGTACACTCCCACTACATCCACATCGTGGGGGGTCCAAAGCCTATGTTACGTTATGGTTTTGCAATCCTTTGTAAGATCTGGGGGCTCTAATATTCTTCATTACCCCACTGACTTGGAGCACTAACTTTAGATGAACATGTTTTATTTTTTAATGTATTTTGAATTGTTTTGTAACAAATGCATCATTTGATATTATATTTGTGGCTATTATTATGTTGGTAACTTGCATTTTGCTTTAAACATTGTCTTAAAAGTGTATTTTATTGTAGTTATATACATGTTCTGTATTTTTTATTAAGTTAAATTAAATGTAGACCTTTACCTTAGCTCACTACACCTATGCCACTGGGTGGAACACAACACCATGAAAAAATCAATAGACTTACCCTGGAAAAGTCTGCCCACTCCTGGTCCAGATCATGAAGAAATTAATAAAAGGATTAGAAATATTCTCAAGACATCCGAGAACAGCTTATGAAAAGATTTAGAAATGAGTACCTTGACCAACTGAGAGCAAACTCAACACCACCTGAAATCAAGACCCTAAACAGGGGGAGATGTATCTATTGGAAAATAGTTTAAGGAATCGAACTCTGTGGTTGCTTTTGCTAGAATAATTCAACTTATTCCTGGAAAAGATAGACATGTTTGCTCGAGTAAAAACTGAGACTGAAGAACTGGTCAGACCAGTGCAAAGGCTTTACAACCTGGAACTGCAAGAACCGGAATTGCCAAAAGAACAGATTGATTCTGTCATTCGTACAAGGAGAGGCAGAAAAGTCATTTCTCCTAAGCGTTTGATATACCCTTAAAATGTATTTTGTAAAAGTATTGTTTTGGTATAAATTTCGTTTTATTTCAGCATCAGCATTTTGTATTAATCGTATTGTTGTATTTTATATGTTGTGTTTAAGTTTTCACAGCTTCCAAAACTCAAAGGTGGGAGGATGTTGCAAATGGAGAGAGGGGGAGTGTGCGGAGGAGTGAACTAGTACTAGATGACAGACAAGTGCTTGGGGTTTCTCTTCAAGCCTGTAGCATGGGGGGGATGCTCCGAAACGGAAGGATAGAATTTCTTTAGATGCGTTTGGAGGGATCAGATGGCTATGAGCGTGCATGATAATATTTAACCTTTTTTTATGCATCCATGTACATAACTTAATAAATGTTTTCTTTAATTGAGAAACACTCGTCGCCACATCATTTATTTTGCACTCAGTTTATTGTTTTGTAAATAAGTACTGAATTGAGATAGGACAGAATTCATATGATCACATAGGGAAAAAATATATTACAACAGGAACTGATCAGAATAGACACAAACGAAGATATTTAAGCAAAATTTAGAAATAGGATGTCAGCAATTTTGGATTTAAAAAGGCATACCTATTATTTATCCCGAATTATGCAATATCTTGAGAAAGTTTTTAATTGCTTTTTCTAGTGATAAGGAGTTTCAGCACGGTCCCAATTTCCAAAACAAGAAACTGAAAAATAAAAAGAACATGGAAAGACATGTGATAGAAGTGAAACTTTATTGGCAACGTTGGCCGTAAATGCAGGAATAGATCTAATTGTGTAAACTGCTGGGGGGAACTTACTTTAATCAAATAAAATTCGAACTTCATTTATTGTATGAAAATAATATTTTTATTCAACTTTTTGCGTCATCATTTTCCAAGAAAGACACAGGTGTGTGGTTACTGAAGTAGGATATAAAAATCAAGTCCATCAAGAAATGTGAGAAAACTGCACCAATCGTGGTTCTGTATCTTGTTCCTTCTCGATAATCAGTATTCATTGTCAAATTCAGTGTCCGTTTCAAGAATTCAATGAAGGGCTTAGCTTCTTCTGAAGCAAAATGAACATTCAAGTCTCCAGGTAAGGTAATCTGCTTTTTATCATCATTAGATCCATTGTTTGTAGCAGGTTCTGGTGTGTACATCACTAAAAGTTCATGGCTGAATGTGATAACAGCTGCAATAGGACACTACCTGGTGTTATATACTTTCAACTAGACCTTCAGCTAGTTTTTCCTTTTTTTTTTTTTTTTTTTTTTTTTTTTTTTTTTTTCCCCTTGCACAAAACTCTTTTCCTCTTTTTGTGCATTTGTTCTAAACTTTCTGACTAGAATTAATTTTAATTCAACGGAAATGAAAATTAATAATATTAACTTAATACATCATTCACTATGTTTGTTTACAAGATGCTATCGTAGTTATTCAAACGCGAACATTAATGACATGTACACAATGCCCCAGACACTCCTGTAACGGGAAGAGTCGTATAATGGTAATATTTTGGGTGTGTTTATTCGTTGAAAACGGCACGTTTATTATATAAAAACTACCAAAAAAACACCACACGAGTTTGTTATGAGTTCCCCGCTCCATACCTCAGATGCAATTCCCCCTTTGGCAATCATCCAACTTTTTCACTGATATATGACGCAAGTCACGTGGTGACCCTGCTCTCTTTTCCTCTGACTCGCTAACTCCTCACCATGGCGACGATTTGGAAGGATGGGGGGAATGACTACTGCCATTCGCTTTTTCACCCTAACGCAAAACTGGGCAAATTTCCCATTCACTCTCGCTCCTAAAGAAGTTTCACTTCAAAAACAAACTAGCCGCTGAACACAGCGCCATGTAGCCAACAATCTAAGGAAATATTCCAAAAAGGCACGCTTTTGCTGTGAGAGCTATTTTGTCTACACCATAATGCACACACTGCAACTCATAAAACTGTTGATATATGATCTCGGGTCTGGGGGAAAGGATCCCAATCGGAAGGTGGACAATCATCCAACTTTTTCATGGATATGATGCAAGTCACGTGGTGTCCTCGCTTCCCCTTTTCTTCCTGCTCGCTATCTCCTCAACATAGAGACGATTCGGAGGGATAGGAGGAAGACTTCTTCCTTCGCTTTTTCACCCTAATGCAAAACTGGGCAAATTTTTCATTCACTCTCGAGTCCAAAGAAGTTTCACTTCAAAAAAGTTTGTATACTAGTAACCAATGAGATTTACAGTTAAACCTGACAAGATTGATGCCAAATGTTTAAAATTTGTTATGGAAACAACAGACTCATCCCTCCCATTTGAGGCATTTATTTGTTGCTTAGTTTATGTATTAATTAAATTTTTAATTTAATCAATTTGTGTTTCTTAAGTTTTAAACACTATACTTCTCTACAGTTAGAAATTTAAATATTTTTAAGTAACTGTATCAGCTGTCAAAAAGACATTAAAGTCCATAGATTTGCAAAAAATTCTATATTTGGTAAGCAGGGGTCTACCCCAAACTGAAAAATATGGCTTATGGACCAAGGGGTCTATCAGACAAAGTTTGGGAACCTCTGATTTAAATAAATCGGTTATTGCTTTGAAATTTTTTCTGATAAGAATCATTTTAGGCAGTTGATAACACTTATTTTATTAATGAATCTTGCAAATTATTTGAAGTTTGTTCACTTTTAATGATATTTTTTACATATGGCTACATTTAATTAGTTCTTTTTGAAATTTCTTAAGTGTGATTGTAAATGCCTTTTCCTTCTTCAAAAGGTTCATGTATGATAATACATATATTTCATGAAAAATATGTTTAAATATTTTCGTGGGAAGAGTTCTATTAAAATAAAGTGAAACAAAAAAAAATGTACAATAAGAATTAAATTTAAAAAAAACTGGGTTTTTGAAAAAATTTTAATTTGAATAAAGTGTGGGGAATTTTATTAAAATATATTTTAATCAAAACTTCTATTTTGAAATAGTCTATATGAAATCAGAATAAAACATTGGTTCTTATAATTATGAAGTTTATTTTTATTTTATGAACTGTATTCTAGAATCCATTATTAAAATTGGACCTCCCAAGACCAGCACTTAGATTTTGAAAACATTTCACACGCAATTATTCAATAGAAAATAAACATTTATTCTGATATATTGTTGCTTTTTCCAGATATTAGGAATACGGTGGAAAGACGAAATATCGGTTAACACAAAATAATATGAATATCCCGGCTGACTACTATGTGTTTTCATGCATTTTGTTTCTCATAATGTCTAATTCCCTTCTGAGAATGCACAAAGTACAGAAATCATCATTCATGCAGGTGAGATTTAAGAGCAGTGTGAAGTGAAAGAGGTGGTTTTTTGTAGAAAGGCTAACTTGGTTATGAAATACCCTTAGAATAGCCTATAAGACCAACCAATTTTGTTTATCTAAGCTGCTTCACCTCTACAGATGCCACGCAAAAACTTTTCTCATCAGTTGGCTTTAGAATTCGGTGACAAGTAGTGTGAGTAAAATTCGGTGAGTTTGGTTTGTGTTTTTTTTTTTTTTTTTCACCCTATTTTAGAAAAAAAAAATTTGCATGAGCACAATAGTAAAGAACTTGTGGGAAGCAAACTTCTACTTTGCTTGAAATAAAGATGTAGCCTCTTAAGGATGTTTTCAGCTAATGTTAAAGAATAGGATCCAAATTCAGAATATTTTTTCAGATATAAAAGTACTCAAACATAAATATTACATTCTGGCATCACTATCCCGTAGAGAATCACTTATTTTATCATACTACTTGTTTTTATCCGAGTTGAAATATTTTTTTTTATAAAATGTGTTCCGCTTTTTTTCTCCTATATCGAAATGTTAAATGAGCTATCCCTTTACATGTTAAAAGGAAAAACGAATTATTTATGAAATATTTTGAATTTTTAAAAACACTATATTATAATCAAATGTATGAGTTATAATGCCACAAATTTTTATAAAAAATTGATTCTTTTTTCCGTTTGAAAATCTGCTCCATGTTAAGTTCACGCTCTTGTGCATACGGCGAAAACAGCCTTAAGGCTGTTGATCGAACAGAAGACGAAAATCTGGAAAGATTTTGGTATTGCTCGATTTTGTATTAAATTTCATTTAGTTCTTGTGAATGTTTTTGTTTCATTGATTTTTATTAAGTGCATGCATATATGCGTATCTATATAAGCAAATTGTACTGTAATAAGCTTAATTTTGATCAATAATATATCTATATATATTTAAGACACATTTGTTGTCTGTTTATCTGTTCCCTTATAACTCAAGATCCAGACAACCAAATAATGTGAAATTTGGTACACGTGCACAAAGTTTCACAAGGGAGGTTCTTAAATAGGTTTGGCGTTCATAATTCTTTCGAATTTTTAAAATTTAATTTTTAAGTGATTTTCCAGTGTTATGACATCATATGATGTCACGTTTCTCACTAAGTGGACAATTTATACTTTACATGCAGTTTTTCAAGATTATTACATATTCTTACTGTAGCTATGTTAATCGGTTGGAATATTTATTCAATTTTTCTATTCTTTGATATTTAATTAGGATTATTTTTCGAATAAATCATTTTTTTTTGGATTATCCTTTTAACAATTAAAATTTTGTTTTGTTGTTTTGACAACATTTAGGTATTATCGCGGGATGTTTATGTGTGTGATTTTGCTTACAATTTCAGTATTTTCCCGAGAATTTATTTCTTTAGAATGTGAAGGTTATAATTTTTTGACAAACTAAAACTTCTTATTGATAATGGTATTTCAGTTCTTATTACTGCGAGTAACATAAGTATAGTATTTCCGTTTTCGTTATCTGCTTTAGATAGTATGAAATTCATAATATTTTGCAATTTTATGTGTCTTTATTTTAACCTTTTAGGGTATATACTATTGGCTTCGGTGCATAAAATTGCCTTGCAGAAGATCAAACTTGGGTAATTATACTGCCCAAGCAAAAGCAGTGTTGGTAGTAATTACATATCAAACTGGAATAGGCATCAGAGAATGAGCAAAACAGACAAATGGCTTAAATACTTGTTGAGGAAGCAGATAGTCGTAAGATAAATTATTTTTGGTACTTATGTACTATCCTAACAATCGCCAACCTTCAAAATAACTTGCGAAGTTGGAACCTCGATTTGCATGTCATATATATGCTGAATTGTGAGTCATGGGCTTCGTTTCATATAATGTCGCTAATAGGTTGCGGTTATATGTAAGTACCTTATTTTTTCAAATTATACTTTTCCATTTATAGAGTTAGTTCAGTTCTTTTTATGTCAGTTAATGTTAGTATTGTACTTCATTTTTCAATTTATTTTTATGCTCGGGATATATATACTTAGGATAATTTTTTATTTAGTATTTACGTGTTGCACAATAACCAACGTTCAAGACAACTCGCCACTTTGGCAATCCCAACTTTGTATGCATTGAATTGGCAATCATGTGCTTCATTTTGTATAATTTCACCAATAGGTTACGATAATACGTAAGTACCTTTAATTTTGTACATTACTTTAACATTAGACGGGCCGCTACATATCAATTTGGCATGATTTCAAATTCATGCCAAAAATGACTATGTTGATGAAGCAGGTAGTCGTAAGATAAATTATTTTTGTTACTTATGTACTATCCTAACAATCTCCAACGTTCAAAATAAGTTGGCAACCCCGATTTCGCATGTCATATATATGCTGAATTGTGTGTCATGTGCTTCGTTTCATATAATGTCACCAATAGGTTGCGATAATACATAAGTACCTTTAATTCTGTACATAACTATAACATTAGACTGGCCACAACACCAATTTGGCGTGATTTCAAAATCATGCCAAAAATGAGTAGCCTACCAATATGAAATTAATATTATAAGTATTATCTTAGCCTGTTTTATCTTTCCCTCCACTAATCCTTAATTCAATATATAATTTTTATTTTTTTATATTTTAGTACTTACATTTTTTTTGGCGATTATGTACTGCAAATGTTTTTTTACACATTGCGATGTCTTTGGCAAAATTAATCAGTGGTGTTTTCCTTAAATATGTTTTTTATCTGTTTTTGACAATTTTTAAAATTTTGTTTGATGTCTGTCTGAAAGGCAAATAGCAAAATAAATATTTTACAGTATATATATTGTGTTTGTACGAAAATGTTTATACTGATTTAATCAAAATATTGAGCCTTCTTTTATATTTTATATATTTTTAAGATTTAATTTTATGTTATAACTAGCTATACCTAGCTAAATGTTGCTGTGGCTCAGTCAGCTTTAAAAGACTGGTACACCATAAAATATGCCATGAAACTTACAAAAGTAATAATACACAAGAATTCAAACAAATCTATATCTATATATACATATAAGACGCATTTGTTGTCTGTCTGTTTGTCTTTTTATTTATAACTCAAGATCCAGACAACCAAATAACGTGAAATTTGGTACATATTCACAAAATTACATGGGGAAGGTTCTTATACAGGTTTCATTCCATCCCAACCTCACTCTGGCTTCCTCCAGCCAAAAAAGAGTGCTCCATGTGCATGTTCTGAGCCATGGGTTCATTTTAGAGAAAACTTTACTAAACAAAAGCGGTAAAAGTAATTTGCAATACTTCTTTGTTATATTTACTTTACTGCAACAAATATCACATTACTTTCTACATTCCATTCCTTCATTCATAGGAATGCATTGTCATTTTTTGCTACAGTCATGCCTTTGAGAAAAAGGGGGAGAGTATAGACTTGCAGACACCATGCTCTTCTCATGGGCAGTTGTATGTGGCCTGCTCTAGAGTGGGCAGAGAGGAAAATCTTTTTGTACGCACTCCAAATGGAACTGCCAAAAATGTGGTCTTTCACATTGCTTTAAGATAAATGTACCCTTTTATTGCATGCAAATAAACAGTTTTGTAAGCTTCTACAGAAAACCTTATTTTAAACCCGGGCAAAGCCGGGTACTTGCAGCTAGTATACATATACAGAGTGGTTTTTTTTCCAGGTATAGAAGTTTAAGTTGGCATTACTTTCCAAGATGGCGACCGATTTAACAGCTGTCAAGTGATTTATTCTCAGTTTGGTTTGGAAATTCATCATGAATAGACTCACGCCTGAACAACGCTTTCAAATTGTGCAATTTTATTTCGAAAATAATGGTCGCGCGCGATTTTCATTAGTGATGAAGCGCACTTCTGGTTGAATGGCTACGTCAACAAACAAAACTGCCGCATTTGGAGCGAAGCTAATCCACAAGTGTATGTCGAAACACCGTTACATCCAGAAAAACTGACTGTTAGGTGCGCTTTATAGGCTGGTAGAATCCTTCTTCAAAAACGATGAAGGCCACAACGTTACAGTCAATGGTGATCGGTATAGAGCCATGATTACTAACTTTTTCATTCCTGAATTGAACAATCATGATGTCCAGGAGCTGTGGTTCCAACAAGACGGCGCAACATGTCACACAGTTCGTGCCACAATCGATTTATTGAAAGACACGTTTGCTGACCGCCTAATTTCACGTTTTGGACCTGTGAATTGGCCTCCAAGACCTTATGCTTTAACACCGCTAGACTATTTTCTGTGGGGCTATGTAAAGTCATTGGTCTATGCGGATAAGCCACAAACGCTTGACCATTTGGAAGACAACATTCGCCGTGTTATTGCCGATATACGGCCACAAATGTTGGAAAAAGTCATCGAAAATTGGGCGTCAGATTGGACTACATCCGAGCCAGCCGTGGCAGTCCTATGCCAGAAATCATATTTAAAATGTAATGCCACAAGATTATCTTTCGAATAAAAAAAATTCATGTCAATTGAATAATACATCGTTGTTTTATCGCAATTTAAAGTTCTATACCTCTCAAAAACACGCCCTTTATATTGCAGTATGTTTTAACACGAAAAAATATTTCAGTCTACTCGATTTGCTTTTAAATTATTTTCACTGCATATGTATATAAATCTCAACTCACTTGGGATAGAGTGAACTTTCTATTTTATTATTTATATATATGTTTTCTTCTATTTTTGTTGACTCTGTAACTAGAAGCTAATATTTACAATATATTTTCAATGTTTTGTGATTCATGGTGACATACTGTAATTTAATACCAAATGTGTTTGGGCATATTTCAGTGGATTTTATCGCAAGATTTGTGGTAACAGTTTGCAAAACTATTAATGTAAGTTAAAGATGTTGTAAGTGTATCCCCACGAATGGGGGAGTTTGGTGTATATGACTGAGTGAGGTTGGATTGAGTTTGTGAGGTTGTTATGAGGTTTGAGATAGTTGAGTAATGTATAAGGTGTGAGATTTAGTAAGGAATAAGGTGTGAAGAAGTTGTAAATAAAGTTTATTATATGTTATTAGAGTGGTAGGTAATTCTAGATAGATAGTAGTGTCAGTACATTTTTGGTGTCAAAAATGGGATGCATAGAGTGTTGAATTAGTCAAGTTGTTGAGGTAAGTCTTATTTTCTAGATCTGTGGTTGTGCTTCTTAATTATTGTATACTTTTTAGTGTTTTAATATGGCAGAAAATCAAAAATGTACTGTAGAAAATGTCACATGTAGGAACATTTCTAGTAAAATCTTAAGAATTATTCTAGCTGATTTTGACATTTTTATCACAAGTTTATATTTTTTAGTACTATTTATAAATATTAGCAATTTCACATGCATATATTTGTAATAAGTTTGTTATTGTGACATTCAAACAGCATTCACACTCTCATTTCTAAAGTCCCAATCTTCATCTTGTGCATTTCTAACTTACTGGATTGGATGAAAATTCAGTAATTAATTGATTTTATTATTGCTTTTAACCTGTAAATTGAGATCAGTTTAAGGTAAAAAAACATTTTAAATAAGAAATGATTTTTCTGTTTTTGTGTAACTACTTTATTTTCAAGTGCACTTTCATGAATATTTATTTTTCTCTTAGAAATGATGAGTCGCAATCTGTGAAAGAGTGGGCTATAATAGAAATTCAGGGTGAACTTGAATCAAGTATTGGAGACTCCATAGGTGGAAAATTAATTGGTCATTTAATTTTCTCTTCCAAGGTAACTATTTTTGGGAAAACCAGTGCTTGTTATTATGGCTCATTCAGAATATTGCATTTTATTTATTAATTACAATAATTGTTTTATTTATAAAATGAATATGCTCTGTATAAAAGTTTTTTGAATCAGTCAGATAGTTCCTTCCCCCCCAATGATTCATTAAGCAAACTTTTTTAAAATTTATGTAGGATTATCACAGTAAAGATTTTATTAGAAAAAATGTGGACCAACTTTAATATTTATTTTCATCTAAACAAGACATTTAATAAAAGGTTTATAGTTTGATGAATCTTGATGAAAGTTTGTTTATATGCTATAATATTAAATGAGGGGGTTTTTTTATGCTATAATATTAAATGAGGGGGTTTTTTTGTTAGCATAATACATTATAATTAAAGTTACATTTATATGTTTAACGTTTTAATATATAGTGCATTACTATCAACTTTTATGCTTTGCATACAAAATTTATGCTTTTGCACTTAGATCATAAATTTTTAAACAATTTCACTCATCCACCAGCTATTTTCTCCCCTACCGCCTCTTATTTATGGTTTTACATACAATAATCAGAAAAGATGTGGATGGAACCGTAGAACTAGTTGCCATGAAGTTTTTCAAAAATTCATGAAGTTATTAGTCCTTGCATACCGTGTTTCATTAGATATTGGTTCCTAATTTATTTGTGTGGAAATATTTATTTTTTCTTTCTCTGTAGCAACTGTCTGAAATTCTCCTTATTTTGTGCTTTGCACTTGTTTGTAATTTTCTGAGCTTTAAAGTCTGAACCATTTGTTTTTGTTGGTTGTTACCACAATGTCTAAAAATGGGGCAAAATAGTATACTTTTAAATATATAACAAATGTAATAAAAGGAAATTCAATTATATTAATGCTTCCCAAATGGGTAAAATATGCATTTTGTATGAAACTCCACATGAATAAGGGGAAACTCCAAAACTCGCTTAAAATGAAAAGTAAATTAGCATTTGCTTGAATTGGATTTTTTTTTCAAGAATAATGTGCAGTCAAATGTAATCAAAGATGAAGTACAATTTACATCTTTTTTTGTAGATGTTTCATTTCATTAGAGCCAAACACAGAAGTCCTCTTTTTGGGGAAAATTTCCAAAATCTGGGGTTACCAAGCTGTATGGATGTGCATGGACCAAAACATCTGAGATTAGTGAACTAGCTTCTAGTCAGAGAACATAATTAAATGCATGGACCAAGGTTCTTTGGCACTAGGATGTTATGATCAAACTACAAATTATATCCAATTCAAAATGGCCTTTTTACAATGTCAAATTTGATTGTAGATTCCATTGAATGAATTTAAAAAAACACGGGGAACCTTTTGAACATTTAGTTTCATTTATTGCAGGTAATTTTGTAGTAATGCAAGGAAGAAAATACAGCTGTTACCTATGTAAAAAAAAAAAAAATTAACTAAGTATGGGTTGCGAATGTGTCATTTAATAAATTTAGAATCTGGTACCCCAGGGTGTTCTCAACATTTAGTTTCATTTATTGCAGGTAATTTTGTAGTAATGCAAGGAAGAAAATACAGCTGTTACCTATGTAAAGAAAAAAAAATAAAATAAGTATGGGTTGCGAATGTGTCATTTAATAAATTTAGAATCTGGTACCCTAGGGTGTTCTCCCTCAAAATTGGGGGGGAAACCGAGCTGAATCGTTCTGTCACCTTTATGGTGCTCAAAACTAAGGCTAATGGCAGGCGTCACTTAGCCCTCTGCCATGATAAATTTCGTGGGCCTTAATCTGGCCTTTGTCGATCAGGTGGCAGGGATCTAATAAAAGATCTGCTTTATCTTCAAAAGTTAATGAGATACTTGTTGATATATTCTACAATCTGTAAAGCTTTTAAAAAAGTTTTCACAATAAGAGAAAGTCTCAAATTTTAAAGCATTCGTGTACTCAGTGTTTATCACTTAATCATGGTCTTGATGCTAACTTTTAACTTGAACTGTTAATTTCTATATGTGTATTTTTTAAAGAAATATTATCTAAAAGATGGTTTATTATTTCACTATATAATTTCATAAAATCATCTTTATTTTAATCATTACTTTCTTGTATGTTGCTATACATATGACTTAAATTTACCTTAGTGTGTATGAATTTTTATGAATCAACTGATACCAAGTTTCCTATGAATAAATACTTTCTCATCAAAATATCTTTATTGTGAAATTTCCTTCACATTATTTTAAAAATATTTGTATATCATGCTTTGTTCCATAATTTAAAATGTTAACTTTATTTTAAGAATTTGCTTGAAATGTTCATCTTGTATTTTTATGCTTTGTTATTTTCAAAAGATGGCAGGTATGTAAGTTAAATTCTGTCAGTTATTATTCATTTATGATTTTGATATTGTCTTTTATAAAAATTGCTATATTTTTAGAGGATTTTTTCCCCTATTGTCCTAGTGTATTTATTGTCTATACATATAAATAAAAATGAAGTGTCTGTTTGTAATTTGAAATTAACAGCTTTTTACTAAATGCATTTAAACGTATATACGATACTTATATGAAAAAATCAATTTTTAAAATTTTTGTCTGTCAGTTTGTTTGTTCCGGCTAATCTCTGAAACGGCTGGACAAATTTTGACGAAACTTTCACTGGCAGATAGCTAATGTTATAAGGAATAACTAAGGCTACTTTTATTATAGAAAAAAAAAATTAGGGTTCAGCGAAAATAATATTAAAACCAATGAAATGGCGAACAATATCCCTTTCTAATAGGGATTGTTTATTTCAATAGGGATTGTTTTATTTTGCGAGCCTTCTGTCTCAACGTTTCTAGCAGTTATATCAAACTTTTTTGTTTGATAAGGTTAATGAGAGTCGCAATATTTCCCGTTCATGTCCGATCCTAATGATTTTAACCGTCTTCACTTACCCCTTGCTTGCGGCTTCGTTTCATCCTACCCAGTCCTCACCCCATCAACAGTGTCAAAGGTCACGAGTCCCTCTCCCCCCTGCTTGCAGATTCGTTTCACCCTACTGTTACTAAGACCTGTTTTGAACTGTTGCATTGTTCCAATGATTTCATTCTCTCTCAAAACACTGAGCAACATCAATTTTCCTATAACTTAGACAGCGTTTAAACTTAAATCGGGAAGTTTTGGGGTTTTATGTCATTTGACCTCACAAGGCTCCACATTTAAATAGAGGTAAGCCAATTTCATACCTCTATTGTTTACTTCATTGCCAAACACTGCATAAAGCAGTCACAATAAATGTTTGTCTTGCAAGAGTGATTGTACAAGTGAGTGTGTGGTGGGTGTGGCGATCGTAGGGCCAACAGGTTGTTTTATTTAGTTTAGTACATAGGTAGTTTCTTTGTTTCGTTACATTTTCACCGTTTTCTAATAATCAGAAATCAATGTTAAATGTCGTTAGGTTTTCTTTCATGGAAATAGTTCAGTTTTTTATTTACTTTGAAATCGATAAATTCTTCTAGGTTATTTTATTTAGTTAAGTACGTAGGTAGTTTCTAAAATAAATACTTTTAATTACGTTTTAGGTGAGAAAGGGCACTTATACTCCTTTTAGCTATACCTAAAAGAAAATCAAATCCTTTTAATATATATAAATAAATTGAATTGAAGTGTGTTTGTAGTTTGAAATTAACAGCTTTTTACTAAATGCATTTAAAAGTACTTATTTAAAAAAAATTTAATTTTTCTCTGTCTGTCTGTCTATTTGTTCCGGCTAATTTCTGAAACAGCTAGACCGAATTTGATGGAACTTTCACTGGCAGATAGCTGTTGTTACAAGGAGTAACTTAGGCTACTTTTATTTTAGAAAAAAATAGGGTTCATGAAAACAAAATTAAAACCAATAAAATAATGAACAACATCAAATTCAAAAATAGGGATTATTTATTATTACTTTTTTTTTTAATACTCAAAGGCATTTAAAAAGCATTTCTTCATTGAACAAACGTGATGACTCATTTTTAACAAAAAAGAATAATTTATTCTTACTGACTCTACTTTTAATTCTGTAAGAACAAACGATTTTTTTCGTTGCTATCGCAACCAGAGTTGATATAACCATAAGAACAGAAAAAAGCTTATTCTAAAAAAGCTATGAGCTATATAAGGATTAATTAAAAATAGATAAAAAGGATTTTTTTATCAGTTATTGGATCTACAGACTTAAAATTTAACAAACAGGGTTTTTTTTTTATTCAGCTGAGATATACAAAAAGCTTTTTTTTTAATGTGAAATTCACGTAAATTTAACTCATTAAAAACTTCTTTATCCTTCAATCTCTCTGTATTGTTTAATTTTTCAATTTACCCATACGAAGAGTGGGTATAACAGAACCCTAACTACTTTTTCTATAATTAAAGTAGCCAAGTTATTCCTTATAACATTAGCTATCTGCCAGTGAAAGTTTCGTCAAAATTGGACCAGCCGTTTCAGAGATTAGCCGGAACAAACAAGCAGACAGACAAAAATTGATTTTTTGATATAAATACGGTGTATATACTTTTAAATGCATTTAGTAAAAAGCTGTTAATTTCAAACAGACACTTCATTTTTATTTATATGTATAGATAATACTATTATTAGTACTTTTTACAAAATTACATTGATATTCTTTATTTTATTGATTGATCTTGGTTATCCTCAGTCTCTTTCTATATCCTTCATTTGAAATGTATTTCCAAACAATTCTTTAAAATTATTGTGTATCATTAAATTATATACCGCTAGGCCGCCATCTTGGATTCCATTCCAGCAACAACAAGTGCTGCTTGGCGTGACTCCTTTATCGCGCCAAGCGGCTCTTGGCGCCATGCCCCGGAATATCAAACTAGTTGCAAAAATTCAAATAAAAGCCCTTTCTCAAAAGCAATTAAACAATCACATATTTCACTGCAAGGCATTTATACTCATGTCCAAAATTTAGGTTCACAAACGTGTTTTTCGTCATAATTGTAGAATGCCTCAAGTAAAACTGATAGAATTTGTATTCGTACTACAATATCGTCCTTCAGTTTAGGAAAAGATGTTTAGTGTTAGTTTTCTTAGAACGATTGGATTGAGACCATTCAACAATATGGGAATTTTGCTTCCAGTTTTGTGAGTATTACATGAAAACAAAGTCATGTTTGCAGTTAAAATAACTTCTCCTTATCGCTTAGATGATTCCTTGAAATGGAGAGCCATTGGCAGGCTTGAAGCTGGTCAGTTGCTAGTGGTTCAAAAGTGATCTCCTGGTTATGGAATCAACCCCAAACAAGTGGTACTGTCACCAGAAAGATCATCACAGAGCATCAATATCTTCACAGGATCACTACTTCGCATTAAGTGCATGAAGACATTGGTGGACTAAGGCTGTTCAGCTTACTCATGACTTTGCTGCTGTATCTGGAAGAATTTCCTGTCCAACAGTCTACAGCTGTTCTTGCAAAGACTGACCTTTATGCTCAGTGTCCAGTTTGGTGCATCCATCAGGAAAGACTTGTATATTGTGGAGCTGAAAACATCTCTTGTAGACACCACAACAATTGGGGTATGCTCTTTTCGGTAATGTCGAAATGTACCAGACAAAGTGATTCTCGTCGAGTTTTCACCTGGGGAGAGAATGGGGCTTGCATTTATCCCCTCTATGATACAAAAATCAACAGATTTGGAGGTAAAGGAATCCTTGTGTATGTTGGCATAATGTTAGGCAGCTGTACACCTTTATGCGGGTATTGTCAAGTCACAGCGTTATAGGGAAGAATCCCATCAAGCCTATGTGAGGTTATTACCAGGAAGCTATGGGCCCAGACTACATTTTTATGGACGATAATATGCGGCCACTCATAGCTCACATTTTTTATGAATTTCTTGAAGGGGATATTTACCGTATGGATTGACCCTTGAGGTCTCCAGATCATAGAGTTGAATGCTTTATCTCTGATTTATGATTCCATACTTTTTGGTTTAACTTGTACCTTAATTCACAATTAATGTCTTTTCCATATTGTTATTTTGCTGTATTTCTAGCATTGTAGTATGTCTGCCTAATTTCGTGGCAACACTATAAGTTCATCAGTTTTCACTGATGTTTGTGTCCTTAATTTTGAACATGAGTGTAGAATATCAGTATCAGTAGTTTTATTTGGATTTTAAATGATTCAGTCAAGTTAAATCATAATGGTTGGGTGGTTTAGCATTATATTTATCCGTGCTTGACTTTCAAAGCCTTTAATCTCAAAGGGCTGTCTAGTCTTAGTGTCCATGTTTAATTGCAGTTCTTGCGAATAAACATTCCAGTCATATGTAGTTTTTTAAGCTTTATTTCAAAGCTGTCTTTTTGTAAATTTCTTCAAAAATATGTCAGCCAAAATAGTGTGTTAAATAATTTATTTAAAAGCTCTTGGGATATTTGCAATTAAAGTAGCCACATTAAAAAAAACCTTGTTTTAATAGAAGGATCCAAATATATTCATAATTTCATATACCTTAATCTCTTGCTGAATGTTTTAATCAATTATCTGAACATCAACTTTTTAAAAAGTTGGGATTCATAATTTATGGAGTAATTTTTAATTCTACAGAAAAATGACACTTAAACATATTAGAATCACCCTATTTGGATATAAAACTTTTGCTGTGAGTGTTAATCGCTTATATAAATTCTATGTTGAAGTGAAACTATGCTATACTCTTAGACCAGGTGTCGTTTTACCGCGGCTCTTTGTAAAGACAGTTGCTGACTCTTCATACTTCTGTCTGTGTGAATTATTAAAAATGTATTTGTGCACTGCTGGCCATTAAAATTGCAACACCGATGAAGGAAGGCAAATACAAAAAAGATATTTATTGTATGTAAACTGTATGGCATGAAGACAATCATTAAATTTCCAAGCACTTGGGGGTTTGTGGGGGTGCGAATTTAGCAGATACGGCTAGAACCCCTGGCAGCTAAAATGTCCAAAACACGCATGGAGTCAAACTGGGCTTGGATGACAGAAATGGGCATCTCATTCCATTCTACTTCAAATCTATGCCACGCTTCATCAATCGTATTAGCTGGAGACGGGTGGCGGGCTAGTTCCTCAGCAATCCAAGACCAGACATTTTCAATGGGTGACAGATCTGGAGACTGTGCAGGCCAGTATAACGATAGAATATCTTGCATATCGAGAAACGGCGGAACACGACGTGCATCATGTAGTCTTGTGTTATCTTGCTTTTAGTCATTTGGCAGACCTCAACGATAGGCACAACCACTGAACGGGAGATATCAGAAATGTACTGATAGGTGTTCAAATTACCGTCGATCCGAACTAGAACTGTGCATGTCATTTACCCAATGGATACTCAAACCATCACACGAGGTGCAGGTCGCCAATGTTGATGTCAAAAGCAAGCAGGCGACGAGTGGTCTTGGAGCTTCCAGACTCGTCTGAAAAGGCAACATTGTGTTACTCCTGTATTCTGTGCACTAAAGTGGTCGTCTCTTTATGCTGCAATGTCTAGGGGAGGCGGAATAAGGACCGCCGTGCCGTCAGTCCACGGTGCTGCGAACGTTGTCCGCTGTGATGTGATTGTACAGTTTTGCAGAGCCGACTTCACTCTTATGTCTGATCTCTCGGGCATTAGTTATGTGAGGGCGTACAGAACCAACATACCATTCAGTATGTCCCACAAAAATCAATTGATTCCATATGAGCATGGCAGTGTTTGGATTTTAGTCTATGCAACGAGCAATTTTACGAATGATAATCCACACACACGATAGGTAATGATCCTTCTTCTATCGAATTCCTACTCTTGCTGGTAAGCATTTCTTCCTATTCAATTCCTATGATAATTTGAGCAAAACTCCGACCTTGCAAAATGCTTCCTAAATGAGAAATCCACTTCATAACTTTTCTTTTATAATGAATTTACTCTATATTAAAAGTATGTTAATTGGAATATGATATGATCACATGCACTAAGAGGGGCTGCTTATGGGTATGTGGTTTTTTGAAAAATGCTTCTATCGCCTCTTTTGTAGCCATGAGCTTAGTATTGTTTTTAAGGTAGTTAAGAACTGATATGAATATATTGATTTACTCAAAAATAAGGATATTTCCTTTTTTTTATATATATATATATAATTTTGTGCTGACATATTTAACAAGTTTTAATACAGTACTTGTATCCACCTGATGACACCACATCTATACATTCTGTGAACGAAGTTATAAGGAATAAATGGGAAAGGGGAAATCAATATAAATATACATAAACACTCATTTTTAATGCCTAATTTTGTTATGGAAAGAATAATTTGCTGCTCGAATGAATGACTTCATAAACACTAATTCCACTTTTTTTGTGAATGGAATTGGGTTGTTGGTAATATAGTAACCGTATATTTATGTCATGTGACCTATATGCATACTGTTCACTTTACCCTAGATATCCTGAAGAGAATTGTGATGAAATTTTTCTGTTTCTTACCAAGGATAATGTATATAGTCTGTAAAATATCTATTCTAAATTGAAATTTACTTTCTTAATTTAGAATGTCATTATCAGTATTTTGTTACTGATAAATAATTATAATGCATTTTCATTTTTATTAAAGTATCTAAGTTTTAAATTGGTAACATTTAATTAAGTGGAAATTTTTTTTTTAATATTATATTCTGAACTTTTCAGAAGTATAAATAAGTATTAATTTTATATCAGTGATAGCTGATTTATTTTTAAGCTCTCGATTTATCTAATTTATTCAAGATGAGTGCTTTCTATTGTTATGGAACTAAGGCTTCAAAACATGATTTTTTTTTTTTTTTTTTTTTTTTTTTTTTTTTTTTTGTCTTGTGAAAAATAACTTTTCAGTCAAGTTCGAATAATTTTGTTTTGTATTTATTTTTATTTTATTTTATGTATATTTTTATATGCTTAAAAAGTCATTAAGTGTCAAGTCTATAAGAATGTAATCATTATGTTTTCTATACTATTTTTTAAAATTATGAATGTTTTAATGCTTTCAGTGGAGTTAGTACAAATCCTCATTTTTAATTATCAATTTTGCTGCCT